>OX328125.1:26162855-26575355 GCA_946811695.1 Gonocerus acuteangulatus
AAAAAAAAAAAAAAAAAAAAAAAAAAAAAAGAACAATGTTAATTTTGTTTTATTCATCTTCTCTTGAGATTGGGATTCGATCTAGTCTCACCCTGCATACCCCTAAAAGTGTACCTACCTTTCTACATTTTGTCCCTAATACGTTTTACTATCAAGACTCAAAGTCCTGTACAGCATAAGCCCTCATAGCTTTTTATAAAATAAATTTTGTTGTTTAAAAAACTTCTTTCGACATTTATGTTCTTTGAATGATGATTACTTATATTTTTAATTAACATGTTACAATATTCCTTTCTCATTTAGTATTACGTTTCACCATTTTTATGTAAATATATATATATATATATATATATATATATATAATAGTTATAGTAAAATCTAGAAATGCTTGGCTGGAGAATGGAAAGGTTCTGTTTTGGACATAATTGGACTCTGTCAGTTGCAACCTTTTTGGTCCTTTGTTCGGTCGCAATGGGCGAAATATACTCACAAATTCAAAATGTGATAGCTCCCATCCTTCTCAAATTTTTGTGACGTTGTTTCATCACTGCATTCATGAAGATCTATACTAAAGGATAATAAGTAAAACAAATTTAAAAATAGTTTTTTTATAGCCCTAACACAATAATTGTAAAAAACACTTTTTATGGCCCAATAAATGTTCATTTGAATACGATGTAAATTGTGATCTTAACCATCTAATTAAATACTAAAAAAACACTTTGTCTCTTCATTTGCTTCCCACTAGAGAAATTTGGCACTCTTTGCAGATCGTTGTAGAGTGCTTGGTGCACATACGAGTATCTTTGGAACAACGCACACATATCAACACAGTTAGTCTTCCAAGACCTGTATTAGCTGAGCAAGGGTTTGCATCTAATCCTCTTGAAGGGTGGTCCATCCTTTTCTTGTTCATCAGAAGCAGAACTCGCCAAATTAGGGTTAAACCTTCAGAGGCGGACTTGAAGACTAGCAGGCGTGCTATTTTTGGCTCTTTCTCTGAAGCTCTGGTAAAGTAATCTCATGAGACAACATGAATATATCCTTCTTCCCATTGGATCAGAATCATTGCCAAGATGAATAACTAGGGAGTTATGAATTCCAGCCACATTCATTATTGCGTAAAATATTACCATGGGCCAACACCTATTGTGATAGGGATACATCATACCTACCACACATTTGGTCGGTGGTATCCATTCCCTCTTTTGTAGAATTATAAAATGTTATAATTTCAGGATTTTTTTTCCTGTGATGAGGGATCGATGGTGTCATTATTATGAAGGGTTGAAACGAGGATAACATTTTTTCTGTCTTTGTGGGTATGTTGGAGCGACTGCCACTTTTCTTTTCTCACAGTACCATCATATGTGAGCTTTTGCTTTCTGAGCTCATCAACAAGCTCCAAATCGGTGAACCAATTGGCCGCCAATTGAATGGTCCTTCAGGCTGTTTACTGGCATACGTAAACAGTCTAAAGGACCATTCAATGTGAGAAACAAACCAACAGACATGCTGAAACGAATGGTTTAGCTTTTATTGGGATCTGGAAGAAATATAACAGGGGACAATTTGTTCACAGATTTGGAGCTTGTTGATGAGCTCAGAAAGCAAAAGCTCGCATATGTTGGTACTGTGAGAAAAGAAAAGTGGCAGTTTGAATACATGAGAGCAAACAATTTTATCACATATTTGTTAGGTTTTGATGGGATATATTGATGGAACGGGCAGCGTCCTCTAAATCCAGGCAACATTTCGTTGAGGGTGACATATTCTCCAAAACAATAATTCTTCTGACAATTGGCATTTAAGGGTGACATATTCTCCAAAACAATAACTCTTCTGACAATTGCCAACGAACATTTCAAAGATTTCTCGAATCGGGCAGAGGCAATCATACTGTTTTCTTTGAACTTGTGTCGAACATCAAAACAAAGGCACCTGATCAATATTTTGAAGCATCGAAGGCTAATAACGAGACTAAACTTATCAATTCCATCGTCATCACGACCCCAGAGCTCTTCCAAAATTTGGCGATTGCTTTTGAAAACGCCTGCCAGGTACAGCAAATCAATGAACGCTTTGAATTCGATTAGACCATTTTCCATGATATCCCTAGGTCGAGCAAATTTATCTTTGATACTATTAATATATTTATTAGTGTGCTGAACAATAATTTCAAGCATGTTCTCAGGGAAGGCAGCATGTACTCTTGCTGCTCCTATGACCCCAGGAAGGCGAGTGATGATATTTTCAGCCTCTGCGTTTAAATCTACTCGGTATTCTTTTTGTCCATTTGGTTTCCTTATCCTTCCCAACAACTGAAGGGCTATTTTCTTCTTCAGTATCACATGCCTCTCTGTCTTCACTTCCATCAGTATACTTCTGTTCAGTCACTGTATCATCCCATTTTCCCCCAATTCCATCTTCTACGTCACTTCTTCTCCTAAATCTTCAGTTTGTGGCAGATCATCATCTTCAGCTGCTAAAAGCTTTTTTACCTCTTCCGAATCCTTTTCCTTTCTCAAGTCGAACCACTGTTTCCCCATTTTGTAGAAACACTAGAGAAAAAAATGATAATTGAAAATTAGTTTTCTAAAACATGAGTTCAGTCGGAATGTACAAATTATGCACATCTCCTGAAACACCCTTATTATTTCTAAAATCTGAAAAATCAGTCATATAACTTGACATACATAACAATTAAGGAAAGGTGCAAGGCTAAAAAATTAAATATTTCTAGCTCCAAAAGTGAGACGAGTTAGGTCGCAATGTATAAATTTGGCACAGTAGCAAGGGTGTGGGGTGAACTACTGTAGGCGGTTCAAGAGAGCTTTTGCAGGTAGATAGATAGGGTTCCCAACAAAAAAACTTTAAGTGTTCGTTTTTTGAACAGTTGCGACCGACGGAGGGTTAAAGAATATTGATTTAATATTAAATAAATGATCTATCTTGCAATCATTACTTATTCAGTTAATGCAACCAGTTATAAACTCACTCCAGTTCAATGGAAAACTCACACTAGAACATTAACATAAATGGAAAATGTATGGGCTTCAAACAAAGATAGTTTCCATGATCAATCTTTATTCAGATAATGGAGATAACATTTAACTACAAGAGATTTGCAGGTGATACTCAATCTTATCAGATAACTGATGTTACAACTTGAGGAGACACAAGTTAATAAAGAAAGGGAAACGTTTAAGAGAACTAAAGCATTAAGACTTTTTTTTAAAAGCAAAGAAAATGCATTTATTTTTTATATATTAGTTTACACTGTTTTTTTTTTCTCTTCAAATTAGCTCTTTCTTTCCAAACAAATATTTACCTCCCTAAATAAATAACTAAGTATTGATTTGCATATGGATAATATAATTTTGAAATTCTACGTGCAATCAGTTTTTAGTATATAAACTCCACAAGCTGATAATCATCAATAAATATACACATTTATCTACAAGATTTAAGTTAATATTGGATTTCCCATTTATATATTAGCATAAAACCCCTAACTTACCTTTCATAAATAATTGCTCTGTTGTTTTAACATTTTTTTTAATGACTTCAAATATTTTTGTCTTTTCAAGCCACAAGGAAATTCTTATTTAAAACAGTAATTGAAGCAAATTATATTAATGAAAAAATTAAAAAAAAAAAAAAAAAACTAACTTAAAATACCTTTTAAATGTGTATAATTTAAAACAAATAAACAACAATAGTTTAGGAATCTAATTATTATTCATATCGTCAATAAAGGATTATTTTAACCCTCAGAATAACAGTCTTCCTGGAATGTCGAGTATTAAAGACCTCAAGGATATAAAAGGCCCCATTTTTAACTTCGCTCCACATGATCTTTTATGATTTGGGGGGGTTCTGTATCAACTCTTTAAAACTATTAAAAAAAGGAAAATCTTCTTTGCAAAACGAATAAAAAAGTAGGCAGGTCAATTAATAAAAACCAAATCTATAAGGAACTCATCTTTATTTACTCATGACGTGGCCTTTAAAGCAGAAGTTTCCTTTCTAAAAGTAGGTTGTATATACAGAAAAGATTTAGCTCCTGAATAGGCTTCCAATTTTCATGAAACAATAATTTAATATAAAGTTGAATGTTATTCATCCAGATAATTTTCAATGAAGGCTGTTTCCATACCACACACAATGAAAATAATAATTCTAACATAAATGGGCAAGAGGCAGAAGGTAAATTGTGTTTGGTCGCTTAATAAACCAATAATTCTTACACTTAAAAAACTTTTCGCATACAGAAAAGTTAATTAAATATTGAAGAAACTATTTTAAAGTATAATTTTATAGTGCTTAAAGACTTCCAGAATTAAATAAATTGTATATTTTTCAATTCTATCCTTCTGCAATCAAGATTAAAGGAATAATTATTGATAATCTTCCCTCATTAACACATAGACTACTAGGCTTACAGCACTGAGTGCTGATATGCTTGGTCCTTATGTAAAGCTCAGGAAATCTCAACATAAAAGGTTTCTCCAGGGCCTTCCAGGAATAGAAATTGTTCCTTTTCATTGTCGGATCTGAACTGCAAATTAATCTAATAAATACAAATTATTTCTAGTAATTAATTTATATATATTCTCCAAAGCCAAAATATATATGATAGTGTAAGAATACAAAACCTTCAGTGGCATTTTCCCTTAACCCTTTTTGTACCAAAAGAGGGGCATTTAAAAGAAAGTTATAACATAATTATATTTTATGCGAGTAGAAAAAAAGTTTTCCTGTTGCCATTTGTCCAATATGTTATGAAATCAATAAAAATGCGGTTGGGTAAGGACAGAGGTATAAAAACGTATGGCAATTTGACAAGGGTTGAGAGGGTAACGAAATGTAATACACCCGAATAGCTAATATGGGCACAAACTTGATTCAAATATCCTCTAGTGACAGGCAGTAATACTGGAAGTACACTACGGTAACGCTAGATAGCTCTAAAGTCGAGAAACGAGAAGAGAAAGACGGGGAGAAATATAAGGAGCTTTCGACTGCTGGACAAGTGAACGGTACATGGGGCCAGTCTTTTCTCCGACGTCTCCACAAGTAAACAATACACAGGGACCAGCCGCTCTTGACTGCTGGAGCAGTCAATGGTAGAGAAAGGGTTAATAAGCTGGCAGCCAATGTGTTATTGTGTCCTAGATGACATCTAATATTATCATTATATATTATTTATTTGTTATTTACAACAGTCTCATTTCACTCAAAGATGAATTCCTTTTGTTTTATTAAAAAAATAATCTATTTAACATATTGGAAATCCTTTTGATTTACCACATCTCAATTCATAGGTTGAAAGCACTCATAGTTTCCTTTTGAAATGAATTATCTATAAAATACCTTCACATTTGAAGATTAAGACTTAAGTTAATCAGCTGTCTACATAAAACATAAATGTTAATCAGCTGTTATACATAAGGTAATAACATTTTAGTTACCGTACGTGTCTGATCTAAATAACATTTTCATGAAAAATAAACATTTTTCTGAGAATACTGAATCACACAACCAAACTCATAAGGCTTATAAACTTTTTAGGCATAACTATTTTCTTAAAAAGAAGAAGAAAAAAAAAAAAAATCTCTTCAATGTTCACATGGTTTTTAGAAAAAGAAACCTTAAATAGAAATAATCTAAAAAATAATAAGAACTGTTTTTAATTTTTCTAGCGACAATAAACATTATTCTGAGAAAATTCAACATAATATAAAAACTAGAGAAAGTTTGCACTTATATAAAATAATTGTGAAAGCACAAAAGGAAAAACGTATACATTTTCTAAAAGAGGTGAAGAGATTTTCTAATATTCCGTAATCACTTTCCTTAGAGAAAGCACTCTTCAACTGCTTCAAAGAGAACATCGTTATGTCCAGAGCGCCGAGCAATATCAAGAGGAGAATCTCCTGTTGAGTCACAGTTTCCATGTACAAGTTCTGGATGGGCAAGAAATAATTTCATCAGGTGATCTGAGTTAGTATGTCCTGCTGCAAGGTGTAGCGGAGTTACTCCTGTTGCAATAATTTATTATTATGCAAACATTTATTTAAATCAACAAATTTGATAATAATAGAAGAAAAAAAAGAATATTTAGATGAGTTTTGACTAATGGGGCCAATAAATTATGAAGAGCTTTAAAGGGAACTGAGAGATGAACAACTTAGCAATTTATAACTTATGGATGGGGATTAGCTGTGAGAAACACATTTTATATTAACAAATTTAGAGAATATATATAAATCAAAATTATAATAATTACCACAATAATTGAAGGGGTCAGTGCTAAAGGTGACTAACCAACAATTAGAAATAACTAAGAAAATTGGAGTTAAAGTTAAGAAGAGTCTGAAAAAAAATTACCCTCTGGCCTCGCTCCTGACCTTTCCATTATTACCCTTAATGACCTCCTTGACCAAATCCTCCCCATGTTCCCCGACGATATTATTTTCCTTAAAATATATGTTGACGACCTCTTCCTCATAATTAATCCTGATAAGATTCCAGAAATTCTAACAGCCTTTAACTCCTACCACCCCTGGTTAATATTCACCATCGAGACCGAAACTAACAACTCCCTTCCTTTCCTTGACATACTCCACATAAGAAATACAGACGGCTCTATATCCACTGATTGGTATACCAAACCCACTTACTCGGGACGACTTCTCCATTACCTTTCCTCACACCCCAAACACCAAATCCTCAATACTGCCAGCAACCTACTAAATCAAGCCCTCTCCCTATCCGACACCAAATTTCACCCTGCCAACAAATCCCGACTCCTCGATATTCTTACTACCAATGGATTTCCTACCAACATTATCACCCGTCTCATAAATTCTTTTAATAACACTAAACCCATCCCCACTACCCAAGACAATATTGTCCCTCAATTCAGAGGCCTCCCATATATCCCAAACCTCACAGAAAAAATCCACAAATCCCTACGCGATACATTCCCCACTCTAAAACTAGGACTAAAGACATAGAACAAACTAAAAAACTTACATACGACTCTAAAAGACCCTATCCCACAAAAAGAAAGGACCAATGTAGTCTACAGAATCCCCTGCATCACACCCAACTGCAATAGTGCGTACATTGGACAGACGAAAAACCCAGTAAGAAAACGTACCAACAACCACAAAAACGAATAAAGACGTAAAGACAGTTTTAACTAGATATGCCATCACAGACGGACATGACTTTGGTTTTGACCAATACTCCATCCTTTCCACTGAATCCAACGAAGACAAACGCCTCCTTTCCGAATCAATTTTTATCCACCTAGAAAATAACCCAGTTAATGACAAAATTGACAAAGAAGTCATCTCCTCTACCTACTCCAACATCTTCCATTTATTAAAAACTCCATCCTAATCCCCTATACCGCCTGCAATATAGCCCTTTATACCTGCCTCCCTTTCCATTAACACAACATTTTATGACTTTATGACACCTTATTGTACTACGCTGCTTCTGCCGTTCTTTCTTTCATCTTCTATGTTCTCTGTCCGTTGAGTGGTCCAGCCCCCCCCCCTCACCAACTCCTTTCTTACTATGTTTGCCTGTATTAACTGTAAGAAATGATCCCGCATTTGTGAGGAATAGTTCTCTATCTTCCCATCGGTAAGCCCATATTGTTATTTTTATATCTAATCTAATATGTAATCTGTTATTCTTATATCTGTTCTCCTAATAATCCAATCACTTCTAGAGCACATTGTTTTTCTATATATTATGTTCTAGTATTTTATGTTTTTGTCTTTTTCCATATATGTATGTATGTATATATGTATGTGTATTTGTGTATGTAGGCATATATATATATATATATATATATATATATATATATATATATATATATATATATATATATATATCAGTATTACATCCGTCCTACTTTACTTGTTTTTTACAGCTCTGATGAAGGCTTGAAGTTCAAGCCGAAACGTCGGCACAATAAAACCATTTTTATGATAAAATGTAGTTTTATTAAGTAGCAGTGACCGAACCCTGACAATCCCTACCTTGCATCATCTACGGTCAACGATCACCTCTCAATGAAAAAAAATTAGTGTTGGTGACAGAAATGATTTTAATTGGACCAATTAAAATCATTTCCGCCGCCAAAATTATTTTTTTTCAGACTCTTCTTAACTTTAACTCCAATTTTCTTAGCTACTTCTAATTGTTAGTCACCTTCAGCACTTACCCCTTAAATTAATAATTTTGTAAAAGTAATTAGACTTCAGAGAATAAAGAGGGAAATATTCTCGAGTCAAGGTTAAATGTTTGGAAGAATCTCCACTATATCTTACGGGCTAACACTACCTAGATATTTAATTTTATTGGCTTAAATGCATTCTTCACTATTCAAAAATGATATCAAAAAGAGTTTATGTGGAGGTTTTTTTCAGAGGTACAATGAATCGGTTCTTTGCAAAAAAATCAAGACACTATGCGCATTTTTTTTATAATTGCGAGAGGGATTGGGAGACCTCACAAAGGAAGCAGTGGTAGCCATGGGGAACCTTTACAATGTCCAGAGTAGTGGCCTGATCAACACAAAATAGCCTATGGATTGGGAACGGAGTTCCTTTTATTGCGGTTACGAGATCCTGTTCGATGTTTTTAACTTCCGAACCATTGTCATTGAAAATTAAAATGATAAAATATTTTAAAATTTTGGTTTAGTAGAGTAATTTACCTCCTTTAGAAGTAGCATTGATATCAGCTCCATGGGCCAGCAACAGTGCTGCACATTTGATATTATTCCATTTGCAGGCAGAATGGAGAGGTTGCCAATTGTCTATTGTTCCAGCATCATGGTTTGCTCCCTTTTGAAGTAAGAACTGTAACAATGAATACATGAATATAAAATAAGACATTAGATGTACTTATATTATTGCAATAAGACAACTGGATGGCCTGATTGCCGTGAATTAAAGTGTGAACATTCGCCAAAGGTCATGGGTTCGATTCTCGGTGGGGTACTATAGCTTTTTTTATTATTTTTTTTTTTTAATGCAAGGGATCACCTCTATCCTGGGCTAGAGAAGTTAGGAAAGGGGTACATAGCCCATCCCAAAATATCATAGTTTATAAAGTGACATTACATAATCATCGTAAATAAATAAGATAACTACCTTTACAATCTCAGGATGATCATTGTAACAAGCTCTATGAAGTGGAGTGTATCCATCTTTGTCTGTGACATGAAGTAGTGAAATGTCATTTTCTAAAATTGTCTTGACAACTTCGAAATGTCCATTTTCAGCAGCCCAAAGAAGTTCCTTGTCAGGACTCTCTGCAATTATAAAAAGGTCTGAACAATTATAAACTATAACAAAACTAATTTAATAATCTTCAGCTCTAACTTACCGTGAGGATTTTTCTCTTCTTCTATACCGTCATTGTCATTTTCCCAACCACTGACTTGAAAAGAGCATGACGAGTTTCTAGATTTCTCTGGGAGTTCTCCAAGATCGTCGAAGTCTTCATTGTCATCATCTGACATCTTGAAACTTCAAAAACAAAAATTAAGGACACAAGCGGGGTAAAGTTTCAAAAGACTAACGTTTTTCCTAGGAAGAAGGTTTCATGTGGCTAGGTTTGTTTACGAAGTGTAGGCGATTGAATCTAATCGCATCTTTATTTGCTTTTATTAACCCTAAAAAGTTGTCTTTCCGAAAATGCCACATTGTTTGTTACGCTTAGCTCACTCAAAAAACAAATTACGAGTTTTACAAAATTCGTCAGTATGTAAAGATCTTGCGCCATCTTCTTTATTATTGAACAAATCAAAATATTTTTTTCTACTGATCTTAATTTATTTACAGGCCCTAGTTCATTTTTTTTCTACTTCAACACCAATTACGGAAAATGAAAGCAGAATACAAAAAATCCTTGACAGTTCTTTCCCTAATGCAAAATCAATAGAAGTCAAAGACATATCAGGCAAGTTAATTCTTTTATGTTTTTTTATGATGTGAAAGTGTGAATATTTTTTAAAGATTTAACATCAACCTGGACTGCAGGGTATGTCTTTGTCTCAATTGAATGATACTCCGAAATATTAATATATTAGATATATTTATTGAATTCAATTAAATAAAGGGCTATTTTGTCCATCAGAGACATATAAGTAATAACCTCTCTTTTATTAAATCAACTATGTTGAATTTTCTTTAAACCAGCACTCTCACTGTTATAAAAATTATAATTGAAACGTAATCAACACTTCCTGGCAGTGCGCAATGACAAAATGTCCAACATTATTATTATTTTTGTCATGTTTTACCTTTCCAATACCCACATACAGGTTCCTAACTAATCAAGCCTTGGTCATAGACTTATTTAGGAGGCTAGATGTAAGAGCAAGGCTCGGTTAGATCTGTACATCTGCAATGGGGACTAAGTCCCTAACAATGCTAGGCCACAAATGAAGTATTGCACACATTTTTTTTTTTTTTTCATTGTGAAATAATTTCGGTCAACCAGAATGCCATTCTGGACAATGGTTATCCATTACCATGTATAAACAAAATGACCGAAACTGCAATATCAAAAATCAGTATTTATTTGCACAGGATTTAAGGATATTGGGGGTGAGGTTAGCTCAGTGGTAGAGCACTGGGAGGAACTGAGTTCAAATCCCGAGCAAGCGCTAACGATTTTTTTCCTCTAGTGTCTTAGTTCATGGTTTGAATACGGCCTCCCTGACCGTCCCTAGGCCAACCCAGCCTTTAATTAATTTATTAATGGGTACCCTTTGTGCTAATGACCCTAACAGTCGAAGCAGCAAAGGGGGAAATCAGGCGGCCGGAGCATAGTACTGACCACACTATCTCCCCAGTGTGTCGTATGGTCATGAATCAGATACCTCTATAGTATCTGCCCCTCAGGGCCCTTGTGGCCTGTTTTTTTTAAGTATATTATTTTAAACTTATTATTTATTGCTCATAACTGCAAGAGCACTTTATAACAAAAATTGAAAACAAAATCAGTAGTTCTTTACAATTTTGGAATTATGCAAAAAAAAAACAAGGCACCTATACAAAATAGAATAGAGGCATAATCGACTTTTTATGTGATTATATAACTTTTATTCCCTAAATTATTTTTGAAATAAGTTCTTTAATTGATAGAATAGTTTACATGCATGTGACCATCTGACTGTTTTTCTTAGCCAAAACCCAACTATTCCATGACTTTGAATAATTTACTTTACAGACTTAGCTTATATACATATGCTCTTTGTGTCACAATTTTTATTAAAAGCTAGAGAAATATGGATTAATTTAAAATAAATCTTTCAGTTTAATAGCCAAAGGGGTATGCTAGTTATTTCCGTCGAATATTAGTTAATCCTATTTATTAATGATTAAGATGATCAATCCAAAATGAGGATATTAAAAAATCAATGTTATTATCTCTCCTTATTCACTGGCTGGATAAATAAACGAGATGAATCAAATGATCAGTTCTAATGTTATATGCCAGTCATACAGATATAGTTTTTTTGTTGTTTTTTTATTACGGCGCACCGACATCTGGGCCATTAGCACCGACATCCATGGTGCAGCAAAGAATTTTCTCAACGAGCTGTGGTATGAGAAAATTCCTGCCGCCGGTGGGATTTGAACCCACCATCTCCTGCATGACAATCTAAAGTGTTAGCCACTAGACCACGGGGAGACCCTGACAGTAGTTATTATTAATATTTCTACAGATATTGATTATAATGTCACAAAAACAGTCATTCCAATAATTTTTGCCTCATTTAACCCATTAAGTAGCCAATTTTTATTTTTTGTAATTTTTTAATAAAATTTTAACTGGGTGTTTATATACCTTAGAATAGCCTCTACCCAAAATTTAAATCAATTCCGACAATGACTTTCTGAAATATTAGCTGTCCTATATATAGGACGCTGCTCCATTTGGGATAAGTTATGGTAATATTACTGAAATATAATACACAACAAATATGTTGTTTATTTTAACATATTTTTGCATAAAATAGAATGTCTGAACATAATAATGCATATATACAAATAAAATACATATATTCTAGGGTTATAACATTTTTTTATGAATGAAATTTTGGAATACAATTTGTGTTATACAGCATTTTGTGCAATATGTCAAAGGTCTTCCTTTGCAATCAGAAAATTGACATCTCTGTTACTTTTCTCTCTTCCAATGATGTAGCTGTTTCTGGTCTAGCCTCACACTCTTTAACACTTTGGCGCTGGAACTTCTTGAAGGCAGTAGTCTTCCAACACTCTTACGTGCATTTGCTCCAAGCTTCAAATATGTCAATGCAATCATCCTGCGAACGTCCTTTAGGCTTTTCTTTTCTTTTGGCCTTATCTCCTATTTCACTAAAATTATAGATAACATCATATGTCTCCCAAGATAATTTTCCTTCCAAAGTTTTGTTTTCGGGAGAATTTTTAATTTTTTTTATTGAATATCTATTTTTTCTTTTTTTTTTACTGGTACGTTTATTTTTCGGTTTCGTTTCTTCTGAGCTTGATGAGCTGAGACTTATATCATCTATGTTGTCTTGTTACGGTTGCTCATCCGGAATATTTAGTTCAATATGGAATGTCACGGACAAATGGTACTCCCAGTTGTTCATCATCTATTTTCTCTTGGTCCGTGGCTTCTAGGACATCTGGTGGTAATGCTAATATATCAGCTTTTTTTTTCCGAGAATAAATAGGCTACAATATCCTCAATTGTATTGAAAACTGAAGGAATAGACGTATTCTACACAAAGGAAAAATATACTCATAGTAGCAGTGTCCTATTTATAGGACAGTCCATTCAATTTCATATAAAAATTAGATGAAAATATATTTTCAATGAACTATTACTTAGAATAATATTTTCATCAGTTCTAATTCAGAAAATGAAAGAAAAAGTTACTTACCAATTTTTTAGTAGGAATAAGAGACAAAGAAAATAAGGAGTTATGGAGCAGTTGTAGAACACTACTTTATTATCCCACAGCTCAGAGGACAATGAAAGAGTGAGGGTCTAAACACTTGGAAATCTTAGTCTGACATGTCCTGATGTGATTTGAGTGTAGAGGAAAATTTCTATGCACCTCCTTATCATGTCAGGTCATGAACAGTGACTGCCCTATGAATAGGAAGCTGCCACCTAATGGGTTAAGATCTGAAGACTCCCCAAAAAGGAAAGGGATTTTTAAAAAATAAATCTTTATGAATCATAACATATAAGAAAGTGCTCAAACAATGAAGAATTTGAGTGATAGATAAAAATATTCATTTTTGTAGGAGGTTCCTTCCCAAGTTCATTAAAATAATGTTAATAATAAATTATATGATTTCATAACAATTATATTTTTCGTTTTGAAATAAGACTAGATTCTTTTTACTTCTTTCAGTTCAGTACTGTGAACTCTTAAAATATTGTTCCTCTGTAGTTGAATCATTAGAGTTTTCATTGTTCAATATAATTTGAGCTTGACTGTTGATTAATTACGCTTAAGTTTTGTTTTGGGGACAACTACAATGTTCCCATAGTTTATCTGGTGTACTAGATTTTCTAAAACACAATAATCATATAATACATACAGTGTACATTAAGTTTGTAGGATGGACATAGGCTCAATGACATAAATTAAAGGTACAGTGCCCTCCAACATTCAGTGTTGTACTGCTAGGATAACTAAATTATATAGGTCAGTTTTAGTTCAGCTGTCGTGACCTTACCTTATTTAAACAATGATTTTAGAATTCATTTAAATGAGTTGCATGTATTTTGAATAAAAAATCTAACTTGGATATAGCTGTGCTATAGGCTTGACAGGATATGTTCAGTCCTTAGAATTACTGGAGGTCTATCTATGCTTACCAAATTTTCTTGGAGTCTTCGACTATTATGACCTTTTTTTGTAATAGACTTTCATAGACTTGGTTAAAAAAAATTTCAGTTTCTATATCATTCTATACATAATGGTCTACAACAGAGAATCAAAAGGCCTCAATGAGATGGTTGTGAATAGCATAAATGTCAAGATGTATCTTTTTATTATTTTTACCATCCATTTTTTTTTCTAAGGGCTTCAAATCTATGGCAATGAGCCTTTTTCTCTCTGAGTACGCCTGCCTTCTACAGGCCTCTTACCATACTGTTGGGAGAATGCTTTGCATTTCTTCAATGTTTTACATTTTTTTTTTTTTTTTTTTTTTTTTTTTTTTTTTTTTTTTTTTTTTTTTTTTATCAAAGCCTAGTAGTTGTGTTGAATTTGTTTAAGACATTTTGTCATAAAGATTTGAAAATTATACAAAAATTGTTTTTGATCTTTAATACTTGTTTCATTCATTATAACATGCCCAGCGTGAGTAATTTAAGCATGATAAAAAGAAAAAAAGAAAAATAATATTATTTTCAGTTATAATTTTGGAAATAAAAATTGAATTTTTTGACCTGCCAGGATCATACCTTTATCCCCGAGTAATTATAGTCAAACGTTCATCAAATGTGTTCTACTCGCACTAAAAGTACCTACTAGTATTTCTAGTTGTCTTATCCCTCAATAGATGGAGCTCTACTGAAACATTATTGTGACTTTGTGCATTTAGATGGAAAATGACCAAAGCCACAATAGTAGCTTCTCGCATAAAGGGCATGGTAAACTCAACCCTCTATAAAGGCTTAGTGCACCACAGGATAGTCCGACTTCGCACACTTAAAGGGTTAAATTTGTTAATTCTTTTAACTAAAGTACTGGATAATTCACTGTATAGGAAAACTTCTAATCTTTGCTAGTAATAATGATATTGCATGTTCCATCCACATTAACCTTTTAGGGACTATCTAATACGAGCGTATCGCGGGCCTGGCAGCCTAAGAGTCCAGGGCGGTTGATGTGCCCAGTGGCCTGAATGCTTTTTAGCTGTATTCATGTTTCTTTACATGTATAATTTTTATTTAAGTTAAACCACCATCCTTCTTATTTCATTGGCATTGGTGGATTTAAAAACTTTTTTTTTAATCGAATCATAATTATTAAAGAAAAATGTTATGCTATAAATTCCTTCTTTTTTTTCTGAATCGGAATCATTAACTTTTGGTAAAAAATGCCGATCTTCATCCTCATCACTACTATCTCCTGAAGAAGCAATATTTTGCCTAATGTTCACACCTGAAGTACCCGGAGTAGTCCCCACAGAAATATTTCCTTCATAATCAAGAGTCCGATGAAGAATTAAAATTGCTATCAGATTTACGAGCCAGCAATTCCAATAATTCTTCATCTTTATACACTTTTCTAGACATATTGAAAACAATATATGACAGAGATAAAGAATGCCAGTAAACTGTACAAAACCAGAGAACACGGGCAATAAGGGCAGGTATAGTCATAAAATCGGGTAGACAAAGGACAAGGGGTCTTAAATGGTCCCTATAAGTGTATAAAATGCATATCCATGAACTCTAGTGGCAAGGAAAAGTACTAAAACATGTCCCATCAACCAGTAGATGGGGCTAGAGTTTCATCGATATCTGTCAGAATTCCAATGTGATTTCTAAGTGCCTTTCCTTCGGCTACCCATTAGTATTCTTGGGAGCTCTATTCCGGACCCGAGATAGTACAGCTGAGCAAGATTGAGCCCAGATTGAGCAACCTAGGGCATCAGCTAACTCTTAATCTGAACTTAATCAAATTGATTTGGGCATGGTTATTCCTTCTTTAGTATACTTCATTTCATTGAGCCATGGCTTCTGCATGCCATTCTGGTTCCCAATGCCAAAATTTGGTTTCCTTTGTGGTGGCCTCACTGATTTGCTCCCTTTCCTTGTTACCGAAAAGATCTGTCACAAGCAAACATTTATTACCCTGTTATGACTTTTGGCCCTGTTGGGATGATAAATCTTAAAGTAGACATCAGGTAATTTTTGACAAATTTGGAGAATGTGTTTTTCCCCTCCTCCCATAGTCTGGAAACCTGCTTATGACATCGACCCGATGAGGCTGTTTAAATTTGTGTATGTATATGACACAATGTTTTAATGACACATTTTTACCGATTAAATAAAAATTTCGGGGGGGGGGGGGGGGGTGCAGCCCCCCTTATCGTTAAGTATCTTTCCCCAAATGTTAGGAATATTTTTTCTGAGCTTTGACTTAGAGGACTAAACGGCACAAGTGAAACATGCTGGCATGGCACAATTCTCCTTTTCTATTATTTATTTGTAATGATTTTCAATATGTTTCATTTTTATGTCTTATTCAGGAGGATGTGGAGCAATGTATGAGATCTTTGTTGAGGCACCTCAGTTTAAAGGATTGACTATTGTGAAACAACATAAGCTAATAACTCAGGTGATTGAAATAATTTAAGTTTTAAATCTGTATTGATCTAATTTAAACTTTAGGCATAACACACACTTACCAAATGTATCATGTTTCTCTGTTTTTGGCATTTATTTTTTATGTATATTAGTATTAGCTCTGTCCATGTTTTACAGCCCTGATGAAGTTTTGAAGCCGAAACGTCGCAAATAATAAAACTCATTTTATTTTTAAAATGTAGTTTTATTAAGATACCATGACCGAACCCTGACAAATTGTACGTTCGCATCACCAACGGTCAAAGATCTCTCAATGTATTATTAAGTTAGGTTGCCCTTATACATGAATCACCAATCTTCTGGTTACTTCTATATTTTGGAATCAAAAGTCAAAATCTACTATATATTTGTCAAATACCCACCCGCCCATCGCCCTGCCCCACCACTTGACAAAAAGTTTTGAAATTCTGCATGGACACTCCCAATAGAACGTAAACACTCGCTAAAAAAGGATTTTTTTATATTCAAATTGTTAAGTATTTTTAAAGGGGTTTGAATTTTTAGTTGGTTAGAGCAGGCCAGCCTAGGCAGCATGCGTTGCTAGGACGATAACAGGTCAGCTCTTACCGTACTGTTTCCATTTCATATTATTTTTATTTGCGATTCAATTCAACTATGATGGCAGACCTTGAATTGCTAGAAATAAACTGTGATTTTGTCCCTCATAGAGTTTTTCGCTATACCTGGTGATGGTCCATCCAAGGTAATATCCCGAACCCTTCCACAGCATACTCACCCATCAGCATCCCCAGTCAGAGCACTTCTTGGTAATGCTCGCAAATATAATGGATGTTTCCTAATGACATCTTGTAAAACCCACTTTGCTGTTGAGTCGCCATAGTTGCGAAAAAATAAATAAATAATGACATCTTGTAAAAATAAATTTCTAAATTTTAAAATCCATTTATTATTGACGACGAATTTTAACCTGTACTGGTTAAACTGCTAACCTATAGATAACGGGTTATCTCTAAGTTATCTGTTTTTTGAAACTTGTCCGGAGCGCCCCAATGTCAAGAAATATTATGCTTTGATTACTTATTAATTGATGAAGAACTTATAGTATGTCGGGAGTCGTGCTCTAATAAACTACACAAAATTATGTAGTAGCGTTAATTTTGATGATACATTATTTAACACAATAAAATAACTTCTTATCTGCCATGACGAAGCGCGGGTATTCAGCTAGTAATCAAATAAAATGACTAATAAATAATTCTACTTTAAATTTTAAAAAACTTTGCTCTTTTATGTTTGTTATTATCTGCTAATTCAATTAACTACAATCTATGTCTGTGAACAAAGGTTTTCCACTATTAAATTCTTTAACTGTAGTGTAAGATACATATGGTCACTTACCTTCTCTTCAGAGAGCCAGCTTATCCCAGTTAAAACTAAATGTTTATCACTTTTAGAAATGCAGTCATAATTAAATTCATTCCACACTTCTTCATGATCAAATCATTCATTGACTTTTGTAACAATAAGTTGGTTATAAAAAGTAGTTTTCTTTGTATGAAATATGCACATAGAATTTTCTTTAATATCCAACTAAAAACTGGTTCAACGCCCCGAAGACTATAAGCAGTAATAAATGCTAATGGACTCCATAAAAATATATATACATAAAATTTATATGTATGTTAAGCTTTTATTTTATTTTTAACTCGTGGTTTATTCTTTCATAATTTATTGAGATTTGTTGACCGTTAGGATTGTGAAAAACTCCAAATTCCTCTCCACTACTCAACATACTACAGTTCCCCAATTCAGGTACCTCCAATATATCCCAGGTATTGGATATGCAGGTGTGTGCATATGCGGATAGTAGCTCGCCGTGTCCCAGCACTGAAAGAAATGTTTGGTATTCTCAATGATGAGAGTAAAAAAATAGGGCTGATAATCAATGAAGGAAAAACTAAATATATGACAACTAATAAAACAGGATGTAATCCCTTGGAATTCAAGGTGGAGGAATACAAATTCGAACAAGTCGAGACCTTTATTTATTTAGGTTCTGAATTGAATTTTCAGAATAAAATAATACAAGAAGTTAGTAGAAGAATAATGGCCGCAAATTGCGCATACTTTCCTAGCATAAAACTTTTTAAGACCCCATATTTGTCAAGAGCTGGAAGACTCGACTTTATAAGACGTTAATTAGACCAATTTTGACATATGAAGCCGAAACATTGATGCTTACATCAATAGTGGAAAATAAATTGGACTCATTAGAACACAAGATACTATGAAGGATTAATGGCCCAATTTTTGATACAAACTCACTCATGGAGGCTTAGAAAAAACGATGAGCTTTACAATCTGTATGAAATCAAATACGTGATTCGTTTCATTAAATCCCGAATGGTTGGGACACGTTGAAAGGATGCCAGAAGACAGAGCAAAATGTTGCATGGTAAGGTCATTGGAAGAAGGAGGAGGAGAGTCGGCGGACCACGAAGAAGATGGCTGGATGATGTACAGGAGGACCTGAGTAGGCTGGGTATGACAGAATGGAGAAAGCAATCTGTAGAGCTACTTGGAGTCTCATTGTGAAGGACACCAAGGCTCGTCCCGGGTTGTAGAGCTAAATAAGAAAAAGAATATCCTAAAACATGGAATAGTGTATACAAACACACCACAATATATCTTCCATGTTAATTTTTTTTTAATTCTTACTGCACTCTATACAAACTCTCCTGATGAGTTTTTTGTCCATCATATGCTATCTAGTGGTGAACTACTAGAATAACAAGAAAAAGCTCCCAGATAGTGCGAGAATTTAGTTATAAGAGAGAAAATATTCTTTGTAGCCCATCAAGCACCAGTGGGGGGCGTTCTCTCCAGGCGGCTCTGGTGGGAAGCATCATCATCAGCCAGCACGAGTGCGGGAGCAGAATTGATAGGTTTAACCATAAAGTAAATTATTTCCTTGCCCTAAATCCTATCAAGTTTATTTACTTGTTACAAGCAAATTTTGCTGTTCACACATTAATAATTTTCCTCAACTTGTTAGGAACACTAAGATTCACATTATAGGGATATGCAGCTTTATTATGGGCACATTGGTTTATTTACTTGTAAATTATTGTGTTTTTTTATTCACTTTAAATCTCCCTCCCCCCTTGTAAATTCATTTGTTTAATAATCATTAACATATAAATGAATATTCATTTAATTCGCTTTTAGACCAGCAACTTTCTTTTATTTAAATATTTTTTATTTAAACATTTTTAAGTGATATACCACTCATTCAGTTTTGACGGTTATTGTTTATTTGTTTTCATCAGTAGAATAGCAATAAACGGAAATGAAGAAATAGTCTAGCATCAATTTCAGATAAACACACAGGCATCCAATATTTTTACTCTTGTATACGCTTTTCACTATACTTTGCTTTTAAAATAAAAATTATTTCAATTGTAGAATTGGCGATAAAATAGAACTTTCTATTTTATATATTGTACTATCTCATTATAAAAAATACCACTTTGCTCCCATTTTTGTAGCTGGTGTAGGAAGCAAAACATATCTATGTAAGTAATGTACCCAAGTTAACAGAAAAAAAAGTTTTATTATTATAATGGACTCTTAATAAGTCTAGAATAAGAAAACTGTGTTTACAATTTGTGCATAATATAAATATAAATTATCTATTCTACAAGTTAGTTTTGGTAGGTACAGTCTTTTTTTTTTTTTTTTCTTTTTTCTTTTTTTTAAGTTGGTTTATATATATACGTATTTTTAAAATTTGAATTTTAACCGATTTTGTGTGATTTTTCTGCATAGAAAAATGTTTGAACATTAAAATAAAGTGGTCATTATCAGTTACAAAAATAATTTAAGTACAAATATTTTTTTTCGACTTACCAATGCCTTGAAGAGAGGTAAACAAGCTATTCAAGGGGTATCATGAATTCAAAGTTTGTTTAAAATTTAAATTTTTCAACAAGGCTTCTCCTTATTTAAATAATTAGAACTTATTTTTAGTTATTCTGTAGTCATTTTCTTTTTTAATACGGGAACCAGTTTGGTACAAAGATTTTAGGAATAGTGGAAGTTTTCAAAATGAAAAAAATGTAACTTTTTTCCTCAATAATTTCAACATATTACATCTTTTCAGGCATTAAAGGAAGAAATAAAGGACATGCATGGTTTACGGATCCACACGTCAACTGCATGAAAATGAATAAGAAGAAATGAAACTAAATATGTTATGTTATTTGCACTTCCTAAATACTTGAAATATGGATTTAGTTGTACAATAGAGTGAATAAAGAAGGTTTAATGTATTTCGAAAGCTATTAAATCATAGCTTTTATTTATCTTAATAGCGTTTTTACTTCTTTAAAATCACACAACTCACTAAAAAGTTATCCTGAATATCAAAACAGATGCATTTACAGAAACTATGATAACAAAACAGGTATACAAATTCATCAGGCACTAAATTGTAAATCTGTATTCTTTAAATACCTATAATATAATGCATAATATTTACATTATTGATATTTATATATTTATATATATTTATAAATATATATATATATATATTTATACATAAATATATATATATATACCTCACCCTTCTGTCAGTAAGATATTTGGCGGTAAACACGTCTGAAAAATTTAACTTTATGAAACAAGAATTCAATTAAATAATTTGAGTATACCTACATCTCTTTAAGACAACTATACAATCTGTAATCCACATTCAACAAATAGACAATTTTTGTTTTAATACTACCACAGTTGGCCACCAATTTTCCTATACAAGTCAAGCTTATTTAATGAAACATCAGAATCTTTTAAATGGTCTCAAAACTGTTAAAATTAACCTGAAACTGGCAAACATCTAACTGCATAAACCCTGAGACACTTTAAAAATCAATTTATTATAAACACTACATCTAATTCAGTTTTAGTTTTAAAAAATAAGTCATTATAACACATGTGGATATTTTTAAATCATCTTATTTACACTTATAGATTCAATTTATTCAGACATATATAAAGCATTTGCACAAGGGAATACCAATTTATTTTAAATAAACGGAACTGTTTTTTGGGAAGAAATATAGAAATAAAAAACATAACAACCGACAATACTAAAAATTGAATCCAATATTTTGAAAAACATCGGAAAATAAAAAATCTATTTAAAAACAGAGTATTTAAAAAAAATTGATAAAATAACATATTTCTAGACAGAAGTCAGCACAGTATGTTTTTTCTTTCTTCTTCATTTCAATTAACTAGTCCGTACATTTATACGTGGTATTTAATAGTTTATTTATATATATATTATATAACTAAATAAATACAAGTACCCAAAAAAAGGTACATTATAAAACCACAAATCGATGGAATTTATAATATTGTCTTTATATATATATAATATATATATATAATATCTTCAAAGTTAATTCCTAAATAAGAGTGTAAATATCCACGAGACCTAAAATCACAAGTGTCATATCTATTTAAGTATCCTTATTTATATCGTATAATATGCACTTTTTTAATTTTTAATATCACACTCTTGCCACTTAGTTCACTTTACACAAGACGATTCGGGGGATGTGTGTAGAGGAGGGTGATTCCGCGGGCTTTGTACAATAATAGAAATACGCTATATATAATATATATATATAATTATATATATTTTTGGTTGAAACTGTACACTGTAGACTACGACGAGAGTTCTGGGGATACCGGAGGGGTCTGGCTTCTCGAAACGTGATAGAGAACCATTGATATTATGGATGCCACCTGTTGATCTAAGATCTGTGACATAACAAGGGCAAGTAGACGCTGTTCCTGTTGCAAGAAAAGCGGCCTGTTCTCTGGGTGCTGGGAAAGGTGAAGAAGAGTGCGAGCAGCACGTCGAAGCATATCTAGGCTTGTCCCCATGCAGTCTGGGTTGTCTCGGAGTGCTGATAACCCGTGCTGGTTTGCGACACCAAGGGCGCTTGCTTCAGCTTGCTCGATGAAAGCAACTAATTGCGACACACAAGCTGGTTGCAGGGCTATCGTTCGGGCCATACCACTGTCTGCTGCTCCTAAGTAATATAACAGGTTCACTGCGAATTCCCTCAGTACCTGTAAAAAAGTTTGAGATGGTTTCATTAATTATCTGAATGTAGAAATTCTGCTTTATAATTCAACAAATAAAAATGAGAGGAAATAAAATGAAAAGAGAATCAATTAACTTAATTAAAATTAAAAATAATGTATACTAAAGTGTAGAGTTCAAAACTGTTGGAGAACGCATGACCATTTTTAAATAGAATAAATATGTGAATATTGATAGTGTGTTTAAAGGCTGATTCACGCTAGACCGTGTCGGCTCCGGGCCGAGCTTATCTTTTGGTCAAAGCCCTTTAAGACATTACAAAATACAATATCTCAACCATGATTATTTTATTTTTAAGTTATTATTAAATAACAATTAGATTAAACAAATCTATTGGGTTGAGTAAAAACAAGTATGGAAATATTACATAATAAAATTAATTTGTAAATTTAAATAATACCTGCTCTTCACTCCTGCAGAGAAGCCTAGTGAGAACAGCTGCTAACCTCTCAAGTCTGCAGTAAGGTGGTGTGGCAATAACAAGATCGACGTTCGAATCAGTGACACACAGTTTACAGAGAGCTTCAAGAGCCAGCCGCTGTGGTGAGAGAGAACTATTTGGAGACACAGTCGGAAATGGATCCTGACCCTGAGCAGCAGGACACACAGCCCAGTGAAGCAGGCCATCTAATATTGGTCTAGAAATGTCCTCAGGGTATAAACCGAGATCCAAATGACCTGCAATATTGGCTATACTGACTAGAGCATTCTCCCTTAAGTGATGAAGGAATTCCCACCACCAGTCAGAGTCTGCCTGAAGGCTGGAACACGAATCTGCGAAGTCTGTGTCTTCTTCACGATCATAATTCCTTTGTTTTGCTGCCCTTGGAGGATGTTCGTGGTGTAAAAGAAGTAACTTCCCCAGTAAACCGAGAAAAGTACCACTTTTAGCGAACTCCACCTCATTACCAGGTACAAACGTTAAGTTCCTAAGAATAGTAGAAATACACACACACCGCCTAGCAATTGAATCTTGCGTTTCAGTCACTAAATATAAACTAGCTTCGTCCCTAGTATAACACTCGTCCTCATAATCCGATATCCTTCTTCGTTTTAACGTCCCAGCAGGATCTCGGATTCTACAAGATAACTTTTCCTCTTCTTTTTCATTTTTAACTATAGCTTCCAGTATAGGATCCTGTACTGGCTTGACTACAGCTTCTTCTTTCGGTTCTTCTTTAATATCAGGTGGTTTAGGGGGCTCCTCGTTACTCACAGGAGGTACCTCTTTTTTTATTCGAGAAAGAACATCATTTAAAGATTTTGCTTTCTTTCTAATCGTCCTTTCAGGAGGTTTTCTCTCAGGCTTCTTTTCTTCTATTACTGGAGGAGGAGGATCTGACTTTGGTTCTTCTTTCACCTCAACTTTTTGGTCTTTACTAGGCCCTGAGAGCATTCGAAAAAAAGGAATTTTTCCAAATTCAGCCCTAAAACAACTGACAATATACCTAGAGTCCTGGTCCCCATCATCGACTATGTCATCTGAGTCCCATGTTCGTTTACCATCCAAGACAAAAATATCCTCATTCTCAGGATTGAGGGAAACAGTGTGGCCTTTACGACTCCGATATGTGTAGTCTCCACACTTAAGAAGGGTTATCCTGTCCTCTGTAGTAGGTGGTGTGACCACCGCACCCAGATCTTCAGGTTTGATTCCTTGCTCGTCTTCTTTGTTTTCTGAAGGTTCTAACATCTCTGAAAGAGCTCGCTTCATATGTTCAAGAAGAATATCCATAAGACCAGGAAGATGAAGAAGTCCAAAATAAGCGATTGTGCTGTCATCAAAAAGAAGAATATTAAGCACATCAAGGGCCCAAGTTGTCTCAGCAAGGAGCCCTGATTTCAGTGACATCATTATTCGCCAAGCTTCAAGTGGTGCAACATCTAATTTAGCTAGTCTTCTTCTTTTGTACAAAACGGGTGTAGTTGCTTCAACACTGTCCAGTGGAAATACTAGTTCTCGTTTCACAGGGGGTCCGGTACCTGGTCCAAATCCTGGACCTATTCCTGGGCCCTGTAATATAACAGAAATAAATAAGTGAGTTTAACTCCCAAAATAATTTAAATTAATTCGTTCAACTTTATTCAAACCAAGAAACGCCTTAAAAATGGCGTACAGATCACACTTCCTCCATCGTCAGAAGGCAAAGTCAAGTTTATATGTGTCCACTTGTTTGAGCCCTTGTTGCCTGATAAAGATCTAACTCCTTTAATATTTTTACAAGAAAATGTTTTAAATTTTCAATAATTGTGAAATTTTGTGCGAAAAAATATATATAATTAAGAATAAGAGGGTAAAACTAATTACTTCAAAGTGCAAGTATTATTAATAATAGATATGAGTAAAATCAATAATATTAACTAGAATTAATTAGATAAACAATCTTACAACCATCAATTACACTGGAATTTATTTTTTTATATAAATTCATCATTCACAAGTGGCTAACCAATCCAAAACTGAAAGGTAAAATAAAACCCAATCACGCCTTACTGTAAAAAACAGCATAAAACCAAAATCTATTGTAGAAGGGATTTCTTTTTTAAAAAAGATGGCATAAATTCAAAGGAGATGTCTCTTAAAGAAATTACATTTACATTATAACAAACAAATCTTCAAAATACTACACAAGTAGTGTGCTTTGTCCGCTATATTTAGTCTGGAAGTTAAGCAGCCTCCATATAATAATAATCAAATATAACAATTTTATCATGTAAACAGAAACAAACATAAATTTTGATGAGGATAAGCTATCTCATCCGTAAAATGATTTGAAGAACGGCAAAACAAACCTTCAAAATGTTTCTGTCTGGCAGGTAAGAAGATTATTTAATAATGTAGTTTACCAAAGAAAGTGTTAAAGAAAGAAAATATTAAAAAAACTTTTCTTTATGATTATTATAAGACTGATACAACAAAAGTTGTAAGCATTACAAATTCATAGGCACATGATTTTTCACTGAATGAATTTCTATTTAGATTTTGAATAAGAATACTTCATAAATTTAAGTTTTAAGTGGAAATATGTCCAGCATATTTTTCTATTTATTTATATTTTTAACTTCCACTTATACAAAACATGATTTTCAAGACAGGTTTTCTGCCAGTTATTACCCTTTTCTAGCCTTGATAAGGCTGATGCCTTTTATTTTTGAATGAAAAACCATAATCCCTAGTAGGAATCGAACTCACAACCTTTGATACAGAGTCATTTTTTTTTTTGTTTAAAGCAGCCTTATGACATTGGCCTATTCTAGCACATACCTCTCCTTCATCGGGAGCTTAACGGATAATTCATACCAATTATACTTACATTGATAAGGCATAGCCAATTATGAATAATAAAAAAAACTATGGTTAAAGGAATGTATAGAAAATTAGGTAAAAAATATAAAATAGAATCTAAATCACTAAAATGGGTGGCTTCCATAATCACAGATTGCAGAATTTTATATGAAAATGTCAATTGTATACAGATAAAACATGAAGAGAATATGTTACCTTAACTCCAGGATGGGGAGGCACTTGGCAATACTGTTTAGAATCTGGCCTAAATCCGGGCCTTGGCGTTCCTATTTGTGGCCTCAAGTTGGAATTCTGACTTACACCAGGATTTGCAATCCCCCAACCCGGTTGACCCTAGAACAAGTAAATGTAGTTAAGTTTTATTAATATGATTTCTATAACAATAGATTCATATTTCAGAGGCTGAAATTTGTTTCTGTCTATTTCAACAATTCCAGAATTTTTTGTTTGAAAGATATCCTAAAATGTTTTACTATATCCTTCTTGAATATTGACATTTTCAAACACTTCATTAAGATTGCTAGTACAGTAAAACCTCGTTATCCAGAGAATGTCGGAAAAACAGAAAAAACATATAAATCACCGTAATTTTTGTAATAGAGTTTAGAAATTATTATCGGCTCACATTCATCTAAAAATACATGCACTGTATGTACTTTAATAGCCTATGTATTTGACCTGTACTCAATATAGCTACAAACTACAGTCTGTAGTAGAAAAGGCAGTGAACTTCAGCCGCCTCAGTTTACTGTGTCGCTTAGGAGCAGCGTGATCTCGCATCCGTTTTAACATTAGAAGTTCATTTGGCAATGTATCAGCTTGACTCTCGAAATACACCACCAATTTTTCAATATTTGCTCCTGCTTCTGCGTGGATCATCTAATAAACTGTCCTTAGAAATCATCTTGAAACAAAATTCTTCTCTCTTCTTTTCCCAATCAGATTCGGTCCATGTTCCTACTCCGAAATCAGAAGCAATGTTCTTTAACGATTCTCCCTTATCAATTCTTGTCAATGCTTCCATCCATTTTTCCACAGTCGCAACGATGTTTTTATGTTTCATCTAAATTGCGGCCAACGATACTGTACCTTGACCGTGACGCTAGGAGAACTAACATTAACCTAGGAAAACTCGCGTAATTTACCTAGCAATTTATCATCTATAAAACAAGTCTTTATTTACTACGCTGAACAACAAAATTTCGTTTTCAAAACTGGTCTGTGTTATCAGGACATCTGAGTTAAAGAGCTCGTGGTTAACGAGGTTTTACTGTAGTATCTATGTTGGATGCTTTAATGACAAACAAATTATAGTATTTCTCTATACACAATATTGTATATCTCCGGAAGAAATTTAAAATACTATAAATTGGATTCCAAACTCAATAGATTGGTGTTTTATCATATAAAAGGTAAATTTTGTACAAACCTGGTTAGGCTGGTATGGAGGCTGCCACTGTGGGCTGTTGGGTTGGTGGTTAGGAGGAGGTGCTCCAGGCCGTGCAGGGCCTTGATTCCATTGCTGAGGGCCTGGACTTCCACCGGGTGCAGGAGGGTACTGACCCCTTGGGTAGTTATTGTTGCTATTATTGTTCGACCAACCTATTTAAAACATAAAAAAGTATGATTAAGTTAAGTCAATTGTGTAAAATACAGAAGCTGGAGGACTAAATTATCTCGAGAAAAATTTGTTATAAGGTTTTGTTTTAAAAGTATTTTTCATATAAAACAAATAGCAATTAGAACCTACAAATTAGATTTTTAGCAGAATTTTTGATATAGGGGAAGGTGTTGTACCTCTGACCATATTGTACCTTTGACCACTGAGGCTGTGGCGGCATGTAGCAATATTTTATAAATTTTGGTGTAATTAGTGTTTAGCTCCTTCCCTAGAGGACTTGTGTCACCTACTTTGGATTATTCAAGTCAAAGGGGATTCATGCAAAAAATACTAATCCATTTCTATCATAAAAATGTAAGTTATTTATTGATAACATTTTGCCTCATAATATTTTTTTGTATTATGTCTTTTTAGATGGAAATCATTTGACAAAGTAGCTATTACAATAAGAAATATGGAGTAGCTTCTGAAATTGATTTATCTTAACCCTAAAATTTTAAGCATGCTTTTTAATTTGCACTACCAGGGTGTTGTACCTCTGACCACGACTAGTTTTTTTTTTTTTTTTTTTTTTTTTTTTTTTTTTTTTTTTTTTTTTTTTTTTTTTTTTTTTTTACGGCGCATCTACATCTAGGTCATTAGCGCCGACATCCAGGGTGCAGCGAGGAATTTTACCAGCGAGCCGTGGGATGATAAAATTCCTGCCGGAGGTTGGGAATCGAACCCACCATCTCCCGCTTATGAATCCAAGGCGCTAGCCATTAGACCACGGGAGACCCCACCAAAACTAGTTGTTGTTCCTTTGACCAGGTCAAAGGTACAACACACCTGAGTAATTTTTTTCATAATTCAACTTTTCTGTTCTTCGGCTACGACTTTTAAAAAATAATTAATATTGGTTGCTTCAATTGTTCAAAGAATTTAAAAAATAATAAATGAAATAAGTTCAAACTGACTTAATCAATCCTCAGTGTAGCAGTTCGAACCTATCGCCCCTTATCGTTCCACTTGAAGTTGTAAGGCCTCATCGAAAAGCGCAGACAAGGAAAATGTCAAATAGGGGCCGGCCTAAAGGGAAACCTTGTATCCTGACAGATATTCCTGAAAAGCTAATTATTGAAGGTGGAAAAAAAATGAAAGCACCACCCTAAACGTAAGACACCACATACTAGGCTTTAAGTGGTAAATAAAAAGAAAAGTATTCTAATGACAGTTCAGATTCTGATACTGACATCGAAATTTCTTCAGGAGAAAGTGACGTTGATCTGTCTGATAAATGTTGTGAGTTAAGTCGATGACCAGCAACAATTTGAATAATATGATTTGGAAAAAGGAAATTTTATACTTGTTAAAAATAAAAGTAAAAAGACTATTATATATTTAATCGCAGAGATCTGTGGAATTAAATGTCCAATGTTTAAGATCCAATATTTGAAAAAACAAACTTTAAGTGACAAGTTTACGAGAGAAGATGAAAATTTGTATGACATTGATATTGAAGACATTGTGGCTAAACTTCCATACCCTACTATTGCTAGTGCATCAGCTAGACAGTTCAAATGTTTATTGATTGGACTGAATTTTTCAGCATATTATGCATAACATAATATCAATAATAGTTTTTTTATTATGCTTACATCCTTGTCCTGTATTTATTAAACTTATAATTATTTACAATATTACTGAATACAATTTTTTTTCTGCACTGCTGTGTTGTTTTTCGTGGCCAGAGGTACAACACCTCACGGTCGAAGGTACAACTACATGTTGTACCTTTGACCACTGTACGATTATTTTTTATATGCTGTATGTACGAGCATACAGGCTGCTAGGATTGCTAAAACGTGACAGAGCCCCTAAGCTGACCCCTTGTGTGTATAGTGTCTGACAGACAGCAGACATACAGACAAAAATTTTAAAAATCATTGTTTTGGGTACTATTGCGTTGATAAAGGCCCCCAATAGTATTTTTTCCCATATATCTTCCATGGACAGGCAGCGATCCATTAGAATTTTATTATATGTACACATAGATTACGGCTGGTAGTGGCAAGTTGGTAATTTGGATCCAGAGTATCCCCCCCCCCTCCTAATGAACCGATTTAGTTTATTTTTACAATATATTTTTCTGCTAATAAGTCTACAACGAGTACTGACTTTCGTTGTAATACAAAAATGGTGGCAATCTAAACTTATTTTTAGTTTAAATGAGCAATTTGCTTGCTTGTAGTTTGACATTCAAGAATGTTGAATAAAAATAGTATTATTTTTTTCACCCTTTGCGCCAAGAGAGGCGCACGGTAAAAGTGTTCTCCTGTACTAGATACTCGTACCCAGACTTGGGCTATGGGATACTTTTGCCACTCTCGTTCATAGTGCTTTGGCTTTAGCGATCTTCTCGCCCAATTAAAACTCGCCTTTTATAATTTTGAGTTTGAATTATTTTTAGGTCGAATAACTTTATATAAAACAAAGTTATAACATATTTATATCATATTTAAAAAAAAAAGTTCTGTTTATTATGTGTCGTATATGTTATGAATAATAAGCAAGTGAAATATGTACTCAATAACGAGGAGAAATATGTTTCCCATCCTCCTTTTTGATCCGTGGCTTTAGACATAACAGTGGACTTCTTTTTTACATGTATGCGTAAATAGCTCTTTTGGCACAAAACTTCATTCGAATACTCTCTAGAGTAAAGTAGAGAAATGAGAAAGAATGCGAGTGACTGCTGTACAAGTCAACGGTACAAGGGGCCTGTCTTTCCTCCGACTTGATTAACAAATCAACAGTACACGGGGCCCAGCTGCTCTTGACTGGACAAGTCAACAGTAGGGAAAGGGTTAAGGTTAAGCAAAGTTGTCGATCAGAACCTTCAAAAAAGGAATTTTGTAATAATATAAACTATAGTACCTGGATACATGTTGGGTGGCCTTTGAGGAGAATAAGGTGGATATTGAGGTTGAGGAGGCGTATCTTTGACAAAATCTGGATGCCTTCTAGGCTGTGGTGCAGGCGGAGGCATTGTTTTAGCAGAACCTCCGGGAGGGTAGTATCCTTCGCGGTAATAGTCTCCAGCAGGATATTGTCCGCCTGGAGGCGTTCCACTACTCGGACTAGCTCCTCCACCAGGTGGTGGGTACCCTCTTGGTGGTGGGTATCCGCCTCCCATCGCCGGATATCTACCATACTCCTGTTGCTGTCCTTGAGCTTGACCTGCTTGGGCTGGCGGCTGTCCTTGTGTTGGCTGATTCTGCTGTCCGCTCGGTGTAGGCCCTTGAGTGTTAGTTCCGCCACTCACTGAAGCACTAGGAGTGGGGGTACCACTACCACTTGTACTATTATTATTACTCGATTGACTGTAACCCCTGAAAATTAAAACTCTATCAATATCCAAATAAAAATAATAATCTACAATTACTGGAGTAATTCAAGCAAAACTCTACTCCTACTAAAAATAATATTTTGAAAAGTTGTACTATTTCAAGTTTTAGTAATAATTATTTTGATCGGGGTCTCCCGTGGTCTAATGGCTAGCGCCTTGGATTCATAAGCGGGAGATGGTGGGTTCGATTCCCAACCTCCGGCAGGAATTTTATCATCCCACGGCTCGCTGGTAAAATTCCTCGCTGCACCCTGGATGTCGGCGCTAATGACCTAGATGTAGATGCGCCGTAAAAAAAAAAAAAAAAAAAAAAAAAATATTTTGATCAATAACTTAACCCATTTGTGCCACGAGTTACCATATGGTAACGCCAATATCTAAGCGATGCTAGAAAAATTTTATTATATACTAAGTTCGTAAAATTGATTTATTTGTATTAAGAATTTTTGAAAAAAAAAAAAAGAAACTCCGGCGCTAATGGGTTAAGTTAACCATAAAATAATCAAAGAATGCATTTCTTAAAAAATAAAAATAAACAATGAAAAAAATTTGAAAGGATAAAGTTACTTGAAGCCAAGAATTAAGTTAAATTACTGTAATCACACAATAATTACAAGAAAAAAATCTTAAATAAATTTTAAACTGTAATCAACAGAATGAAAAGTTAACCAAACTAGAATAGACATTGGAATTACTTCATTATAAAATAATTCAATATTTTTGTCCTTATTCTTTTGTGAAAACAATGTGAATAAAAGGGCTAAAAAGATAGGAAATTATAAAATGAAACTTCACTCTAACATTTAAAGCATAAGAGAGGTTAATTCAAATTCTTTTATTTTTGTTATCTCAAAACAAATGAAAGATACAACTGATTAGGTTAGGTTTGATGAAATTAATAACATATCACTAGCAGAAAATGAAATATGAACATTTATTTATATAAAAATTAGTTGGTTTTTATTAGATATTTTTTCTTATTTTAAGTATTTATTGCTAATTTAAAAAAAATATAAATAAACTTTCATGAGAACTTAAACATTACAAAAAATATTTTTTTTTTTTTTTTTTTTTTTAAATTGTAAGTAGCTGTTCCCATTAAACAAGTTTCCTCTGACTCTTTTAAATAACTTCCAGAAACTCTCAAAAATTATAAGTAAATAGAGAAAAGATTAATATTGTCCTGAAGTCTGACTTATTGTCTTTATAATATGGAATATTCAAGCAAGATATTATTACCCCTCTAAATAAATTAAAAAAATAAATATTCTATTATTTATTATTATAATAGTTCAGTTATTGTTTTATTTAATTTTCTGTATTTTTTGCTTTTTAACTATTTTTTATACATTCCACCCTTGTACTTCATTTACGACACCTATTTGTTTACTTTGATTGTAAATACTTTCAAAAAGTATGCAAGCAAATCATTTTGCTGTTGTGGAGCTCCGTAAATAAATAAATAATTTACCTGTCAGCATCAGGGCCATATGGAGGATACATCGGCCGATTCGGAGGGTACTGAGCTCCTGGATATTGCTGGTTATAGCCTTCTCCATATTGTCCATAGGCACCACTTTGACTTTGGTAACCCGTCCCAGTTCCTCCCATGCCTGATATAAAATAAGCAAGTTTATTCTCTCTTCTTTTTCATAAGAATTTTATTTATAATTTAAAATAAGAACTTACGAAAAAGCAAGCACAATAAAAACAAATATCCAATCACCAAAATTAGCTTTATTCCCCCTTCATTATAGAAGGAATAGGAATGTGAAATAAAAAGAAAAAATTCCCTTAGTGCCAAAGAAGTAAACTTAACATAGAGAAGTAACCACCAAGCTAGCAAATCTATACAAATGAACATAGAATACGTCTACTAAACACATAGTAATAAAAGGACCATTATATTAGCATCTAAAAAAACATTTAAATACAGAGAACATATAATAACACAAACATTCATAGACTCGAAGGGATGAGACAAGGAAGTTGGTGAAATAGTTTGGTTTAAACAAGAAAGAAAAAAAAAATATTAATAAATATATTGATCTTAATTTAAATAAACCGAATTTTAAAATTAAAAACAACAGAAAATTTTCTAGAATAATACAATTTAAATGTTTTGATCAAATATATTTAAAAAAAAACAATAAAACAACAAGGAAGCATAAAATGACAGGAACGCATTCAATACTTCCTATTTTTGTTTTTGTGATCCTCAACGCAATGGCCAAAACATGACACAAATGAAATCAAAAATAGTAATATGAATATGTAACGAGACATGCCCGAAAAAAAAAAAACACACATAAAAACAAAACTAAATTGAACAGAGAGCTGGATATTTGGAATGATTGGGTAATGATTTACATGCATGAGTGTTACCTGGCCGGGGGGGAACTCCACGGGGACTGCTGGTGGCATTGTCGTCAAAAGGATTTGATACACTAACGTTATCCTGACTCGTAACTCCTACACCTAACCCAATCAATACTGTCAGCACTCTCCTATCATCTCATTACCAGCAGTATTTTAAAAGACTCAGGGAAAACAATGATATGTATAATATTATACAGCTTGTTGGTTACCACTCAGTTTTGATAAAGCTTTTGAGCATTTAAGCTTGTTCCTTAAAATTTAAAACTAAAAAAAAAAAATAAAACTATTTCATAAGGCCTAAAGTAGATAAGTAACAGAACCCTTTTTGAAAATTACGTAAGAAACCATCTTCGTAATACCAGGAGAAATTAATACTTGTAGATAGTGTAAGTTTCACGAAAAAGACTGGTTCACAGTGGTTCAGACTGTTTCTAGACGAATTTTCTAAAAATTCAGCAGAAGAAATAAAAAAATAATGAATATTGGGGATAGTCTGTTTTATCCCGGCATGAATGGTAGCTAATAGAATTTATTTCAAAAGGTTTTAAGTGATATCATGTTCTTGCACATGAATCTTCTCAACCAATTTATCTAAAATCAATTCTGTGGTGCATATTAATTCAATTCTCTTGTTGCCTTTACAGTGTGGCCTAAAATCAACAAACAAATTTTTGACCCAAAATCACTTTTGGTATTACAATTATGTTAACAATTTCAATTAGGTAAGTAACCAAATCGTCACAAAGACTTCTCTAGTTCTTCGCTATGCCTTAGAAAAGGAAGTTCAGACAAATATGATAATAATGAAATACTATTAATAGATAGATTGGAAGTATTGTTTGACTTTAACTCTTTAAGTTTCATTACCTTGACTTGACTGTGATGGTGGTCTTGGTTGTGAATTGTAATCTTGAGGGGGGTAACCACCATAGTTTGAGTATCCATCCATACTTGTTCCTCCACTTCCTGGTCCTTGAAAGGAATCCTGAGAATTTGAAGAGCCTAAAACAAAAATTAAAATAAATAAGTAGAAATGCTATCAATCGTTGTCTCAAGAGTTATATAACTTCTCCTGATTGAGCACAGCATTTATAACAAAAATGTACATTTGTTTCACTCCTCCAAAAAAATAAAATGAACTTTTGGAAAAAAACAAAAAAAAAAAACAACGCAGATAATCAATCATTCGCCAATTTACATCATGTTAACCCACGTGATATAAACATATCTTAAAGAAGCTTCCAACTACTCAGCCTACCTGTGCGTATAACTGCTCCCTCCCTTTTTTTATTGCTGAAAACCATTGTTTCTCTTAACCTGGAATTTACCATGCTTATTTATTTCTCAAGTATATTTAGTGCTTTTCAAGTGAACAATTGTCAGTGTGTAAATTATTTCGAAGAAATAATTTTTTTTTTTTTTTTTTTTTTTTTTTTTTTTTTTTTTTTTTTTTTTTTTTTTTTTTAACGGCGCTTCGAAAACTAGGCCATTAGCACCAAGAATTGTTTATTCTGAAGAAAATTGTTAGAACTTTTGGTGTGAGGGAAAGTGAAGCAGAGTTTTCTTCCGATGAAGATGAGGGTTCTGATAATGTATCCCAAAATGTTTCTATTGGAGAAAAATCTGAAACAAGTAGAATGCAACGTACAAGAGAAATATCTTCTGACGAAACATTGTGTGATATAAGTATTCAGCACACGAGGCACTCCAGGTGCTACGCTATCCCACACCACCGTATCATCTAGTCCTACGAGTATTATGCAGCCTAAAAATTAATTCATCCATTCCTTCATCAAGAGCTTTATTCAGTTTTGAAAACTTCATATTAAATGGTTTTCTTTCTCATTCTTCTGCTCTGAATTCAATTTATTATTATTATTTATTTGTTTATTGCTGGACCGCAACTGAGGCGATTATTAAAAATTCAATTTAATTTAAAAAACAAATACTTAATTCCACAATATGTAACTTTTCGTACTTGTTTGGACTTAATGAGAGTGTCAGATCAAATTCTTCTGACATAACTCTTAAAATTTGAATATAATACCATTAAATTATATATGGCAAAGATCCATGCATGAAAGCATTAAAAAAAAAAAAAAAAAAAAAAAAAAAAAAAAAAAATCCATTTTACGAACCTGGTGAGGGTACTGGAGCACTTCCTTTTGCACCCTTCTTTTTGGACGTTGATTCAACTTGGTTGATGATTGGCAGAGGATCAATCCCACCTCTATCAAAGTGGCATTCGAATGGTAAAAGATTCTTTGTATAATGTTTCCTTAATGTGTATGCTGCACTAGAAGATGCTCCGATTCCGAGGAGGCCAGCAATATCCTTCCATATTTTGTTTTTTGTAACCTAAAATGGTTTTACAGAGTTAAGTTGAGAAATATATTTTAAAACAAACAACTATAGCATGCATAAAATAGGTAAAGTAATTTAATAGCTAAAAATATTGGCATTGCTAAACAAGGTATAACACAAGAACACATATAACAAACAAAAAAGATTAACATAACAAAAATCTAAGACAAACAACACAAATATCTCACAATTATTTAATGCAATATTTCAAATGAGATAGGATAAAAAACAAAACAAAAAGGGAAGAAATATAAATAATTTTGACATTCCCAAACATCGCATCTCACTATATAAGAAATAACTAATAACACAACATACAAAATAAGAAATTTAATAAATGCAGAAATTTATAAATTGCTTGTTTTCTAAAAAAAAAAAAAAAATACTCAAGAAGGTATACTTAAATAAATGAGATGGTTTTAAATATTCTTTAAAAAGAATGTCTAATGTTTCTGCATTTATTATTTAAATACAAGTATTTCAGAACAATGTATATTAATATACTTCAACTACGATAATATAAAAAAAATGAAGTGCAGTCAATTGTAGTTCACTTTGGATGGGGAGGGGCAAGGAAAGAAGCGAAGCAAAGTAATTACTGATAAATCAAGCAGTAAAAATAGAAAAAAAAAAAAAAAAGAATAAGAAAGCTGTTTTAAGATAGACTTTTTTTAAAATTAGTTTAATTAAAACAAAATGAAAAAAAGAGAAGAAAAGATAAATAAATAAAGACCAAAATTTAAGTTGAAAAAAATAATCATCAAATGGTGTCTTGTTATACCACATACCTTTATTTTTAAATAATAATCTCTGAATAAATAGAAATAAAATAAAAATGCAATTATAGAATAATCAATTAAAGAGGTTTCAACAGGACACCAAGCATGCGATTAAAAATAAGCAAAAGAAAATGTTTAATAATGGAAGAATAAAAGTTAATAAGAAAATGAATGCATAAAAATAACCGGGTACCATGTGGAACTACACTGCACCTTGCATACCTCCATGAAGCCCCCTCTCTCTTTCACATACAGGTAGAGTCGAAACAAGTCAAGAGGGTTCTTTGAAATGGTAGGACATGCCGAAATCGGTGTACCCCTGTCTTCCATAAAGTGTAACAATTTATCCAGCCATAGCCGCCTTTCGTGAGATTCATCCATTTCGTACAATTTCCCCAAACTATCGTGCTGCTTCTGTAACAATATATTCCTCTACTTTTGATTTATTTATTTTGATAGAAACAATTATTAAATTATATTTACAAAGTAACTAAGTAACGATGATCCTTTTTTTTTTCTTGCCTTGTCAAAAATGCACATGCAATGACTAATGAGGAGAGCTACATTAACAAAAGAAAGTTATATGTTTTAAAAATTAAAGCAATATAACTAAGTTTTTCCGTTTATTTTATTAGTAATAATAAATCGATGTAATAGGCAATTGTTAAAGAAAATCAGTAATAATTAACTGATAAATCAAATGAACTTTCAAGCAACTAGGACTTCTGAATATATTATTTAAAGCATAGAAATATATTTGGTATCGAAGGTGCTTAAAATATATTCCACAATGTCACAGAAAAAGAATTATAAAAACTTCTGGAACCCAATCTGACAGCACAATAATGTAGTAAGATAAGATTTATCTTCAATGTATGATAACTTATGTCTTTAGCCTTATATGATAAATATATCCAATAGAAATCATTACAAAAAAAAAAACAAAAACTTAAATTTTCATATTTTCTAATAAGGTAAAATGTTCTGTAAAGTATTAAATTAAATTAGCTTTATTACAAAACTCAAATAAAATCAAAATGTTTTTAAATTTCGTTTCTTTAAAATGTATAGAAAGCAGTTGATTCAGTTTCAAATACATTCATTAAGGACAATAACAAAGGTAATTCTTAACATCCTAATCCATTTTGTCTAGAATATCACTTATTCCTAAGCTCAGTACTAATTTTCATGATAAGTTTAATAGAAAAACGACTTTTTGGTCAAAAATGTTACAAAATTCTCCCTCTGAAACAATGGTAACGCAAAACTGCAAGAAAACACAACAAATTGCATCGGTATTCTTATTCTTTTAACTGAACAATATGCAAATTCTATGTAAAATATGATGATTAGTCAATAAAATTTCTTCTCTATTATTGTTCATTATTCATGCCGCATTGAAAAACCATGCATTTCCCCTAAGTGGGAGGAAAACAACATGCGTTCTTTTACCTACATGTATGCTTTGAATTTATCATGATTAAAATATCAATTATTTGAATAAGTCTTTCTTGAATAAATCACAGCAAAATAAATGTTCTCTACGCCCTATAATTTAAGGCCAAGGAAGGCCCATTCACATTGTGTAATCAATGGCTTCAAAAAATTCAAAAATATTAAAGTGAATTTAATAAACAATAAGCCTTTCCCAGAAAAATAAATAAAAAAGGAATTTTATAATAAAGAAACCCTTTAAGTCAAGATTATAAATAGCAATAGAAAAAATGTCGATTTAATTTTCACTAATCATGCCAAATAGAAAGCAATCGTTCTGATATACATGCAATGCTATCAGTCTTGATTGCAATTTCCATCCTTATACGTGTGACAATAGCTCAGCTTGAACGTTTTTACAGAGATATTAATCAATAAGAAAATGCTCTAAATATATAAATATTTTATAGCTACTAATTAAACCAGTGGCATGCCAAATATGTGCTATGGCTGATATTCAATTTATTATATTAATATATTTCTTTATCTATTCTGAAATTTATCATGACTTAAGATGAATTTACATCACCAAAAACAAAGCGCCACTATCAAATCAACTTTATTTGTGCTTTCACTTAATTAAAGAAACATAAAACAAAATAAAAATCTAAATGCTTTATACTTATTGTCTTCTTATGCATTAAAATATAAATGTATAAACAAGGCAAAGCAGGCACAGTGAAATAATACATTAAAGAAAACTATTAACCTTTGGCCTGTACAGGTCTTGGGGGACATGACTGTTAAACACCTGCAAAAAAAATTTTATTCTTTGAAACCCATGTTTTTTTTCTTTTCAGGAGACCTTCCTTTTAAGGCATTCTTCAATACAATATTGTTAGTGTATAGAAGATTGGAACAAAATTAAATCTAAAAATATTAAAACAAGCAAAAATAAATTAAAAATATTAAAACAATAAAATACAAGTAAGAATATAGTTAAATTCCAAGTTATTTCGAGCTGCAATAGTGAAACCAGTATTAATAAACACGTAGTAAAAAGCAAATAATTGTTTAGTGAACAGGCACATGAAGAGACAAACAAAGGATAAAGAAATATTGAGATGCTTTACGCAAAAACACAATATCTGATAATCTGCCTGAACAAGGGACACTACTAATGGCAAAATATATATATATATATATGATTGATTTGTGAGACGGCTTCTCTCTCCAGCGGTGTTCTTCCTCTCCTTTGCGCAATATTTCGTCGGGTTCATCTCCGACTTCTTCGGGCTGCTGTGTCGTCCTCGGTGGTTGTCAAGGGAATGATTTTTTCCCGGAATTTCCCTCCTTTATAGCCCTACTTCGTAGACTATGCGGGCCAATGGTGTAGGGGGTCCGTGGGCCAATAGGGCTCGAGGGCTGTCTTTGTCCGTCCGTCGTCTGTAGTTCATCAGTGGTCCGTGTGGGGCGCTGGTCTTCAGTCCTTGTTTTCACCTCTCTCTTCTTAAGGATGGGCCGCCAGATGTCCGGGAGGATGAGGCCATCTTCCCTATTGAAGTTCACCGGATGCTTATATATTTCTATGGCTTCTCTAATAAGTCTTCTTGTCAAATTGGTCTCCTTGGCTAGGGTCTTGGCTCGGTCGAATAATACTTGCTTGGGGCACTCTTCTCCGTGTGTTGCCACCGCAGAAGTTTTGGTGCGCCCCAGCCTGTAGTCAGCAGCGTGTTGTCCGATCCGGGTGGCCACCTTCTTACCTGTTTGACCTACATACACCTTCCCACAGTCGCACGGTAGAAGGTAAACACCCTGGTCTTGTAACCGCTGCTTATCCTTACTCTTGCTGAGCCATTCCCCTAGCTTATTGAGCGGTTTAAAGGCGACTTCGGTGTTGTGACTTCTGAATAGTCTGCCTAATTTCTCGCTCACGCCGTTGACATATGGCAGGGTGATTCTTTTCTTTTGTTCTGCCTCCGTCCGGTTATTGTCTTGGTGTCGGGTTTTCACATCTTTGATGATCCGGGCCAGTTTCTTATGATCATAGCCGTTGCTCACCAGATCTTTCGTGAGTTGTGCCAGTTTGAAAGGCAACTCATGGAGAGGACTGAACACAAACCCAAGCTGTGGCTTAGATATGTTGACGATGTCCTAGCAATTTGGCAGCACGGTGCAGAAGAACTTCAGAAATTTCTTCACTTTATGAATAACATGCACCCAGCCATCAAATTCACCATAGAAGAAGAAAAAGATGGCAAGTTGCCCTTTCTGGACCTCCTGATTATAAGAGGACACAATGGTGATCTGGAGCACACCGTCTACAGGAAGCCCACGGCCACAGGACGTTATCTCCACTCGGACTCACACCATCACATGGCACACAAGATGAGTGTGATCAGGACACTGGCACATAGGGCCATGACTTTGTGCAGTAACCAGACACACTTAGAAAATGAACTGGCACAACTCACGAAAGATCTGGTGAGCAACGGCTATGATCATAAGAAACTGGCCCGGATCATCAAAGATGTGAAAACCCGACACCAAGACAATAACCGGACGGAGGCAGAACAAAAGAAAAGAATCACCCTGCCATATGTCAACGGCGTGAGCGAGAAATTAGGCAGACTATTCAGAAGTCACAACACCGAAGTCGCCTTTAAACCGCTCAATAAGCTAGGGGAATGGCTCAGCAAGAGTAAGGATAAGCAGCGGTTACAAGACCAGGGTGTTTACCTTCTACCGTGCGACTGTGGGAAGGTGTATGTAGGTCAAACAGGTAAGAAGGTGGCCACCCGGATCGGACAACACGCTGCTGACTACAGGCTGGGGCGCACCAAAACTTCTGCGGTGGCAACACACGGAGAAGAGTGCCCCAAGCAAGTATTATTCGACCGAGCCAAGACCCTAGCCAAGGAGACCAATTTGACAAGAAGACTTATTAGAGAAGCCATAGAAATATATAAGCATCCGGTGAACTTCAATAGGGAAGATGGCCTCATCCTCCCGGACATCTGGCGGCCCATCCTTAAGAAGAGAGAGGTGAAAACAAGGACTGAAGACCAGCGCCCCACACGGACCACTGATGAACTACAGATGACGGACGGACAAAGACAGCCCTCGAGCCCTATTGGCCCACGGACCCCCTACACCATTGGCCCGCATAGTCTACGAAGTAGGGCTATAAAGGAGGGAAATTCCGGGAAAAAATCATTCCCTTGACAACCACCGAGGACGACACAGCAGCCCGAAGAAGTCGGAGATGAACCCGACGAAATATTGCGCAAAGGAGAGGAAGAACACCGCTGGAGAGAGAAGCCGTCTCACAAATCAATCATATCAACCCCAGCGAAGAAACTTAAAACAAAACATATATATATATATATATATATATATATATATATATATATATATATATATATATAGTAATAAAAACAAGAGCCAATTTCTCAAAATCTTACATTCAAAGAAAATACTGAGTGTTTTTCATAGACACAGCTTGCGATTAAAAAAAAATTTGTATTTCTTATCAAAAATACAATTTTAAATGGATCTTTATTTAATTTCTTACCTTGAGTATAAGTTTAAACGTCCCACCAATAAAATTATCCAAATCGTCTTAATACAAAGAAAAAAGAGGTAAGAGGGGAGATAACCCTGATCCTGACATAAAGTCTATACTAAGTACAAATGTAAACACATTTGTGTATCATATAGATTTTGCACTACAATGACAGATACAATGTAGAATGGGGAATCGATATAAAAGATACAATGTAGAATGTTGGTATCAATAGAACTTTATCTTATTACAATTTTTATTTTACATTCTTTTTATGAAATTTAAAATATTTATTTCATTGAAATTATTATCTGTCATTTATAATAGGACATGCTAACCAACTAAATTCAACTCATTTTAATTTAATGAATAAAGAAACTTTTTTTTTTTTTTTTTGAGTTTGGCTGAAGTGTGAAATGTATAATAATACTCCTTGTTTGGCCCCTTCTTCTTTCCTACTCTACTTGTTTTTGCACTATTTCAGGAACCTGAGTTCAAAAAAGATGATAAAGAAAGGAAAGGGATACATTTCTGGAAAAGTGTTCTAGATGTTATCTGTCTGGAATCCATCATTTGCTCAAAGTTTTAAGATCAGGCTTATCCACATTCACCAATAAAGTTTTCTACCAGAAAAGGTACTCTTTCTTTCTTAGCCCCCTCTTAAAATTTTTTTCCCTCAGTTTCAAAATATTGAGATTTTATATTTTGGTGAAACTCAGCAATTTTTTTTAAAAGAGCTTTTAAAGAAATTACACCAAGGTAGAAACTGGACCACATATAAACACACATAACTGCAGTAAAACCTCGATATCATGAGCAACATAACATAACAGATTTATTGTAACACATTAAAATTATTTTAGATAAAATAATGACCAGAAGATGAAATACAAAGTTTAATTATATAAGTTCAACCCTTAATGAAAAAATAAATTATTTCTAAATTTAAGATGAGCTTACAATATTCTCATTAAGCTATAAAGTAAGCTAGCCTTAAAGAATTTAAATATAATACTAAACCCAAAGTTATCAAAAAAAGTACATGCATCCTAGATCAAGGGGGAAAATGTCTAGGCACTTAGTAGTGCAATGGATTGAGGGCCAAATGCTTAAATAATATGTAATGTAAATAAAACAGTAAATTTCTGGCAAAAGTGACGCAAATAAGTCAGCAGCAGTTAGTGACAACAACATAATGCTTTTTCTGTTTGATTTCTTTTAATTATGCTCGTTATTTTTTGTTGTTATTTCAAGACTTAAATCATTGGAGTTTCTGAATTTTATTATTATACAGGAAATGGATCAAGGGCTATTTAAAGAATGAATGTCTTGAATTCCTGAATATTAGAAATGACAAATTGAGCTTTCATCTTCCATGTAAAAAAGACTGGCCAAAATTTAAACATTTTATCGAGGTTTTACACGTCTGCAAAGACAAAAGGTTCACAACATACCGGACTCGCAGGTGTTCTCGGCCAAGTCGGGCTGTGGTCAGGAGGATACTCTTCGTGCATGGAATTGAGCGATGCAGCACCAGGTGAAGGAGCTGTGCTCTGAGGTGTAGTTGGATGGCTATGGTATCCCAGCATTCCTCCAACACTTTCTTTAACCCTTTTACTAGGTGTGATATTTCCATCGTCTCCTGATGCTGAAAGTTATTATGAATTACTGTTAAGTACACTGGTATAAGTAAAAATGTAGACCAATATCAGGGTTGAAAACAGTAACAGTACAGGATCTTGTTAAACGAGAATATACTGAAGGTAACAGTACATGTGTAATAATGGGATAACATACAATGACAATTTCCAAAAATATATACAATTTAAAATAAATTTTCCTAATCCTATCAATTACTTATAAACTCCCACCAACTTTACAGGAAAGATTTCATCGAAACTTAGAAGAAGCTCAATATTCCTAAAAACTGCCTTCTTTCCTCTTCTAAATACAATAGCACTAATCCTAAAGAAGACCAGGAAAACTTAGGTTGGTATAGATGGATAACAATGAAGAGCACTATTTTATAACTAATATGTACGTATATTTTCTAATAGCTGATGTGCCCATTGTGTTTACTCTAACTGACTTATTAGTACTTCAAGAAATAGAAATGAAACTCTCTAACAGTTGTCTTATACAAACATCCACCAGTTCTATAGTACTCGTAGAGAGGGAAGGTAAATTGTATTCCAGGCTGTAAAAGGCTGAGCCAAAGTGACACTTAAGGCTAGGCTGTGGTTTTTATCCACTCTTTACCTACCTATGTTTCTATTCGAGGATGCTTAGAAGTACTTTTTTTTTCTTTCTTTTTTTTTTACGGCGCTTCAACACCTAGGCCATTAGGGCCGACATCCAGGGTGCAGCGAGGAATTTTCCCAACAAGCCATGGGATGAGAAAATTCCTGCCGCCAGTGGGGATCGAACCCACCACCTCCCGCTTGTGAATCTAAGGTGCTAGCCACTAGACCACGGGAGACCCCCGCTTAGAAGTACTGATGAAATTTTAAAGGGCTTCTGTTGACCAAATCTGGGCTTTTAGCACACACAGACATGTATACATTTTATGAAGGTTGCATTTGGAGTCTTTGATGTGTGAAACAAAAATATATCATGTACCAAGTTGAATTTAAGCAATTTCCAAACAAAATCTTCATTTCATTTATATAGATATTATCTTCAGTCCTAATACCTTAATACAACATAGACTGAAATGTTGGAAATTAAATAAAAATACTACACGTTACTAAAAAAAGAAAGAAAAAAAAAAGTTAATAATTTCTATAACAAACCTGCAGAGGCATTGGAAAGTGTAGACTGTTGGGAGGCCTCATCGAGAGGAGCACCATCTGGGCCAGTAGTCACTATTGAAGTGACACTACCACTACCTCCGCTCCCGCCACCTCCACTTTGGCTGACTGATGTCATTGTCGAACCTAGAAACAAATCGAACACCTTAATGAATCACAATCCGAATCCAAAACAACAAAATTCCAATGTGGCTAAGAATAAGGAACATTTATCTAGTCTGTAGAGTATTTAGAAAACAAAAGCAATTAACCCGTTAAGAGCTAATGACAGCATATGAATGAATGAAAACAATACTTTATTCTGGGACTTCGTCCCATAAGAATAAAAATAAATACAAAATAAACAATAAACTAATGCCGACAGAGTGATGAGTACCTCTCTTGCTTACTGTATATGCCTACAGGCAGTTTTACTATGTTTTTGCCAAGATCGTTTTTATATGTTTTAAGCCTTACCTCAATCATTGGCTGCTTCCTTAATCTTAGCTTCACTATCTTAACCTTTTTGATGCGACGTGGGCTAGCTGCCTACTCCCTCCACAGGCGGACCAAACTCCCTCTCCTAGAGCAGCCGTATGCACCCGTATTTTTTGTTAGTTAGGCGCTCGTTACTAATCATCATTTTTATGTTTATCTTACATGAACGACGACGTTTATCACTTGAAACGATTTATTTACTACAATTGAGGTAAACAGCAACCTACAATAACCATTTAAAACAAAGTTTACTTACTTTTCTTCCCTTACTTTACTTCTCTTTCTATTTCATTCCGAAACCACTGCTTGTTTTTAGACGTGATTTTTAAATGTATCAATGAAAATGTTTTTTATTTATTATTATAATAAGCCACTCCTTTATTATTTACAGTTTCGCTAAAAAAATGCCCTAAGAACATTTTCACTGTGCACACGCCTCTCAGACGCATATTACTTATAACGTTCAAAATTTGTATGTTACCAGTTAAGGGTTAAACCAGCAATTAACCCCCAATCCTTCCAGAGCACTCTGTACACGCTCAAGGCTAAAGAGGGTTCGCAATCAAGACATACAGCTGTGGTGAGAATACTCGGGCGTTACCTCTGAGGAACATCTTTCTCCGGTGTCGCATCGAATGGGTTAATTGCAATTAGTTGTATTTAATTTTAAGGAAATTGATGAATATGGAACTTTATATATATTTTCTCTTGTGGTCACTCAGGAACCTAGCAAACCTTTCTGTTTCCTAATTTTTAACAAGCATTTTAGGTTTTCTGCTTTTCTAATACATTCATTTTGGTCAATTAGTGATTTTTATATCCAAACCAACAATTTGAAGATATAAATGAGTGTATAATAAAATTATTTTGTTACCAGGAGGAGTAGTTGTTATAGTTGACTCATGTAAGTCATGAGTAGGTGTTGATGTAGGAGGTGGCGGTGGTGGCATACCAGGGTGATGAGAAGGAGGTGGTCCCATTGCCCCACCACCGTGTGAGTTGTAGCTACCCGGACTAGGCGGCATACTGCTTCCATAACCAACTTTATGCTGAAAAAAAAATAATGAAGTTAAGACAATGATATATGAACTTAAATTAAGTTACCTTTTTAGTTTTATCCTTTTATTCTATTAAGTTAATTTTTTGTATCACTTTTTTTACAGAGTATTAACTGCTGAGCTATTAGTGCCGGGCTCTCTATAAGATCCCGCCCATTTCTAATGCCAACAGCACATGATTTTCCTAGTAAAAAAAAAAGCGGACACTTTTTTGTAACGCTTTTTTTCAGTTTAGTCATCGCTAAAGAAATCAGCCCCGTAACACGAGACCCCCCCCCCCCCCCCCCCCGAGGGCCCAGATCTGACTCATGACCATACTGCACACTGGGTGATAGTGTGGTCAGTACTACACTCCATCCGCCTGATTTTCCCCTTGTAAGTACCCATTAATAAATTAATTAAAGGCTGGATTGGCCTAGGGACAGTCAGGGAGGCCGAATCCAATCCACAAACGAAGACATTAGAAGATAAAAATCTCTAGTACTATGTTCGGGATTCGAACTCAGGTCCTCCAGCATATTAGTCCAGTGCTCTTCCACTGAGCTAACCTCGCCATCAAATGATTTTCCTAGTGGGTCACCCATTTAACTACTGGCCATGCCCGACATTGCTTAACTTTTGACGATCAAATTTAAATTGGGGATCAAATTTATTGTTAATTCATGACTTGAAGGAAGAAAATAGTAGAAACTTAATTGATACGACTAATTATCATTCTATCTAAACTGTAGCTTATTGAATTACTCGCTGGATAAATAATTCAAAAGTTACCTGGTAGGGCGAAGGAGGATACTGTACGTGGTTTGGCATTGGCCGAGGGGGTGGATACTGAGATTGAGGTGGTGGCCCTTGTGGTCCATATCCTTGAGTGAATCCCATCCCCATTCCAGGCGCAGCCCCTCGTACTCCGTAATTGCCTACAAATAAAAATCGTTAATTATATCTGCTTATGATAAAAAAAAAAAAAAGATAGCACACTAAACATTTTGGATATTTCTGAAGAAGCTTTTTACACTAAAATATCAAAAGTTAAGTGTTGTAGTCATTTCAGAACTCATGAAATGAACTTACCTTGCTGAGTATATTGGGGGTGGGGTTGTGGCTGAGAGTATGGTGGAACTTGTTGAGACTGCGGAGGATGTGGTAGCTGAGCTATCTTGTAATTGTGGATATGTGGTGGGGCAACTCCTCCTCCAGGACCTTGTCCTGGGTAACCTCCACCTGAAACATTAATAACATTAATTAAAATAAAAATTCAGAATTTGAAAAAAAATATTGAAAATAAACCACATTTCTTTTAAAAACATAAATTTTATGGGATGTGCTACCTTAAGGTTATCATAAATTTCTAGCCAGGACAGTGGTTTTATCTTTATTTCTGGTTTTATTTTTAAGAGTACTTAAAAATAAATAAAACCAGAAAAGAGACGAAGTTAAAGCTTTATAAGGCTATTGATATGCCAAATACTCTTTTGTATATATGTATTAAAGACTAAAGCTGTGTACCCAAGGATGTTTGATTGGCTAAGATATTACGATATTAGGAAGAAGCTAGGAATTTTTCCCGTCAATTCAAGAATAGATAAGAACAAAAAGAAATGGATCAACCCATATAGAGTGTATAACAATGAACAAGATCTCCACAAGATATAAAAATTCACGAAGGCCTACAATGAAATAAAGGGATGCTTGAAGACAGAATATGTTAGGAAAGTCTTATTCGTGACAGAAGAAGAACAGACAGGTGTGCACGTGCCGAAAAGTGAAAATGGAAAGGTGCCGTACATAAAATGTTAAGTCTTCAGCAGACCCCCTGCGTATTAACCACAATCTATCGGAGCTCAACTTGATGAGGGCATCCCTGCAAGCCCTCGGGGAAGAAGAAGAACATGCAGGGGACAGATATTCTTTATACTGGTTGTCAGCCAATCTTTTTTAGCAAGGGATAAGACCCTTTAGCTATTCAAAAGGAACCTAAATGTTTAACAATTTATAAAATTAAAACAATCAGATACGGCCAGTTTTGAACGTGCTGTATATTTCCATAAATATTTGAAAAAAAGGTTACAAAAACCTGGTGCGTATAACATTGCCATCCGAAAGCCTAATAAATGTAGTAAAAAAAAGGGATCAAGCATAAATGTTGATAAGACCATGTCAGTTGGTGTCCTTGATGTCTTCAAAGTGTATGTTTTGTTCTGATCTAAGCTTAGCTTGTCAAGTCACCAAATATAAGAAAGACATTATGTGGAAACACTTTAAGACGTACCAGTCCCTGTAGCTGAGACTTTTTTATTGTTGTTATATATGGGTTGGTTGGTGGAGGTTCAGGCATGACTAATCTAACGATTCTCAAAGCAGACTTGTTTCAGAGAGTAGGCATGAGTATTTTGTGAGTCACTAGCAACACTCAGAAAAAAGCCAATAAGCACCGAAGATGAAACAGCTTAGTCTCAAAAGCTCTATTTTAATAAAGTTAAGAGTAAAAGTTTCATTAAAAGTGTTTAATAAAGTTGTATCTGTGAAGATTAATAGATAAAGTTCTAATTTTTAACCGAGGAGGAAATTTATTGAAGTTGATGAAGTTATTTGAAGGAAGGTGGAATATACATACACTATTTTATTGTTTACTATTATAACAGAATTAAAGAAAAAGTAACTGACTATTACCTTGATTTGCCATTGGTGAATGGCTCATCCTGGTGGGGCCATTTCCACTATCTGACTGCCCACTTGAAGGACGTGGTGGCATACTGATATTTTGTTGTCCTGCAATATAAGAAGTTTTGGTTAATCTCTCTTTTAGTAAAAACCCGTGCCCTATAAATATTAGAATTATCAGGTATTAGGAACATATCAAAATGAACCATCAAATATTGTACAAAATCTTAAAAATGAGAATTTTACTTCAAATGAATTTGAATTCTCTCTTTAAAAATTGACACCTGAATTCTTTTCTGAACTCAAATTGCAATGTCTGTGTGAAACAGATTTGTCTGACTTTCAAACTAATCTAATAGCGGTGCTCAAGCATGCCTCTTTTATAATTTTGCTCCCAAGAGAACAGTGCACCACTCTGGCCCCTGGTCTAGTTGTCACTGAGGCTACGTCCAAGTACTTGGAGTTGGAGGTATTGGAGCAGGCACCAGAAAGTTTGACGTTGGGATAAGTTCATGAGGGTGAACAGCTTTGTATACCTGGGGACTGAGGTTAACGCAATGAACGACCTCACCCAGGAGATCAATAGGAGAATTGCACCTGCAAACCGATGCTTCTTCGGGCTCTTCTGGCACTTTAGATGCCGATGTCTCTCTGACAGGACCAAGATCAATCTGTATAAAACGTTGGTCCAGCCAGTCTTAACATGTGTGTTGGAACTAAAACAGATGAGTCAAGGATCTTGTGAGTTGAAAGAAATAAAACTAAAAAGATACTGACAAATAAGATATTTGGAACAGAGAATGTTAGCACATCAAATGTGAGATGACAAGATGCTGTCAACTCAGATGCGCGAGATCTACTGGGAGCTGAGGACTGAAGGGCTGCTGCGCAGGACCGAACCATTTGGCGAAGGCTTTTGGAGGCAGCCAAGGCCCAGTGACAGGTTCCAACATGACAAAATATACTATAGAAAATGTAATTAAAAATAAAGACCTTGATCCAATTGATAACACAAGAGACAAAGCTGGAAGGAGCCTTGAGATATAAAATCTATCAGTCTGGTTTAATAATGGATGGAGTATCTTATGAATTAACTAAAACTTTAAATAATTATAATACATTTGCTATATAATTATATGCTTGCTATACAACAACTTTTGTGCTTTTTTTATTTAAATGATTAGTTTTTGAAATTTGCACCCTCAGAAAAATTCCAATTGGAGCAATTTGTAAGCATTTATACATAAACATAATCAGAATTTATTAGGCAGAAAATTCTATAAATTAAACAATTCTATTCACTTAAACTGTAGATTAATGGCGTAAAAGGAATTCTCTAGGGTGATATATAATCCACTTTTTTCTCTTGACTGGGCAGGCCAACAAACGGAACAATAACACAAGAAGACAAAATCTTCAGTGCACACCCGAGGTTTTAACTCAGAATCTCCAATAAATTAGTTAATTGTGTTATGCTTGTAGGCATAGGTGTTATTTTATTAAAACAGTACAATTTTGAGAATCTGAAATATATTTTTTTCTGTATAATGCTTTTTCATTTTACCTCTTCATTGGTTCTTCTTTTCAATACATATATAGATATCAGGATTTCTGATAATGATTTTTTTAAGCTAATTCCACAAGCATTTCTATATGTATCGCATCATCGATGAGTATATAAAGAAAATTTAAGCAAGCATAATATTCACTCTGACCGACTTCTTGGTTAAAAACATTTTTTGTTAAAAAATCGGTCATAATGTACAAATTAAAATGTTGTGCACTCTGTTCAACTTATGAATACTTCAAGAAACAGAAACCTCAAACATTCTGTTTCTTCTCTTCCAAGAACATCCATCTGTAGTGCTTGTAAAGAGGACAGGTAAATTTTAGTCAAGGGCAACAATTAACTGAGTGGGCTGGACATTTAAGGCAAAACGTGTTTTCTATTCCTTTGCAAGCGACTATGGTCAACGATAAGCCGAATCCCAACTAGGAGAATGTCAGATTCCGAAAAATCTATATTTCAAACGTTAGGGCTAAAAAATAAATATACACAATTACAAACAACTATAATCAAAACAGCAAGCTGCATTTTACGTCATAACAATAGGTTATAAAACATTTTTTGAAGTACATACTAGCTAAACAAAGGTTTTTTATGAGCGAGATGATCATCAGTTTTATGTAGAACTTAGGTGAGAGTAAGTAAAAAACAAATTAACAAAGGCATTAAGTAAACAAAAAAAAAAAAAAAAAAAAAAAAAAAAAAAAAAGCAAATATACACATAAGCACAAGGAATAACAGTATTTTTAACCTAATTTTGAATATAAAAAAGTACTGATAAATTTGTTCATAAAAACCTTTGTTTAGCTAATATGAACTTGCATAATTGAGGCGTTGCTGATAGGAAAGAAAAAGTCAACAAAAGGTAGTATGGAGGAAAATGCTTTGAACATTTTTTTTCATAAGGGCGAACTCCACTAGAGTATATTCAAAACATTTGTTTGTTGTGGGACGTCTCATTGTTTGTATATTAATTTATATTATTAAACAAATTATATAGTAATTGACGAGGAATTAGTGTTGGAAGTTGAGTTCACCCTTTGTATCCTCAACGCCCCAATTGTTTTATAACCTATTGTCATGATATAAAATTTTGCTTACTGATGTGAACATTCTCGTTTTTAAGTGGGTATATTTATTTTTGATGTAAAGAAGGCTAAAAAAAGTTCTAAATCTAGACTTTCCTAAAAATCTGAATTTTAGAAAAACCTAGATTTCTAAAAAATTAACGTTTATTTACACTGGGTCTCCCCGTGGTATAGTGGTTAACGCATTAGTTTCACATGGGGGAGATGGTGGGTTCGAGTTCCACCGGCGGCAAGAATGTTTTCACTTCATGGCTCGTTAAGAAAATTCCTGGCTGCACCAGGATGTCGATGCGCCGTAAAAAAAAATATTTATATTGTATCTTGATTAAATGATCTTGATATGTATCCTGTGTGTTTTTGTGCGTTCTTTCGCTCTCCTTCAGTTCCTATCCCGGCAGCAAACTAACTTTAAGCAAAACACAGAGTTTAAAGAGACGAAGATAGTTCAGATGATAATAAATCAAGGGATTCCGGAAATCTAGATTTTTCTGAAAATCTGAGGTTTTCTCTTAGCCGAATCCTAAACATTTTTTGATTTGTTAATAATGTTTAGTTTGCGATATCGGTGCTTTGGAGACTGGATGCTAAGCCGTAGTAGTTTGGAAAGCGAACGGTAGATGGAGGGGAGGAGTTAGGCTAATAAGCTTACATTACATAAAACCGGGCGACCTCGGAGTTCTGGCTCTCGCTCTTCCAACACAGCAGCTATCCAACATACCCTCTCTATCTAACAAACAACCTACTATATTTATTCAGACATATTTCAATATCTGCTACAAAGGAAGTATGGATAATTTAATTCAATCGAATGAACTGAATGTCGAGGCGAATATATTACAGCGTATTGGATGCGACATGCCGAAAGAGATACGCCAATGTATAGAGAAGTATTACAGGATTCTTCCAACAAAAAACAGTCCTTTGAGGCCGATTCTTATAGCTGTTGTAAGAATGGAACGAAAAAAAAAAAAAAAAAAAAAAAAAAAAAACACTTCCCAAGCATTAGACTATTTTTCCCTATTGAGTTAGACCCATCAGAATTTTCACCAGAAGCAACCATTAATTTATTAAGACTTCTCGCCCATTTTCGATAAATATACGAAAAGTACCTACAAAACTTTTCGTTCCGGAAGAACAATTAAATAACTGCAAAAATGTGTCAAATGCTAATAATTCCATAGACAATATCATACACACATCTCATACATACAATAGTTTCACTCGGGACCACCAGAGAAAATTCGACAGAACAACAGACAGAAAATTTGTCTTGTAGAACAACTAACAATTTTCATCATGAAGATTAGATAGTTAGCCGTTGAGGTGATAAGCAATCAGGGAATAGTTGGGATTCGGCTAAAAAGAAACGTCCTGATTATAGATTTTTTTTTTTTTTACAAAAATCGTATTGAGGTTTCTTTTTAGCCGAATCCCAACTATTCCCTGATTGCTTAACAATTTTTAGAGAAACAACGATGTAATTGCACTTAAGGGTTGAAATTAAGACTGATCTTAATCCCTGGTAAATGAAAGTAAAGTATATATTCCACATATACTCAATATACCATTATTTTTGTCAGTGTTCTTCCGGAACGGCGATATTTCGTTCCCAGCGTTATAAAAGTGTACCAGGAAGCTTGTTAACGAAAAACCGTACAACAAGCATGCACATACACATAACAATTTTTTTTTTTTTTTTTTTTTTTTTTTTTTTTTTTTTTTTTTTTTTTTTTTTTTTTTTTTTTTGTCCTGAGAGTTAGAAAACGTTGACATTTCTTGACAGCTATTCTGGATCGTCAGAAGATGGCTTTCCTCTTTAAACTCATTTTGCCATAACAACGTTTTCGGCGCCAATGGCCTAGGTACAAGCCATTTTATTAAAATTTCACTACCGGTTTCACATCTATTTTGGTGCCACTTCATGGGAACTAAGGCTAGTAAACTAAGTATACACCCTAACAGCAGGAAGGTGAACCTTTTACGGAGGAATAGGCCTTTCAATACTTGAAAAATATGATTACCTAAATAAAAAATAAGTAGCCTAAGGAAGCCACTAGGGCAAAATCGTTATTTTGAAGCTCTGAAACCAAACATGTCCATGGTATTAAACATTCATTTCTTGCAAAGCAAGCTAATCTTCGACACCATATTTTGGAGAAAAAAAATACGATAAAAGTGTTCTCAACGAAGGAAATATGTTAAGATTGATTTGTCGATCAGTTCAATACAAGATACTACAACTGAAATCAATCTACCTTGTGAATACCTATTAGGGAGGGAGAACTGTAATTTGCTTAAAGGAATGTTAATGTAGTATAAAAGGCAAGAAATATGTAATAGTTGATCCGAGGTCTAGGTTGAATGAGTGAGAGTAAGGAGGAGGAGGGGAGGGCGGGGGGTTGCATTGTGTGTAAATAAGAAGGGAGGTGGGGGTGGATCAGCTGTTAGTCGGTCAATACATCCACGACCACAGGCACCCCTTCACTACTCAACCATTAGTAGAACAGATCCAATAACAGTTATCATCATAGAAAGCATTAGATTTAATACCTTGTAACTTTTTTTGGGGGGCTAAAATTCTTCCTTAACTAATCAAAAATTATATCCAAGAGTGTCGATGTGAAAAAAGTTTTTTTAAATTGGCAAAAAATACGATTTTCCGAGTGAAGTCCCGATGCTGAGTGAAGGCGATGCTAATTCGAAGATCATTTTTCGAGCGAGCTTCGATTGGTTTCTTTTTAATTGTTAAGGGTGGTTTTTTCGCCCTCCTTCAATACATTTCAAAGTTGAAACCTCTTTATTACAAGAAAGTGTACAAAAATTGAATACTAAGACGTCTTCAATTTTTGCCCGATCAACTTCAAATTTGAACTGCAGCTTTCTAATGGTATTTGCTAGTAAAGCACGTAGGATATTTTCGATTCATTGAATTATAAAGATTTACTACGGTTGTTTTAAAATAGAAACGGAATAATTGTTCGCCATTTTCGAAAAAATTAATATTTATTAAAAATACTACGTTTTTTACTAGATTTAACCTTCTTATTTCGAAATAATTTTAGTTGTTCGTTCTAGATTAAAAATTGCCGTCTGCAAACTATCGCCCGTGAAAAAAGAGGGCTTCCGTGAACGAACTCGTCATTTTTTTTTTCGAAGAATTGAAACGTTTAAAATAAAGAATTGAAAAATATTGACTTATTTGTTATTTATAAATTCAAGAAAATGAGATTGATTTTGATCGCACTTTGAAGGTCATATTACCACTTAATCATCAAAAGTACTATCTCTTAAAAAGTAACAAATATTGTGTCTTGATGAAATGATCTTTATACGCATATTTCCCACCCCTTCAGCGTTTATCAGTTCTTATCACAGCAGCAAACTAACTTCACGCCAAACAACACGGAATATAATGGGATGAAGATAGTCAGCCGTTGAGGGGATAGGGCATCAAGGAATGGTTGAAACCGTCAGATTTTCTGAAAACATCGAAATTGCGAACATTTCGGCAAGTTCTTTGGCTTCCCTTCGTCGGATACAAAAAAAATATACACTATAAAAAAAAAGAAAGAAAGTTTTTCAGCTGAAGAAGGCTGCCTGTTTTGTCTTAGCCTAATGCCAACCATTTCTCGACTACTTAGAATATATTTCTTTATCTATTACAGCAATTTGAAAAGTACAGATGGAATGGTTGGGATTCGGCTAAATAAACCTCAATATGATTTTGTTTTAAAAAAATCTATATTTCGGACGTTTCGGCTACTCATTGGTAGCCTTCGTCAGCTAAAATGACAAAAAAAGAAATTAATACAGAAACAATCAAGAAAAATTTATAATTGTGATAGGTGACAGAACTATAGATACAGTTTAACTTATAACAGAACATATCGTCTTAAAATTCTTAGAATGAGTAGAATGAAAAAGAAAATAGGTACAGTAATTGATTTTAATAGTAATTAGTAACATTAATTGATTTTACAAAGAAATAAGAGAACTATATATATGACACTTTCACAATGGTTACTTAATTGCCAACCTTGGTCTTCCTCTGCCGCTCGGCATTTCCATTGCTGACGAAGGCTACCAATGAGTAGCCGAAACGTCCGAAATATAGATTTTTTTAAAACAAAATCATATTGAGGTTTATTTAGCCGAATCCCAACCATTCCATCTGTACTTAAAACAAAATCATATTGAGGTTTATTTAGCCGAATCCCAACCATTCCATCTGTACTTATTTCTTTGTAAAATCAATTAATGTTACTAATTACTATTAAAATCAATTACTGTACCTATTTTCTTTTTCATTCTACTCATTCTAAGAATTTTAAGACGATATGTTCTGTTATAAGTTAAACTGTATCTATAGTTCTGTCACCTATCACAATTATAAATTTTTCTTGATTGTTTCTGTATTAATTTCTTTTTTTGTCATTTTAGCTGACGAAGGCTACCAATGAGTAGCCGAAACGTCCGAAATATAGATTTTTTTAAAACAAAATCATATTGAGGTTTATTTAGCCGAATCCCAACCATTCCATCTGTACTTATCACCTCGACGGCTAACTATCTAATCATCATGAGCAATTTGAAAGTTTTTTTTTTAATGAGCAGGAGAAAATATTTACAAAACAAACAAATATTATGTATGTACCGACTTAATTTTAGTCATCCTAATAAACTACTAAGATACTTCAATCACAAGCGCAGGTAAATAATGAAGTGAGTTGTCAAAACACCCGAACAAAATGAAAAAAAATAATAAATAAATAAATATTTATTTGAGGTTGAAATAAGAATTTTCCTGCAACAAAATTAAACATTTAATTTCCTCCTGCAATATTCGCCTGTCTTAAAAATAGTCATAGAACAAAGAATTCAGCAGCTCTCGCGACCCAAAAAGCTGCTTACGAAATTGATTTGCAAAAATTCATTAATTCTAATTAATAAATGGTAATGGTATATTAAGTTGATAACTATCCAGTTATATTAAGTCATTGTCAATTATTTTAACCAAGTCTCCTTGACACACCCTTTTTTACTTATCGCACTTTAGCAGGCAAAATTAAACTACATACTCCATAATTGAAGAATATTAGCAGAATCCCAACCTGCCTTAGATTTTGTTCTCCCCTGCCTTTTTATTTTAATTATGCCCGATCTGATATTCTCTATTCTATATTGAGATTATAGGCACCAACATATCTTCAAAGAGGAGGTGAGTATTTGCATTAAGCCGCCAGCCGAGTTAACGGCGCGTTTGGATTGTACTATTTAATACGAATCAATAAAATTTAGAAATTAAAATGGTGTCTTTTAATTTTCGATTACTTTGAGTCATTCTTGATTGCTCAAGAGGCAGTCTGATATGATGGCTGAGTGATCGAAGGAGTGAAGAGCCCCCCTGACGAGGAAGCCAAATGGGCCGTGAGACATATAGGCCTGTTTGTTTCCAAGTAAGTGGTATAACAAGGGAGAATTCTAGATAGGTTAACTTGGGCTTTTTCGTAAATTACGGTTTGGTAAAGATTGACTAGGGGGAGGGATGTGGATTTTCCGAAGACGAAGGTTATGTATGAGGATTTTTAGGTATTGATTTTACTGAGTCGAAATTTCCAGAAACCAAAATCGAAGACCACTTCCAAAGATCCCTGTCATTGAACGCACCTTGGGAGAGGAAGACGGAATCCGGATGTTGGGAAATCGATGACAAAGTTCTAGAAGTGATTCAGGATAGCAAGGGCGAATATTTACTCTATGGAATGCAGATTCATAAATCTGATTAAAAAAGTATGCAATTGAAATTCAATGTTTTTATTATAATATGTACGAGTGATTTATTGGTAACAAAATGCTAGGATGGGAGTTTCAGATCTGGGATTCGCCCTTGAAATCGGACATAGAATTTTGCATAGATGATGGTGCTTATTCACCTTAACGTGCTGAAGCTGTGAGAGAACTAAGCCCGTGAACAAGAGAAACAATACGGGGCGTCGTGTTACCTTCATCTTTCTGATTCAGAAAAAAAAAAATAAAAAAAAGTCGATTCTTTGGATTCGCCCTTTATCTTCCAAGGTCCTCGCCAAGTTCCCATATTATGAGAATCGAGTCAAAATAAATGATTAAACAACTTATGAATTTCTATATAATTGATGTTATTTGTGTAACTAATGAAGACTATACTTGAAGAGTAAACGACCGCTGACTAAGTTGAAAGCCCTAGATAAGAAGGATGCGATAGAAGGAAGGGTGGTTAACGCCTTCTTAACGACCCAACTCACCAGCCAATTCTCATTACTTCTTAAGTACAGTAGGTCATCCTTCAATCTAGCTCTTTCTTTTTATCTACTCTATCTCAAGTCTTATCTTATAAGTCTTCATTCAGGATCTAGGTTGATTTATTGTTAACGGCTAATTCCAACCGACAAATTCATTACAAAAAATTAGGAATATTTTGTGTGTGTGTTTAACGGAGTATCAACAGTTGGTCTATTAAAGCCGGGCTATCTATAGGTCACAATGCCAACAGCACGTTCGATCACCCATTAGGGTACTGGCCACGCCCGACTTTGCTTAACTTCGGAGATCAACGGGAACCAGTGCACTCAACGTGACTATGGAAATTGGAAAATATACAGATTATTCGTCTTATAAATACCAATCGACCAATCAATACAGCAGAATATCAACGGATGCCTTTTTATGAATTCTTGAAACGTTTTACACAAAGAAATCAGTAACCTCGTTGGAAAGAGAGTTGTGAACCTTGTGCAGTTTTTCCTCTAATGAACCTTCAAACTCGTGAAGAGAGTGAAAAACAGAACTGATAATACTATCACCAGACGGAGCTTACTTTACTAGTTTCTCCACCTGTTCTTGAAGTTAAACCTCCACTAACCAGCACATAACAATACTAACTCGTATTTAAGAAGGGGAAGGGATGATGAGTAGCCCAAGGAATATACTGTAACTCAAGAGCGTATAAAGGTAATTTTTGGGGGGGGGAGCTGGTAGCACCGGGAGATTTTGAGGGTAGGGAAAATTGTTAAATATTCTAGTGTAAAATGGTGAGTTCTGAGGTCCTCCGGATACCTAGTAAACCAGGATAAATTTTAAAGACATTTGTCGTTTTTATATGCTTTTTTTACACGAAATGTTCTCACCAAAACAAAATTTCGGAGGGGGAGCAGCAGCCCCCACTTATATACGCTCCTGCTGTAAGCTACATAAGGCCTCAATGGGCGGGATTACGTAAGGAAGCGAGGATGACAAGTGGTTTAATCAAGAGTTTGTGTTTTTCACATTGACATCCGGAAAGGGAAACATTAATAATACTTATCCACTGTAAATTATATTTCTTTAAAAATTGAATATAACCATTTCTTTCTTCTTTCGATTTACCATTTGAACTGTTTTATTTTCAAAAGCCGAAACATTATTATATCTTAACTTCAATACAATAATATCTTTAGGCTGCTCAAATCTTCCCGAAAAATTCTTTCATTAATGGCAGATAGCCCGTAAATATTACGGTTGCTGAACTCTTATAAATCTAAAACGCTCACAGGGACCATAATAGTCAGGAAGTAAATCCTCCACCTATACAATCTTATTAAATGACCGACAGTGAGGAAATACATAAAACGGATATTATCAATCAGATATTTTACCCACCTATAAAGCCATTAAATAATTAAAGAACTGGTAACATTTTTTACTCAAATTAATGCAAATAAAACTTCAAAACTAGGAATCATCTGCTAACGAAAGCTTTTGGTCTCCGGACTAGTCGCAAAAATTTTGAAACGTTTTGACAGTTTATTAAACTAGTCAGGAAAACCAAGAACATTTTTTAACCACTATTCCCTTTCTTCTTCATTATAAGCATGTTTCTTTTATTTTTCGACCTGAGAAACATGTTTACTTTCCACAAAACCCTAAACGTTCGTGATGTCAAATATGTGCTCATCTTTTAGTGCACAGTTTTCAACTATGGCGTTTTATTAACGGGTTCGCATGCGTGTTTTTCTTGCCGTTTTATTCTCCTAATACATAGACAAACATAATAATATTTAAAATGAGTACTTGTATTTTCTAGTACAACTAGAAATGCAAGATGCGTTGCGGATGCGAAGGGCGAACTCAACATAAGGTAGTTTCAGGAATGTAGGTTTGAATATTTTTTCCATAGGGGCGAACTCCACTAGAGTATATTAAAACATATTTTTTCGTTGTGGGACGTCTCATTGTTCAAATTATATAAAAATTGACCACGAATTAGTGAGAACTTCAGTTTCAACGAAAAGAGCATTTTAATTACATCGTACCTACCATGTCAAACTATCCAATATGCAAATTGGAGCAAACTAGCGAACCAACATATTCTATTTTTTTTATTTATATTGAATATAGAGCTTGCGAAATTAGTGATTCGCTATTTTTCAAATGTTGGCGGTAGAAACCACTGACAAACCATTTATAAAAAGTTGCATAATATTTTGGGCATAGAAAATTATGTTAAAATGGAAAGTCTGAAATTCTCGAATGTATATATATATATATATATATATATATATATATATATATATATATATATATATATATATATATACATACATATCATTTACTCATTAATCCCTAACTGTATATTCTATTGTATACATATAAATAGTACTTCTTATTATTAACTATTTTCCTTCCAAATAATGAATTTTATATTTACTCTCACAATGTAATAGAGCAAGGAAATGAAGAAGATACATTTCATGCATTAAAGTTATTGTCATTGACATTAAAGTTAATTTGTTTTAAATTGTAAATTTATACTTGTGGTCTGTAGGTACACAATGTTTATATCATGTTTTGTTTTTTTATATCAAATAAACAGTTAAATTTGAAAAAAAAATATCCATAGATATAAACATATATATTAGAAAAATTCGACCATATTCTATCTAATGACGAAGTAATGTATAGAAAAATGATCTTATTCGATACTTTATTCAAGACATTAAAGGCTACTATTAAGGAGTTAGGGTTGCGAGAATTTGCAAAAAGTCGTATTTTCTACAATCCAAGTATGGATCGAATCTAAAAAAAAATCAAGATTTTTCATATTCGATAGTTTGACATGGTAGGGATGGTATCATCATACTTTCTTGTAATAAAGATTAAAAAAAAAGGGTTTTAATTTTGTGATGTATTGAAGGAGGACCCAAAAAAATGATCTTCATATCAGCATCCCATTCACTCAGCATCGGGACTATTTTTTGTCCATTTAAAAATTTTTTCTTCGCATAAACGCTCTTGGATATTATTTTTGCTTAGTTAAGGGATAATTTTAGCCCATAAAAAAAGTTACAAGGTATTATCACCCCTTAAGAGACAACCAATAATGACAACTACTAAGCTCGTGTAAACTAGCGATTATATAAAACATTATACTAAAATATATATATGCAAATAGAAATTATAATGTTTATAATTAAATATCTATATAATATGTATATAATAAATGAAACTGACCTACGGCAGGTGACATAGACCTCGAGCCAGTTGATCCAGTAGGTGAAGGGGTGGGCCTCATACCCCCGGAGTTTGGTGTACCGGGAGCAGGCCCACCTCCACTCGAACTGTCATTGCTGTTCTGCCCTGTCAGGTCCTGAAACAACAATATAAACCATCAATTAGTTAGTTAGGGGGCAACGTCAACACTCTCCCTATCGAGATGAACTATTCACCCCATCATGGGGCGATGGTCTGGTCTCCTCAAGCACAAATATCTATTAATAACAGATATCAACATTCAGAATATTAATAATCAATTTAGACTAGATAATAATAGGGTATGTGGATCATGTTAACCTGAAAAGGAGCAAACACTTTTTTTTAGCTCGGATTAGACATTAAACTTGTAAATTGATACATGTATCTTACGCAACTAGCATCTAATGGAAAAAATATTTAATAATTCGTCATTTAGAGTCTTGGTACACAAATACAAATACTTTTTGGATTTATGGCATAGGTCAAAAAATAGTACTTCCTTTTTTCCTTTTGTACCACATTATTGCTTGTTTGCCCTACATGTTTCGTGGCCTACATGTCATCTCCTCAGGGGTCATTACATCCTAAACATTTTTTGAATTATTATGTTAGGACGTAATGGCCCCTGAGGAGGTGTTATGTAGGCCACGAAATATGTAGGGCAAACAACAAATAAAGTGGTACAAAAGGAAAAAGGGAAGTACTATTTTTTGACCTACGCCACATAAATCCAAAAAATGAATAAACTTGATAGGTTAGAAACACGGGGAACAGAAAATACAAATATTAACCACAACAATTGGAGAAACACTTTATCTACTAAAACTCAAGTGCGAAATAACCCAGTAGTTTTATCCTACCTTATCTATTTTTTTGGAAAAGTCTTGGTTCGTTCCCTTGATGTGTTTAATATTTCAGAAATTATATTTTACATAAAACCATAGTGGCGCTAGTTTGAGAATATTGTGGAGTTTGAATACAAGAGATAAGGTAAAAAAATAATATACAGAATGTGATGGAGATAGCCGTTGAGAAGATGCGAAGTCAAGGGTTGGGATTCGGCCAAGAGAAAAAACGCCAGTTCTTCAGGCAAAAAATCTATATTGGACGTTTCGGCAGCACTTTGGCAGCCTTCTTCAGCATTAAAAAATGCCTAGGGGAGGAAGACCAAGATGACATTTAGGTGACCATGGTTAAATGTTGGGTAACTATGGTCACCTGAATTGCAATATTTCAGTAATAGTAAAACTTTAAAAGTAGTTTTCTCAGAACGCTGGAAATGTCCAATTAACAAGTTACAAATGTAGTGATATAATCATTTCAGGAACTGCGCTAAGATGACGCAGTTCCTGCGAGTGAGGAACTGAGTTTATAAACTTGAGCGAACTAAAGATTTATTATCGTGGGTAGGATTCGTGAACCCAGACCGTCCCTAGGCCCCCCAAGCGTTTACAAGTACAGGTAGCTGCAAAGAAGACAATTAGGCGGTCTGAGATTATTACTGACCAGTTTTTAAAGTTTCTCCCCTCTGGGCCCTCGTCGCCTGTTACGGGACTGATCTTTTTTTATAACCAATGGTTGCACCTTGAAATTGGTTTTAGTATTTATAAGTATGCTTGACTTAAAACATAGTTTCGAAATGATAACAAAATAGCGAATAAAACAAGGTTCGAAGAGTAATTTGAAATGCCAAACTTGCAGTAGCATGATTGGTAAGGAGGAGATAGAAAACACAACTCACCCTTCAATTTGCAGATAATGATGCCGACAGTAAACATTGTAAAACTTTTAATTTATTTAAATTTTAACGTCTATTATTATTAACTAATAATTTTGGGACGGGTTATCTACAGATTACCACCCTTTTCTAGCCAGGATAGGGCTGAGGCGTCACATGCCACCACCCCCTAGTGGGAATCGAACCCACGACCTTTGGTACGGAGTGTTAATTGCTCAAGCCTTAACTCTCACGGCCACCGTAGAATGGCCATGTATAATTTGTAAACACGGATCTATATCTCGTCAAAAATACCTAATTTAGTTAGCTTAATTTTTTTAGTAGACCGGAAGCGACTGGCACATGAGCCACTTTGCGATAAGTATGTAAATTATTTAGAGATACCTAAAGGAATGAATTAAATATTATTGTTGTATCATTTTAATTGTCCAATGAATAGAGAGAAAACGGTTTTTGATGAGAAAAGAAAGCGGTAGTAGTAAACGAAAATATTTTCTTTTTTTTTAGATGCAATAAAATACATAGTTGGGAGTTTTAACGGCGCCTAATAGCAGAGGTTGGAGTAATGCTACCCTTAATCCACAATAAAATAAATTAGCTTTTCTCCAAATAGCTGCAAAAGAATTGGGGAAGAGAGGGGCGGGGAGGAGAGAGGGGGAGTCTGGCTGTAGGTTGGGAAACTCGGACGATGGGGAAGGTCTGGCAACGCCGGAGGAAGGCCTTGTTGCCGCCTCTATCTCCAGCTGATAGAGCCGGCAACGTTGGCCCTTACACTGCAGCCTCGGCTCGGCTTCGGTATATCTGCATAAGGCTTGTATGTAATTTGCAATAACCAACTGTCCCACTTCATTTATATTATATTGTATGTTATTATTTATATAAGTAATAAACAAAAAAAAAATTGAAAAATAAAAATGAATTGCCAAGGATAGGAAAAATAGCCATCTGAAGTTATAATTATGTAAGTACCGTATGTATTTTCTGGAAGATATCACTTTTGGCACATAGGAACTTTTTTGTTTATTCTACTTAGAAATAACTTAAATTAGCATTTCCCGGAAGAAAGTAGTTTCACCGATTATATAACTTCTAGATACAAAAAAAAAATTAAAAAAAATAACCCTCGTTAAAATTTATTTATATTACATAATAATAACAATAATAAGCTGCTACAAATTTTGTTTTTCGACACGAAAAGCAAAATAGAAACAAATAATTAATATGCGCCTAACGGTCGAAATGTTTGTTACATTGCAGGAATAAATAACTAAACCGGTGTGCACTAGGTATGGGGTTTCAATTCAAAACCAAGTTATTAATTTCCCTGTACCGGCCATTATTTTATAAATTTTTAATATTTTACTCTCTTTGCATGAAAGTCAAACAAAAAAATATTCAACATGATTCCTTGTTCTGGTGTACATGAACCCGATGTAATTTTGGAGAAAAAAAAAACTATAATTATTTTGTTTCCACTGTTGAAGAAAACGGTTAAAGATATCAAATTAAAGAATGTTGTATGCGATTCCCTGGATATAAAAACACTTAAAAAGTCTACATGGAATCCTATAAACGCAAACCATATTTGATATTTGCCTATAGGATATTGTCCTAAAAGGCTGATTTTGCTGGTTATTGAAGCAGCAAAACCAGCCCTGATTGTCCTTTTATTTTAGACAAGATATTTTATTTTTTATTATTATTTTCTTACATGAAACTGTCATGTGGCAGGCGATTTCCAAATTCAGCATTACGGGAAAAGAGTAAAGGAAGTGAAATCATGGGTCAAGTAACGAAAATTGATTCTGGCAGGAAATTAATTCGTAACTAGGCCAACCTAGTATTACTGATGTAAAAGAGAGATGACATACAATTAATGTACAATTTATTCTAAAAAATGCCTAATTGTTTTTGTGTAGATCCTATGTTGAAGACTAAGATGTTCTAGGTAACTGGTAACAGCTTTATTCTCATTGCAAGACTTGCAAATCCAGTCAAAACATGACATTAACCATGCAATCCAAAAATGAGATTTCCTCCTAAGTCAAACTAAATGATATCAACTAAAACAAACACATGATATATATAAACAATATCTGATGATTATAATATAAGAAATAATGTACAATCATATAGATAGACAGATTTAAAATGGCTTATAGTCAAAGCGTTTCTGTAACAAAATTCAATAAGCTAGTGTGTGACATGAAAATAAAATATATGAGGACTGAATAAAGCTGTTACCAAATACCGACTGAATAAGTGTTTTTTTGTTTAGTCACCAAATGGCATTTTCATGATCAAAATGATTTCCCTTGCGGTACCACTCAAAGTAAGTTTCTTTTAGTACCTGTATCGTTGTGGCTAAAGTGCTGTCCATTTTTATTTTTGGGGTCGTCAATATAATATTTTTGTTCCATATTTCATGAAAATCACAGAGAGATTCATTAAACGATGGATTTTTTATCCTGACAGTGCTGTATGAAACGTCGAAGGTAGGATTTCAGGATGGATGCCATAAACGGGGGTTCTTTTAGGGAGAGTGTCACCACACTAAAGGTTCAGAAGAATGAAGAAAGCAATATTTGGCTACTGTTGTAATTAGGCATACTTTGCGGGATAAGGATAAAGAGAGAGATTGGAGAGAGGAAGAGAGCGAGAGAGGATGATAGGTAATAGAATGCGAGAGGCTATAAAGCTGACCGACTACGCGGAAGGAAGAAGGAGCCAATATAAATGATAGGGGAACAGCTGATGCTTCCCTAAACGGGTCACAATCCCTCTTCTGCATTCCTCCTACATACCTCTCTTCTCTACCAACACTACATTACAAACACTCTCATTCACTCCTCTACAACTCTCTCTCACTCTCTTCCTCTCTTATCAATACCACACTTATCATTCACAAGGATTTATCACATCCTCACAGGATATGCATCTATTACAGAATTAGATAACTACAATAAAAGAAACACAATCTATGGGATGCGCCAAGAATGTCTAAAACAACAGATCAAAAGGAACGAGTTTTACTGACCATGCGTCCTTACCATCTCTTGGCTTGGATAGGATTTTCAATCCTCCTTTCCTTTTTTTATGGTCTATCCCTAACACTCGAGAAGGCGCGACCTGTGAGATTCATCGCGTCATTAAAAAGTCCGTCACGCAGGAGCTGCATAACTAAGCACTTTCCTCAGAATTTGGGTAGTGTAGACTGCTTTCCAGAACAATTTGCTTAAAATATCCTACATAAATAAAATAAAAACATGAATAGTTCTCTTTTAATTTTGTAATGAGTAACTGATCAATTATTAATTTGCTTCCAGAGTTATGTTTACAAATGGTACCTACTATTATCGTATTTTGATCTAACGCAGGAACAGGATACAGTCACTCTAGTGGTAGAAAGCGCTCCTTGCGGCGGCTTTGTGAACCTACGTCTGACGGGCTTTTCTATTGAAATATATTACAAATTAAACCCCCGCTTTCCGATTGACCGATTCAGCTCATTTTTACAATACTTCTTTCTCATGAATTACCCACGACGTATACCGCGTTTCGTTACAATACAGCAGAAATTACGACCGGTATGAGTATATTAGGAATTTGGGTCCGGAGTAAACCCCCCGCTTCTAATGAACCGATTTAGTTTATTTTTACAAAACATATTTACCTGTAGATTACCACTACGAATACCGAGTTTCGTCGAAATATACCAAAAATCACGGCTGGTAGTGGCGAATTGGTATTGTGGGTCCGGAGTAAACCCCCCCCCCCCCCCCAATGAACCGATTTAGTTTATTTTTACAACACATATTTACCTGTGGATTAGCACTACGAATACCGAGTTTCGTCGAAATATACCAAAAATCACGGCTGGTAGTGGCGAATTGGTAATGTGGGCCCGGAGTAAACCCCCCCTTCTAATGAACCGATTTAGTTCATTTTTATATCTCATTTTTCTCTCTATATTACCACTACGAATACCAAGTTTTGTTGAAATATAACAAATATTACGGCTGGACATAGTCAAATTAGTGTTTTGGGTTCGGGGTAAACCCCTCCTTCTGATGGACCGACTTTGATGGTTAACGAACTCGTTCAATCATTTGCTAATTGAATGTTATATACCAAGTTTCGTGACGAAAAAACAAAAACTCTGGCCGCTATATGTTAACAGACACACACACACACATATATATATATATATATATATATATATATATATATATATATATATATATATATATATAAATTTTAACGGGGGTCATTTTCGGTGTCTACTAGGTAGGATCGATAAAGATTTGAAGAAATTTTTCAAAAATTCCGTCATGAGTCCAACCTCAATAGCTGCTTTCCTTCGGAGGAAAGTGCTAAAACTGGCCCATAGGGAGTACAGAGAGCTAATCAGTAGACGAAAATTCCTAAGGATTTACATAACAGGACCATGGAAGAGAAAGTACTTATTTTCTGAGACAGAAACATATAGGTAACAAGACGAATCTCTGGTTAGCCCTTAGTTCTCTCACAGATTCATGTTAAAGTGAATAGCACCATCATCTATGAAACATTCTATGTCCGATTTGAACGGCGAAGCCCGGGTCTGAAAGTCCCCTCCTAGCATTTTGTTACCCATAAATCACTCGTTTAAATTAAAATCAAAACAATGAATTTCAATTACAAGGTTATCAATCAGGTTTACGAATCAGCATTCCACAGATTAAACATTCTCCCTTGCTATCCTGAAGCACTTTGAGTTCGTTTTCCCAACATCCGAATTTCGAGATTCGCCCTTTCCCTTCTGGAGGTCCTGATATAGTACCTCTGGTTAGAATACGAGTGGCTTATATGGGCACATATAGCCTTTATATGGATTTCTGGTACAAGTAAATAATGTTATTTTATACACGTTTTAATATGTTCATTATGTTTCAAGAAATAAATCACATTTTGATAATGCCTTCCCGAGTAGTAAGAACCAACACCAACAGTCGCAACACTTGGAGTATGCACAGTCAGCGAATTAATTTTCTAGGCTAGGATGTGAACTGAGTATTATCAATTACGTTAATGGGCTTCATATCACAGCATGGCATGTCGATTAATGGGGCCTACTCTTTAAATAGACGCCAGTGTTATAATTATCTGAAGCAGCATAATTTTATTGGCGTATAAGGCTCAGAGTTGATATTGTGATAATTTATAAAACCACTAGATGAATACCCGTGCTTCGTCACGTCAGACAAGTAGTTATTTTACTGCGTTAAATGATGGTTGAGGAGGCTGTACAAGGGTTTGGGATATTATTACCTCGGATGGACCATCACCAGGTATAGCGTAAACTCTATGAGGGAAAAAATCACAGTTTATTTCTAGTAATTCAAGGTCTGCCATCATAGGTGAAATGAACCGCAAATAAAAATAATATGAAATACATAAAATACGGTAACTGCTGACCTGTTATCGCCTTAGCAACGCATGCTGCCTAGGCGTGCATGCTCTCTTTAAAACCAACTAAAAATTCAAACCCCACTAAAAATACTTAAAAAGTTGAACATTAAAAAAAACATTCTTAGCGAGTGTTTACATCCTAAAGGGAGTGTCCATGCAAAATTTAAAATTTTTCTGTCAAGTGGTTTGGGCTGGGCGATGACAGGTCAGTGAGTGATATTTGACAAATATATAGTAGTATCAGACTGTACCGTATGAAATGTAAGTTTTGGACTTGCCGATTTCCTTCAAATGTCTTGAAACTGTAGTGGCTCCTACTCCGAGTTCATTGGCATATTCCCTAGTGCTTTTCGAGGGACAAGCTTCAACCCTTTCTTTCAGGTGGTCATTGTCCAGCTTGGTTTCTGGCCTTCCTCGCTCCTCGTTGTCAAGGCCAAAATTTCTACTTCGAAACCTGGAAAACCACCGGTAAACAGTTCGTGAATTCGCCGTTCCCTCCCCGAACGCCGTGTTAATGTACATACACGCCTCAGCAGCGCTATGACCGAGCTTAAATTCATAACGAAAAATAATACGGATTTCCGTTGAAGTCATAATTTAAGTTTTATTTTTTTCTCAGAGGATCGTTCTCACAACACAGTACGCAAGTTACTGATTAAATAATAGGAATAAAAGAGCTTTAATTCTATATGAATAACAATGATGTTTGTAAATAATGAAATAAAAAAGGGAAAGGATTAAATCGCAAAGTAAACAAAACTGACATTTCATACGGTACAGCCTGATAGATTAGCTCGGTAGGAAGTCAAAGAATGATTGGGATTCGGCGTAGAGAAATACATTACTCAGGAAGAACGGATATTTATAAAATCAAACCGTATTTAAAGGTAAAACTTGCTGACACCGCGTTAGAACAATCTGCCTCCAGATTGTCTGATAAAGTAAGAGGAGTTTACATTTCCCCGACGTCACCGTTCTAATCAGGGATGAGTCATGCGTCACCAATCAAGGTCGATTAAATAGCACCATCAAGAGGTCATTTACACAATTGGCCTTTAGATAACAATAGCATTTAGACAACAAATACAGGCGTTTAAAAATCATTACCTATCATTGTTTTGGAAACATATCTGATAAGACGTCAAGAAGCTACGGATTTACTGCTAATCTATCAACACTCATACGTTCTCTATTATATTTTTAATAACTACGTTACTGTCTATGTCGTAGGCCATCAACAGTACTCTGGTGTGGTTGCAGAGCCTCCAGTTGTCCGTCCACAGATATAATTCAGAAGGAACTTCAGCATGAATTGGACCTCTCAACGAGGGAAGTGTTCTCTTCTCCTCCATACGAACATTTGGCAATAAAAATATTATTCTCCCCGGCTTAGGAGTATTTACTTTTTAAAAATAACGGCCATCTCGCAGGAGCTGCATGACTAAGCACCCTCCTTAGCAAATAGATGACGGTACGTACACAGAGGAAAATCCAGTTCTATATAATTTTCATTGAGGCGCTCTTAATGTTCATAGATTCATCTCTGAGTTAGGATGAAACATTAACCAGTTGCAAGTAGAGGAAAATTATTTAACCAAGGTCGATTTGAGTAATCCTATACTTTAATTAATTGACTATATCTCTTTCTAATACATGAAAGCGGAAAATGCTAGTAATATATCGAAATTTGATTTTGATCTCCAACCACGCTCAAAAGTAGTAACAACGCGAGATTGAGGAAAATTGGTAAATTTTCAGAAAAAGTGCCAAAAAAATGAAGACATAATAATAAAGAAAAAACAAAATAAATGTACAAATATGTAATGGGAATAATAAATACAACTAAAACTGGTGCCAGATGCAGAGGAAAGTAATGTGATTGCAGTTTTCTTTCAAGGTTTACCGGTCATTCAGCATCTGGTGCACAAAACCCAAGAGGGGGCTCAATTCTACCTCCTAGCAGCAAGTATATATGTGTGTGTGTGTGTGTGTGTGTGTGTGTGTGTGTGTGTGTGTGTGTGTGTGTGTGCACTTGTGTATAAATAAAATTCCAATATGCCACCGTGATACTCGTTAATTTTGTGTGTCTACCACCTATAAGAACGGTTCGTTTTTAATTGAATTTGGTATAATAATTAATGACAGTTAAGAGGAGTTTTGGAACTTTGTTAAGTTAAACATCTCAAAAATAGTTATGAAATGGCTGTAACTGAAGGCGATTACATGAAACATTAATGAATGTTCTAGAAAATGGTTAACAGGTAGGTAAATTTCTATAGAATCTGCTGAATCGTAGAAAATAGGGTATAAAGTGTCCGAATGTTTGTATCGATACATTGAAATTGTCTATTCCTTTTCCACCTATTTTTTTTTTTTAAATCTTCCAGAACTATATCACAAATCATAAAACTATTCCATATATCAAAACTGAGAATGAGGTTCGTGGTAGGCCGGTCAACCGGAAAGAGAATAACAAACACGCAGCTTGCAATCGTCTACCTTCTGTGGTGCATAAAGTCGTTCTAGTGCCAATAATCTCGTGTTTCTTTCTTTTTTTTTCTTTTTTAAATTTTATACTTGAAAATATTTAAACGTGTTTATCAGTAAAATGAGTTTACGGACTTAAGTTACGACCAAAAATAGCAAGAAGATCGAAAGAAAAATATTAAAGAGTTTCTATTCGTACTTCATATATTTTTAAATACAAATATAAATAAATTCGTATTCATAAGTGTGAATACGAATTTATTTTTATTCACATATATCAAATATAAAAATACAAATAAAATTTTATTCGCAAATTTTCCTGCGAATACAAATAAATTCACATTATAATTTGTAAATAAAAATTTATTCACAATAAAATTCGCAAATAAATTATGAATTTATTCGTATTAAGATGATATTACGAAAGTTATTAAAGATGATTTCTTTTTTTTTTAATGCGTTTAACGTCTAGGTTATTAGCGCCTAGATTTTTTTTTTTTACCCCGAAAAAAATCAACTTCAATAACTTTCGTAATCTAAATCTACTTTCGTAACATCTTAATACGAATAAATTCGTAATTTATTTGCGAATTTTATTGTTATTAATTTTTTATTCACAAATTATAATGTGAATAAATTTTTATTCGTATATTTTAATGTGATTTTTTTTGTAATCACTTGATTTTTTGTAAATATTCACATATTTTGTGATTATTTAAAATTTTCTCTGTGAATTTATTTGTATTCGCAGGTAAATAAAATTTTATTTGTATTTTTATATTTAATATATGTGAATAAAAATAAATTCGTATTCACACTTAAGAATACGAATTTATTTATATTCGTATTCACAAATATATGAGGTACGAATAAATTCGTATTTTTATTTATAAATAAAATTATGCCCATCTCTGCCTAGGAAAGGCTAAGCATTTAAATTTCCACAGCAATTAAAAAACATAACTCACAATGCCACGAGGCAATGGAAATTGGGTGAGAACTGTTCGAATGCGTCATGAGGTCTATCTCAATGAGTTGTTTCGACCCCAGTAAACACGCTGCTAATGTAAGTCCAGGCTTACAGTAATTAGATAATGTAAATTATTCCTACAAATACAATTATCAAAATACTTGTCCTCCAACTGTAATAGGAAGACAAGCAGCTGGAATTGAATGCGTCATGAGGTCTATCTCAATGAGTTGTTTCGACCCCAGTAAACACGCTGTTAATGTAAGTCCAGGCTTTCAGTAATTAGATAATGTAAATTATTCCTACAAATACAATTATCAAAATACTTGTCCTCCAACTGTAATAGGAAGACAAGCAGCTGGAATTGAATGCGTCATGAGGTCTATCTCAATGAGATGTTTCGACCCCAGTAAACACGCTGTTAATGTAAGTCCAGGCTTTCAGTAATTAGATAATGTAAATTATTCCTACAAATACAATTATCAAAATACTTGTCCTCCAACTGTAATAGGAAGACAAGCAGCTGGAATTGAATGCGTCATGAGGTCTATCTCAATGAGATGTTTCGACCCCAGTAAACACGCTGTTAATGTAAGTCCAGGCTTTCAGTAATTAGATAATGTAAATTATTCCTACAAATACAATTATCAAAATACTTGTCCTCCAACTGTAATAGGAAGACAAGCAGCTGGAATTGAATGCGTCAATGGTTTGTCTATTTACAAACGTCAAACTAAGCAAATTCAATCACCCCATATTAGAACATCAAACAATCCCAAATTACATTACCTCAAGTCAGTGGTTTATACTAAAATAGACCGCAACAGGGCGTTATATCAATTATACTTGTAGAATGTAAGCAAAATTTAAGAATTATACAATTTAACCCCGTTGATATACAAATGAAATGCGCGTCGACGCGTCCAAACGATACGTCACAAGTAAAACAATATTAAGGGGCAGTCGTGGCTGCTGTTTTTAACCTAATTATGTATCGCGCAACGTTTGAGGAAGAAAGTGCACGGCGCCTGGGAGTCGTCAAAATCAATAACGCGGCATAAAATTTAAGGTAGATTGACACAGATTTAAAAAGTAACCTTTAATTTTAGCTGTAGCTATAAATATAAAACAAACCTACCTGATGTATCATTTGTCTCTATTTATATATAATGTTTTCTCTTGAATTTGATCTGAACATAATTAGTACTAACTCGCCATGTTTTGCATACCCGTTGAAGGCTTGAATTTCAAGCCGAAATGTCAGACAATAAAAACGCTTTTTTAAAAATAAAAAATGTAATTTTTTCAAGATAACACAGGACCTTAACGTGACTCAATCTCAACGGTAAGTGATCTTTTGTCAATAAAACGTTTCTGAAATATACAAATAAGTGGGCAGGAAATATTGGAAGTTATTTTATTGAGCTGTAGTTTCTCCAACCAAATAATCTACTATATATTTGTCTAATACCACTTACTGACCTATCATCGCCCAGCCCAAACCACTTCACAGAAAATTTTGAAATTTCGCATGGATACTCCCTTTAGAACGTAAACACTCGACGATAACAGGTCAGCTGTTACCGTACTGTATGTATTTCATAATATTTTTATTTGCGGTTCATTTCAACTATGATGACAGACCTTGAATTACTAGAAATAAACTGTGATTTTGTCCCTCATAGAGTTTACGCTATACCTGGTGATGGTCCATCCGAGGTAATAATATCCCGAACCCTTGCACAGCCTCCTCACCCTTCAGCTTCCCCAGTCAGAGCACTTCTTGGTAATGCTCGCAAATATGCCATCTTGGAAACAATTTTTTTTAAATTTTAATATCCATTTATTGTTGACAACGAATTTTAACCTGTACTGGTTAAACTGCTGTTAACGCTTACCTATAGATGACGGGTTATCTCTACGTTATCTGTTTCTTGACACTGGTCCAAACATTATACTTTGATTAATTATGAATTGATGAATAACATATAGTATGACGGGAACCGTCCTATAATAAACTGCACAAAATTATTTAGTAGCGTTAATTTTGATGATACATTATTTCACGCAATAAAATAACTACTTTTCTGCCGTGACGGAGCAGGGGTATTCAGCTAGTATATTATATTACAAACAATATGTAAACATAACTTCTTTATCGACTTGCTGGCAATACATTCTGTCGTGTCGTCTAAAATCCAAGTAGTAGTATCGTTGTTTGAGGACGATCAATTCTTCCTTGAGTCTTTACGCCCCTAAATCCCAAGTAGAAACTCGGAGTAGAAAAAAAGAAGAATTGGTCCTAATGTAAGTAAACGAATGAGGAAAATAAAAATAAGACAAGAGCCACCACGTAGCTTCCTATGCGTAAGGCTATATGGTGCTAATAAAACGCGAGGAATGCTTGTAGAGCGGCGTGTGAGAGGAGAGAGAGAGGCGAGCACGTAGTATAAGAAGGCCAGCTGGAACACGGGTTGGTCCACTGCCCCAAGGCCAGCTCGGCTCTCTGCACCAAAACTATATCCAACATCCTCTTACAGCATAGCCATAGAGCTTCTATAGTCCAAGCATGGGCCACCTTTGGCATGTTGTACGCCAAACTCTAGGGTGCAAATATGTTTAATATATTTGTGATGTATGCAGCGTTATTTGTGGAAATAAAAAATGTAATTTTTTCAAGATAACACAGGACCTTAACGTGACTCAATCTCAACGGTAAGTGATCTTTTGTCAATAAAACGTTTCTGAAATATACAAATAAGTGGGCAGGAAATAGTGGAAGTTATTTTATTGAGCTGTAGTTTCTCCAACCAAATAATCTACTATATATTTGTCTAATACCACTTTCTGACCTATCATCGCCCAGTTCAGTGGTCTCTGGTTCAACAACCTTGATTCTTGTGATCTCCAATATCCAACGTCAATATATATACTCTGCTCACCCGGAATAGTCTCATTACCTCACACCTGTTCGGAGAGGCTGTTAGCAGTACTACCGATGGAGTAATAGGTAACATTATTTGTCATAGCTTTAGTAATAAGAATACTTATAAATATTTCTGTAATTAATATTTGTCATAGCTTTAGTAATAAGAATACTTATAAATATTTCTTTAATTAATATATGCGTGTTTTGTGAAAATTGTAGATGCACTGACGATGAGAACCATGTTCTCGAAAAGCTTTTGCTAATAAATACTTTGAAAAACAGTGGAGAGACATTATTTTTCTACCTTCTACGAAATTTAATATATTTGTACCCAAAGTGCAACCACCAAATATATGTGATGATGATTAGATAGTTAGCCGTCGAGGTGATAAGTACAGATGGAATGGTTGGGATTCGGCTAAATAAACCTCAATATGATTTTGTTTTAAAAAAATCTAGGCTACCAATGAGTAGCCGAAACGTCCGAAATATAGATTTTTTTTAAAACAAAATCATATTGAGGTTTATTTAGCCGAATCCCAACCATTCCATCTGTACTCAAATATATGTGGTTCAAAATAAAATAACTCTGGATTTTAAAGTAGTGTTGAAAATCTTTACCGATAGATAACAGACATAAAATAATACGAAAATGTTATTTTAATACAATTTATTAAAATAACAAAATGAAATATAAAAAATAGGTAGAGCATTATTAGTAAATCGTGAAATTTGGACAGGAAATCAATGAGATACTCGGTTTCGTAGAAGGTAGAAAAATAATGTCTCTCCACTGTTTTTCAAAGTATTTATTAGCAAAAGCTTTTCGAGAACATGGTTCTCATCGTCAGTGCATCTACAATTTTCACAAAAACACGCATATATTAATTACAGAAAAATTTTTATAAGTATTCTTATTACTAAAGCTATGACAAATAATGTTACCTATTACTCCACCGGTAGTACTGCTAACAGCCTCTCCGAACAGGTGTGAGGTAATGAGACTATTCCGGGTTAGCAGAGTATATATATTGACGTTGGCTATTGGATATCACAAGAATCAAGGTTGTTGAACCAGAGACCCTGTTGTTGAAAAACAGTGGAGAGACATTATTTTTCTACCTTCTACGAAATCGAGAACTCCACAAATAACGCTGCATACATCACAGAGATACTCGGCTTATCGCTCACTTGATTCCGTAGAAGCAAGGGACAAACCTTATCTCACTCGAACTTCACTTAATAATCCCAAATATGAAAGACAGGAAATTATACATAAATGTTTTTATTATACCCACTTATAAATTGTTTTTTGTAACTATATAGAATAAAAATAATGTGTGGCACTCTCCCAAGATCATTTCACGGACACATCACAAGTAAGTAATTTGCATCACATGGATAAGGCATTGAATGATAGATATTTTGATATGATCTCAACTTTTAGAATTGTTTACTCATCATATTTACGGGATGGATAGGGCAGAGTACAGTAATTTTTAGGTCACCATGAATAAGGGCGCCACGGTGATGTCCATGGAAACATTTTCCTGATATTCTGAAGTTTTTTCTTAGCCGAATCGCATCCTTCACTTACAGCCAACGAACAGTTATAGATAGATATAGATTACTAGCCGAAACAAAGTTATGAAGTTAAAAATTGTGTTCCAAACATTTCCACCTATAACTCTTAGTTTCCTGGGCTGTTACTCTCTACATTTCAGATTTCACAATGAACACTGAAATTATTTTTACGTTTGAAGGAAAATACATAAAATAGCAAAGTAATATATATTATTGAAGGGAATGCAATACTCTACAACCCTATAACCGTGATTTAATATTTTGGTACATCGTTGAAGAGTTATCCGGTCAAAACGGGGGAAAAATATGCGGAAAACGACAGACTTTCAAGAGCGGATATTTTGAAAACTAAAGATATCTCGAAAAACGTTATAAAATAGAACTTGTAGGAAATTTAATCAGCTTTCATTTTTTATAGAATGGTTATGTCGGTAGGACGCAAGGTTTCCGAGATATAAGTGAAACCCCGAAAAATGGGACCTTCTAAACCCCCCCTTCTCCCCGGCTTAAAGGCTAGGGGCGAGGACTTTTGATATGTTCACCTCCTATCCAGCCCAAACAAAGTTACGAAGTCAAAAATTGTGTTCCAAAAATTTCCACCTATAGCTGTTTTCAAGCATTCGTTGCCTGGACTGTTATCACTTCAACGGCTAACTATCTGCATCTCATAAGTTGGAACTAACCGTTTTACCTAATAAAGTAAAAAATTAGTTTTTATAATTATTTTTACACTTAGTTATAACTTAGTTAAGGAATTAGCTAATTCACGCCAAGATCTTGGCTGAAAAATGGGATAATGTTTCCGTACTATAAGTTGAGACATTTGCTCACATAATAGCATAATTTATTTATTTTTTAATCTTGCCTTCTTTGTGTTTGTTTTACTGGGATATAAGCTAAATAAGATCACACCATGAACTTGGAATTGCAAAGAAAATTTTCTAAAAAGAAGGGAACAGGAAAATATAAACAGTATTTGTAGGAACAGATGAACGGAATGCCGTGTAACACTTGCTCAGTGGTGAAAGATGTTTTGGATAATCAGAAACAGATTGAAAAATTCAAAAACAAATTTACAAATAAAGGACTGACAACGTTGTTTTTTCAAGAGATACGATAGTTTCGAGAGAGTTCAAAGAAGAAAAATAAGTTGCAAAGCAGTCTCCGTAGACGGTATATTCATTTTCCACGGTACATGTAATATAGTAGAAAAAAGTTGTAAGAATTTGAACTATTAGGGGATAATAAAAATTCTACACTCAGAGTGTATAGAGGTGCTGGGAAAAATGCCTAAGCAAGGAAAAAGTCCAATAAATGCTAGTCGTAATTGGAATTCTCAAATCAATATCTATTTAAGAAGATCTACCGACCAAAATCTAACTCATTGGTCATAAAAGGTAAAGTGGCTTAATGTAAGGACAAACTATGTTTAATAAAAAACTGACTTCATTAATATATAGGAATTTTATCTAACTGGAGTAGCATAGAATAATTTAGATTACCCTGGCATAAAAATACAGCTGAACGAAATTCACTCCGAGGTATGAGATTAATAGAAATAATTACATCATAAAAATCATCAGGCTTCGTTCTGGTATCCTTTGAAGACACGATTGACCTTTTTCTCCTTGAGCTTAAAAAAAAAAACTTACAAAATAATTTCGATTTATGAATTCTTTTTTCGACTTTTATAAATATGACTACGTGATTGGAAAGGGTTTTAAAGCTCAGACATTATAGTACTTCCTGCATTAAGGCAATGCTCCGGACGAAGGTATAATTAGCAGGAAGGTAATTATTATAAGCAGCTATTATTGTTTGCAAAAATTATTCATTTGATTAAAAAATAGAAAATAATATTAATATTTATGTAACTTTGTTGACGTGATATAGAGCACTGGCAGAAAATTTGTTTGGCAACAAGATTTCTAAGGTTAATACGATTTTGAAGAGGATTTTGCCTTTTTCTTTCCATACTTAAATCATAATATGATGGGGATATTATCTCCTCATTCAATTTCATAGAAGCCTAGGTTATTGTTATATTTTGGATTGCCAACAAGAAGAAGAAGAGTTAATATTTTCTAAAACACGATATTTCATTGTCTAATCAAGAAATGAGAATGCAATAAACAGATATGAAACTGGGGGCAGACAGAGGAATTTTCTTGATTTATTTTGTCACTGTTTTCCAAAATAGTCATCTATTTCTTTAACAGTGAGGCCAATTTACACAGGATAGATTTTAACCAGTGACCCTACACACAGGCTTATCCAAATATCCTTATTACCGTATATAAGGGGGGCTGCAGCCCCCCCCCGAAATTTTGATTTGATCGGTAAAAATTTCATAAAACCCTTAAAAATAAATGAAATAAGATCATTTAGTTCATAAAACATATTCTATTTTGGGTGTAATAGCGTTTAAGTTGGCTAAAACTCTTCCAAGATCTAAATTGTTAGTATTCCATACACCGGAAATCTCAGCCCCCCCTCCCGAAATTATTTTCTATATACGCCCATGGTTTTTTAGGTCTTAATTTAGGAAAGTATGAAACGTGTAATAAATTCAAGCTAATGAAATTGTTTTTAGATAGAGTAATTCAATTCAAGAACATATTAATGTAAATTCTTAGGCAACTTTAAACGTTTTGTCTACTTAGCAAAACATTTCGAAAAAAAATTAAGGATTTCGAGGGAAGCGGGAAGGACGTCGTTTGAAAATGTATTACCTGATTCCTATAAATAAATGTTGAATACAAAATAACAACTTTAACAAGTGAAAATTTAAGAATAAAATGAATAGTTAGACATTTTCGTCAATACCCAACAGTTCACCGACTAATTTGAAATGAAAAAAAAAATTTAAGGTAATTTATTCTCTGAGCTGGGTTAAAGAAAATATTTATAAAGAATAATTACCCACGTTAAATCTCAAAAGAACGATAATTTTTTTTTTTTTTTTTTTTTTTTTTTTTTTTTTTTTTTTTTTTTTTTTTTACGGCGCATCTACTTCTAGGTCATTAGCGCCGACATCCAGGGTGCAGCGAGGAATTTTCCCAGCGAGCCTTGAGATGAGAAAATTCCTGCCGGAGGTGGGAATCGAACCCACCATCTCCCGCTTATGAATCCAGCGCGCTAGCCACTAGAATACGGGAGACCCCAAGAACGATAATATACAAAAGTTAATTTCGGTAATATTAATAAGTACAAGAGCACAACACCTAATGACACACATTTGAAAGTGAAATTAATATACAAGTTGAACAATGAATAAGTAACATTCTAGAACTATATTTGGGTGCTCCAAAAGCGTGAGCACAAGGACGGTAGCACGTGGCAGCCCTAGACGCCAGTCTTGGGCATTATTCGAATAAATTATTATTCGAATGATCATTCGAATAAATTTTTAGTGAATGATGAATAATTCACTGAATTATCTTATTCACACGGTACATCATGAATTATTCACAGAATTATTCGTTATTCATCATTCGTTATTATTTAACTCTAGTTGGTCTACTGAATAATCCTACTCAAAAACACATATATATACGTATTTCTGGCTGCCAACATTATAATAAATCTATCGTTATTCACTAAAACATGTTTATTCTGAATGATCATTCGAATAATTTGTGAATTAAATCATAAACTTCATTCACAGAATAACGAATAATGAATAAAAGTAATTATTCTTCATTCATGAATGAAATAATACATTTATTCATTAATCATTATTCATCATTCTGAATAATTTTTGCCCAACACTGCTAGACGCTGGACGAAAATTATCTGACTAAAAATTAAGACATTCGGAACGAATATATTTATAGGCGTTTATTTTCTGATTGGAAGATGGTCACAAAACACTGCCACCACCCTCATCACTGCCAATCAAATGGTTATGTTCAAACTATAATTCATCGAATAGATGATTAATCAAAAGACAATATTGCCTAACTTAAATGGTTAACTTTTAATTGGTGTAGTAAAAAAAAAAAAAAAGCACTCAACACTAAGTGTTATGGCTGACTATATAAATACATTTTACAGCCCAATAAAAGTGGAGAGAGAGAGAGAGAGAGAGAGAGAGGCGTTTTATTGGCATAGCATCATCCCTGTGAAAATGCATTTGATTAGATGAACGTTTACAATGGAAAAGCTAACAGCATTTGAAGGAGAACTTCCAACACCTGTTGCTTTCAATCTCATTAAGTCTAACTCGGAATCTATCAGGGAATCTACTAACAATTCAATCTACAACCCACAATATGAACTTACAAACGATCAATAGTGCCTTCTAAACAGCTTAATAAATTATAGTTAGCATTAAAGTATTTATGAAAATTGTATTTTTATTAATAATTCGTTGTACATAGACATTTGCGCGGTAACAAGTAGAAACTCCGTCCGAAAATTATCATGTACATATAAGAGGACGTTCAAATTCAAATAAATTTCCATTTTTCTTAAGCTGAGTTTTACTAGCTCAGAGCTCAATACTCCTCTTCAATAATCATAATAATATTAAAATTAATTTTGAGACACAACAATGTTGCATCTACGTTCCACAAAGACTTCTAGAGAATTATTAAATTCTACTGAAACAAGCTATAATTATGGACCGAACTGTTCGCCTGAATAAAAACTGTTGATATTACTGATATCTCAGTACCGAATGATAAAACGTAAATTTCAAATATTAAGGCAATGGATTTAAAAGATCTCTAACATTTCCGCTTGAATAAATGCAGTTATCATCTCTACCAATGGCTTAATTCCGAAAATAACTGATAGTGCCAGAAAATATCTAGTGATATCGGACGAGCTCATTTCATTTTCGTAACCCCAATACCCATAGAATTGTTAGCAAATGCAATTAAAAAAAAAAAAAAAAATCAGTCTCGTAACAGACCACAAGGGCCCAGAGGGGCAGATACTGTAGAGGTATCTGATTATTGTCCATACGGCACACTAGGGAGATAGTGTGGTCAATACTATGCTCCGGCCGCCTGATTTCCCCCTTGCTGCTTCGACTGCTAGAGTCATTAGCACCAAGGTACCCATTGATAAATTAATTAAAGGTTGGGTTGGCCTAGGGACGATCTAGGACCCCAAATTCAACCCTCGAACGACGGCACCAGAAGAAAACATCTTTTCGCGTTCGAGGTTTTGAACCTGGTCTTCCAGTTCATTAGTCGAGTGCTCTACCACTGAGCTAACCTCGCCTCCCAGCAAATGCAATTTTTAGAAGAAATAAAATAATAATTTTTATTAGTTGGATATATGCACCAGTAACAATTACCTCTAGATATCTCTAATTTATTGATATTTTGGAATTTAGTTAATGTATTAACACTTAAACTATCATGTGTATCAAATTGATGAATGGATTGCGACCCAAATTGATACACACGGCTTCCTGAACAGCAATGATTAGAAAACTTGTCTCCAGGCTTTGTCTATAAATTTCTTACACACGCTATTCAACAATAAATATAATTGTTACATAACTTCCGCAAAGGGTTTAGTTAGATAACTAATAGAATAGCAAAACCTGAATAGCGTGGAAGACGTTTTATGATTTTGTGGCTGGTTTAAAACTACAAGTGATAGTAAATGAATTATTTCAGTGGAATTCATGCAGGTAATAAAATCAAAATAATGACTTATTTTTAGGAGGTTTTCTCATAAATGAAAATACATCTTGGTAGGATTTTACTGCAAAGGTCTAAATTGCGGAGAATCTGCAGGGTAGTTTCGGACCGCAGTGAAGAGGAACTCATAAAGGTCTCAATGCGGTAAAGCACAGTTGGTCAACTTGTAAGGGGTCTCAAACATTTAACTCAAAATCCTTTTTATGGAACAATATGCCATAAAATCAATTGCAGTTACATATTATCCTTTAGAATTCTTTTACTTGGCTTCATAGGAATAGATATATATATATATATATTTTTTTTTTTTTTTTGCGGAGAATTGCAGGTCTCTTGACCGACTTATTGAAATCTATACTTTTTTTTTTTTGGATCGAAGCCATTCAGTTTTATGGATGAACTTGAAAATTCCCATGTTAATAAAGAGAACTATTTCAACGCTGCTATGACTGGGATTAATCACCCCACGCCAGGTGAAAATAGAACAGGGCTGTCCTGTTCTTACTAAACATTCCTACGCTCTTAATATGAATTAATATATTTTTATTTAATCCTTTAGAGGTTAATTTGATCACGTACAATTTTTAAGGTGTAGTAAATCAATCCCATGCATATTTATTTAAATAGCTCACCTATTGTAATAAATCTAACGATTTAGAGCTAATCTATACCGATATTTTTCTAAATATGGGAGAAAACTAGAAAAATTTGGCTCCTGCCACAGCCATTATTTCGACCCCTTTACGGACGCCTTAACCAATTAAATTAATTGGTTCAACTATTGAAGTCTGTTCCAAAGGTTTGCAACGTTTTAAGAAAATAATAAAATGGGAGGAGGGGGGGAGTAGTATTGTAACTACGTATAATTAGGCTTGCCATACGTCCCGGTATTTTGCTCTTGTCCCGGTGTCTCGCCCGGTTTTATCAATGTCCCTGAAACGGCTGTAATATGTAAAACGTAATGAATTTATGTTTTTTTAAAATCTTTTATGAATCGGTTACTTTTCGACAAACAACATTTTTGACTATCGCGCACAGTGTCAAAGAAATGAGGAGTATTCTAAGTGTAATCTGTGAGAAAACGCTAGAACTACTTGCACAGCGCTGCGAAGCGTAAATTAAGTAGCAAAAATTTCTTTTTTATTTCTAAAGCCGTGGATAGACTAACAATTTACAGTTCCAGATAAACCTTTCCCATCACTTTCTAGGCTTAAAACTCACCATTTTGCTTCTAATTTGTACTATTTTTAACGGGTCCCGGCTTCGCTCGCCAAAAATATAGCAAGCCTACGTATATTAGTACTGTAAAAACATGGTGAAACTCGAAAGTGTCAAAATAGTTATGCAACATAACAATTATTTAGCTTATATTTTTCAAGTTTTTTTTTCTTTTAATTTCTAATTAAAATATTAAAACGTTATCAAAAGAATTAAGTGACTTTAAAGAAGGAAGCGAGTATCTCGGAGAACAGAGGAGGCACTAGGAATCTTGTTAAATGGATTATGCTATCGTAATGTGTGGAATGTGGTCAAAATAAATAAATAAAATATGCTGACACAAATAGATAATAAAAAAAAAAATATTATTTGTCTGAATAAAAAGGGTTCTATGTGAGGATCTAGTAAAATATTGAATGTGGATATTAATCAAGATAACATAAGCGTAGTATGAAAACAATAAATATAGTGCGATAAGAGATGCCTGGACTGTGGTGACGGAGCACTGATAGGGAGAGGTGACAGATGATTCAAGGGGCAGAATAGCCATTAAAGCAGAACCTGTACATCGCCACGGTATAGCCTATCTAAATCATGCACTCTTACCTTCTTTCTTTCTTAAATACTCAGCAACTTAATTAAGGTTAAATTAATTAATATAAATTAAAATGAAATATTGCATATATAATATATGTATATCTAAAGTGACACAACTCAAAAATTGGTGTTTTTCTGTTATGACTATGAAAGACAAGGTAAATATCTCTTTATCAACCAACAAACCTTTATGTACCTTCAGGCTTGTACGCCAGAGGGCACTTCTGTTACTCTTTCTGTCTTAATAATATTCCCGCTTCATAGGTAAGAGTGGCACATTTTCAGTTGAGTTTTTTTATTTTGCTTTTTTACTTGGGCTTGTAGAAATGAACGTTCAAGTTCCATATTTCCACCATCTATTACGGAAAACGAAAACAATTCATTATTCAATTTGCAGTCCGTTAAGACAGGTTTATCCCAATAGGTTATTCTATACTGAGAATAGACAGCAGACAAATTGAAATATAATGGGCAAGATATTGTTGAAAAGGAAGCATACATCATTAACACATCCAATCCTGATTACAGCAATAGTCAAAAGTAAAATAGAAAGATATTGAAGTGATCTCTATCGTTCTTTCCAATACCAGGGCGAAAGAACGATCCCCACGATCCCTGGCGATATCCAGGGATTTAAGGAAATATCTGCATACTCTTGACTTATCAGTTGAACTTAACAAGAGTATGTAGAAATCTTTAAACCCAAGTACCACAAAAATGGTAAACCAGTTTGTCCTCAATAATATCGTCCCTACCATGTCTAACTATCGAATATTCAAAAAGCAAAAACTTTTTTTTTCAGATTCGAGACTTAGCTCTTGGATTGTGAACTATAAGGCTTGTCGAAAATGGTCACAACTCTATCCCCTTTAGAATAGCCTTAAATAGAGTATCGAATAAGGCAATTTTTCAATATATTACTTCTTCAATGGATAGAATAAGTTACGCTCTCTAGTTTGCTCCGATTTGCATATTTGATAGCATAGGACGATACATAACATAACATACTGATATTGTGGCATATTTCTCCGGATTGCCCTGCAATGTTTGTTTACTCTCCAGACGGCACAATCTCTAATGAATTATTCATCGAAGCGTGTTTAATATGCTTTGACACATTCATGAGCTTCAGTAACGGAATCTAATACAACTAATTTGTCCTTTATTGGAAAAACCACTTCAAAATATAACGGTGAGACAAAAATAGACGCTCTTCATTTATAGGCCTAAATATATTTAATTATTTGTTTTAATTTTAAATATATATATATATATATATATATATATATATATATATATATATATTATTAAGTAGCATTATATATTTCTTTATATTTACCTAATAAAAGCTCGTCCCATAATAAGCATATTCTTCAACAAGAAAACGTCTATAATGAATATAAAAAGTTGAAGTCGGCAGTTTAGTGGAGATTTGTATTTTGGTCTGGAAATGGGATATTCCCCTGAACCCCAATTTGAAATTTACGGATTATGTTTATATCTTCTAAAAGGAGATTTACTGCGAGGGAACAAACATTCGGCCATTAAAAGTACATTAACAATTTATCCTCATACCAGGTGGCTTTGCGTTTGGTTTTAAATTTAACTTCCACACCTAATGGACCGATTATGTTGATTAACGAACTGGCTATTTCTTTTATTTCGGAAATGTGGTACATCGAAAAATATATATGTATATATATATATTTTTTTTTTTACAACCACACAATAAAGAAAGTCGATTATTTCAAGAGAAAGATAAACATCAGGCTTATCATGGCTAATTAATGAGCTGTGTACATTTTAATGATATGATTTAATATATAAAGTAATTGTGAAATACTATATTATAGTTCGGTAGTTGCAACCCAGAAGATCTTGAGACCCGTAGCAGTGAACATTAATATTTTTCGACTTGTAGTTTAATGGAAAAACAATACTCTTATCTCCTAACTTGTACACTCGAAAGGAAATGGACGGAGAAAAAGATAAAAGTGAAATTACTTTTTAAGTGACTGGAAAATTCAGTAAAGCTATTTCTTACGATACCGAACTCCGGATATTATTTACCAAGATGGAGATAGACTGAGTTCGGTCATAATAGCTTTGTAAATCAAATTTTGTTTAAAAAATAAATTTTTACCTTTTATAAAGTTTCCGCTCGATTTTGAAACCTTTATTGAGGAAAGCAAGAGCTCATCCGTTCGAAACCTGCTAACTACATCATTAAAGCTGGGTCACCTTAGTGCGGTTTCTGTTCATATCTCTAGTGCTACTAGAGAAGGAATATTGGTGGGGTTTGATCGTTGGTGAAAAATATAAAATAAAATCTCAAAGAGAAAAGTCGCAACAACAGGAAACTGAACGTATCATGGCGACTTCCCCATCTTCTCAACGTTGCTCATGGACAACGTTTCACTTTTTTTTTGACCTTGTTTTAGTCAAATACTCGTTTTACTGTTAAATGCAATTAAAATGGGAAACAACAAGTTAAAACTTTAGGTAAACAAATACATAAACCCGTTCAAAAGAGCAAAAATAAGAATTGCGTATTTTGAAGTCCTTATTTCTCCGACTGATATCGCCCCATCGAAAATGACATCCGAACGTTATTTGTAAGGAATTTAGTAAGCTTTCGAATGGTCGCGTTCCACTTACCACGATTTCCTAACCGTTTTCGAGATATTTTAGAAAATATACGAAAATCCCAAACCTTTTTCTTGCTTGTTAATGAAATATTTTATTTCTAGTACTTCCTTAACTCTAAACGGAACCAAAATTTACCTATCATAGATTACATTAATATGAAACGACTGGAACAAGTTTCAACTGAATTAATCGTTTCTGAGTACACAAACTGAAAATTAGTTTGGAAAAGTAGGGGTTTCAATTTTTCTCGAAAACGGCTAAAGATATCGCTTTAAAAAATGGTTTTATTCGTTGTTCTACGTTAAACCCCCTATAAAACGAGTACCTGCAAGCATATGAAGTCGAAAACGTAAGCGTTACGACTTTTTTCGCGCGAATTTGGCTTCAAAAAGCATCTTCCGGTGGACGGATTCTGCTGATTAACGAACTTGATCTTCCACATTAGACGAAAGATTTTTGTACCAAATTTAATCAAAATCGGGCCATTTGTCTCGCACCTAGAGGGAGGAGCCGCACATTTTATCTTTAAAAAATGTGTTGTTTTTTACTGTTATAATCGAGTCCCGACTATCTCGGTAATCTCCACGGACAACGATCTCTTATGAACTAATATTAATGTATTTTTTTAATTAGAATCGAGAAGAGCGCTTCTGGCGGAATTGTAATTATGTACGCGCAGGACTGTATTTTTAGTTAGTCAGGACTGTATTATATATATATATATATATATATATATATATATATATATATATATATATATATATATATATATGTGTGTGTTGTTTGTTCGGCATCTGTCTCCAGCGGTCTTGCTCCTCCTGTCATCGCAATATTTCGCCGGATTCCTCTCCGGCTTCTTCAGGCAATCATTCATCCTTGCTGGTTGGTAAGGGAAACCAGCAAATCCTTACCAACCAGCAAGGATGAATGATTGCCTGAAGAAGCCGGAGAGGAATCCGGCGAAATATTGCGATGACAGGAGGAGCAAGACCGCTGGAGACAGATGCCGAACAAACAACACATTTAATTCCCAGCGAAGTAGCTTGAAAAATAGCATATATATATATATATATATAAAGACTATACAATATTGCATCCGCATATGGAGTAAGCATGTAGAGGAAAGGTGGAGAACAGCTGTGGTGACACCTGCTGCAGGCCGCTACTATAATCATCTCCCGTATAGCTAGCTATCTTTTTATTTTTCCGTTAACATCCATACCTACAACAGGCCTATATTACGGCCTTCCTAGTCCTTTAGTTAAGAAACGTTCGCCTTAAGGGCACTTAAATATTTAATATATGTAGTAGTTATTAAATATTTATCCCTTTCTCTTCTTTAGCGCTTTCTTATGTACGCTTCATTTAGGGCAGGTAAATGTATGTACATGCACATTTACATTTATATTCATCAAAACACACGACAAAATTGAACGACGTGTTAGCTGCTATTTGGTAAATATTTTTTAAGGCGGACTTTTTTTTTTTTTTTTTAATATTTACAATTCTTTTATCGGATTATAAACTAAATTAATTGTTAATGTAGTTAAAAAATTAACTGCAAGAACAAGAGTTTACTTTACATGTTAATTTCCTAAAACTTTATGACGACTTACACTTGTTGGCCGTAACTGGCACAAAATGCTCCGTCATTAGTAACCCTGGTAAAACAAGTATATGACGTGTCTGAGTCGTCAAATATACCAGAAGGGTTAAGAACGCAATAATTAGTTTACAATGAGATGCAATAGTTAGCGGTCGAGATAATGAAAAGTCAAGGAATAGTTGGGTTTCGGCAAAAATAATCAGATTTTAGGAAAAATTTATAATTTGGTCGTTTCAGCATAATGGTCTCCCTAGGCATTTATTTGCATGTATTATTTTATTTATTTTTTATTTTATTTTTTTTTTTTTTTACGGCGCATCTACATCTTGGCCATTAGCGCCGGGCTATCTATAGGTTGCCGCCCTTTTATAATGCCAACAGCACGTGGTCGGTCACCCATTCAGGTACTGACCACGCCCGACCTTGCTTAACTTCGGTGATCTATGGGAACCGGTGTATTCAACGTGGCTATGGCCGTTGGCTATTTTATTTATTATTGTAAATATGATCCCTCAGATTATGCGTATTTGTGCCATTCGGGTCCTCTGATAATTTGTTTTACTCGTAACTTTGTTTTGCTTTTTACAGAACTAGTGATTATTTGCCTAAAAAATGTTTTCTTGCGTAAAACACCATTTTTTTCGAGCACGGTATACAGGAGCGAAATGTTTCTTTATTTTCTTCATTTTTAATAAAAAAAAAAAATAAAAAAAATGTTTACTATGGAAATGACCCAATTCGTAAGTGAATTCACATAAATAAGATCATTGTGCAGCTCGCTCTCGGAAAAGATTTATTACGAGGGGCCAACTGAGCACCATTAAATTTTGTTTTCAAGTGCTTTACAGATTAGTTCAAGAAAAATCGTATTTCGACGACCAGTTTACTGAGAATAGCTGATAATTGGACATTACTGCTATTGCAAACACGGTGTGTAATCGGCCTCGAATGCGTTAATATGCACTTAAAAAAATTAAAAAAAAACAAAACAAAACAAAAAAACAAATTTAATATAATTTTCATGAGCCAATATATTGTTTACAGTTTTTATTATTCTCTTCGGTTTATCTAGCTGATGAAGGTTGCCAAAGAGCATGCCGAAACGTCCTGATTGCAATTTTTTCCGAAACCCCGACTGTTATTCCTAATATTTTTATATTATAGCGTATTTTTGCCATTGGTCCTACAATGTATACGATATTTTACTATTAAATTGTTTTGTATAAAACTGCTGTTTATTTGATAAAAAAAAAATGTTTTAATTACTTAATATGCATTTGAAAAATAGTACATTCTATTTTCATGATCTAATATATTATTTAGGGTTCTCTTTGAAAATATTATATTTTTATTTTTAGCTGAATAACGCTATCAAAGAGCATGCCAAAACGTTGAAATTATAGATTTTTCCGAGACACAAAACTTTTTCTAAGCCGGAACCCAACTATCCATGATTTCGTAATTATTTTTCCTTTAGACTTGTGGAGGTGTGTTGTTTTCCGGGCGCTGAACCTGCGATAGTTGTGTGTTCCAGTTTATGCGTCGGCTTCAGCCTTCACTCAGGTGCCGGTAATGAATACCTTACAAAGGAAATACCAATTCATAGTTAATTCACTTTTTATATCAGATATTTATCTTCAATCGAGTAAATACTCTCTCTAGTTGGGAATGCGCACGTTCGGAATTTTTAAGATTAAATTAGAGATGCCGATATTAATGGAACAAGATCCAAATTAAAGGTCATTTTTATTTTTTACAGAATAAAAACAATTATTAATACCCTTCTTATAAGTTTTAAACTAAAATCGACCTTACAACAAAATTTTTCACGCCTGAGCAAATTTACATCACATTCTATTAATTTGGAATTATACACATTTTCCAACTAACTTATTATATTATATTTTAAAATGCAAGTATGCTTTTTTTAAGGCGCGTTTATGTGAGTAAACGAAACTATACGCTTTAAAGGTACATATTGATAACTATTGTTAATTTTTGAATATCACAAAAATATTGCTCCATCGTAAGTCAGATCATTCTGATGAACAATTCAGGCGTGCAAACTAAAGAGCTCGGGGTGAGCTGTATTTCTATATGCTAACATATTTTGCTTACAGGAGTCTAAATGAGCTTTGTATATTTAAGTTGATCATGACAGTTATTCATTAGAACCATTGATTTTGAGTATTTGTTTGGAAAATGCTGTTATAATAGGGTTCGATATCATGGATGAAACAAAATTCAAGGCAGCTGAATCCAAACAAATATAAATTTGGAAGGAATAAAAATAGTAGGAAGGAATCTATAATAAGGAAGTGATTTGTATTGGGGAAGTGATAAGATAGTGAATATGGGTCAAAGTGAAAGTGGCCGTGACTAATTATAAATGTGGCGAGAAAGAGAGTATTGAGAAAGAGAAGGAAGTGGAAAAGAAAGAGAGTGAGCTAGGGGGGAGGGGAAGAAGAGAGAGAGAAGGTAGGAGGGGAGGGGGAGATGTCCAAAAGGAAAAGGAACAATGGAGTAAGGAATGGTCTAGGAATAATAATAGGATTAGTGAATGTGTAATGAGAGACAGGAGGTCAGTGGGTAGCTAAGGTCGAAGCGAGTAAAGTCGTTGACCCGGCACAAACACGTGGGTCACACCCACCCAACAGCTGATCCCAGAGATAATAAACAATCGGCATAGATAAGAGGCCGAGTTGAGGGGTTGGCCGGGAGCCGCGCCACTGTTCCCTGTCTTCGGATAAAAACAAACAGTCCCTCTTCTGAAGTCAGGCAGTGATTAGCTCACTTAAAACAACTTGAGGCACTTCAAATTCCACGGGTCTTTTAATATTTTTTATTTCCTATGCTTGGAGGATTAGTGACGGAGAGGACTTTAAAGAGCGGATAGGTAGATTTATACAAACTGTCTGAAATTTTACTTACGGTTGGCGATCTGTCCGGCCATGGAAGAGGCTGTATAACTTTGCCGGCCAGGTTGAAGTGAGTTTCATATGTAGAGGTGTGCTGGGTTGGTGGGTCTACGCTGGCTGCTACACCAGTACACAGCAAGCTAGGAGCTCCGAGAGAGGGGGTAGAAATGGCCGACAACCTCCCCGTTCAATGCCGGCCCGCAGCTCAGGGGCCTCGTTGCCGGATCTACTCCGCCCGACCCAGCCCGGCTCCAGCACCCTCCAAAGCTATATATGTACCTCCAACGTAGAACTCAATACACATATGTGTGTAAGATCAAATGTACATTCGCAATACATTGTACAACTAAGGAAAAAGAGGACAAGAAAAATGACCACAATTACTTTGAATTTATAAAGCAGAAACAATTTCCGAGGGGTGAAATTTATTATTAACACTATAAAAGCTTTTAGAATTTATAATCGATTCCGAAATGAAAGTTTCAACACTTGGATTTTGAAACTTAAGCCATTAAAATAATGATTGATGGAGTGAGAACGGGATTAAACGCCTGAGGAATAAATTTACTTTCAAAACAAAGCTCAATTGATATACTCTACTTCCAGGACATATTTTCTCATATCAATGTGTGATACAAGAGAAATTGCGCTTAACTTGCTTCTGTACACGTTGCAGGAAACCGAAGTTAATTCTGAGACAGTACATTTGAGATTAAGAAAATATACATACATGAACTTCCTGGTAGTTATTACAGTATGTTTCGTCAATGGTCATTTTCTAACCAGAAATCCTAATCTTCAAAACGAATGAATGAACTATTCATAAAATAAATTCATAAGCCCATAAAAATATGGCAGAAAGAAGGGACAGCCAATAAGAGAAAAGTGTGGTTTTTTTTTTTTTTTTTTTTTTTTTTTTTTTTTTTTTTAAACTGGTGAAATACTTTTTAATGAAAAAGACTGGTGAAATTGTTTTAAATGTCTTATGATTACAGGATATAATTACTGTTTCCGAATTGCTCAATGACGATTTTTACAACGGAAATTATAATAATCATGGTGAGCATTATACATCATCCAACAGCGGACTAAGATCTCAAACAAAATAAATAAAATGATACAACGAAACAATAAAAGCGCATGCCTTTAATATACCTACTTTCTCCCCAAGGTTGAGGAGTTACGGCCACCACAGAATGACGGCCTAAGAACCCCTTCAAATCTCGGAGTATGCTTCTCCCGCATTACAATTGCCATCAGCTCAATTACCAAAAACATTTTATGGACGATAATAAACTTAACATTTAAGTGTTTTCACCTCTACTGACGTAACGAGCTATATAGAGAAAAAGATTACTGTAGCACTGAACAAAATTCGTAGCAAATATAAACGCACGGGTATTCTCGTTCTCATTAACGTTTCGGATTCCTCATTTGTACATTCAAGTTTGTTGCCAGTGTCCTTCATGTTGTTGATTTAGAACACAATTCATAAATTTTGGTTAGGTTCGTTGGTATTAGGTTAAGATGGCTAATCTAGTTTAATTGAGGATCTATATTGAACGTTTCGGCTTCCTAGTTCGTACATTCGTGTTTGTAGGCCGTCCGTGAAGAAGTTGGTTTAGAACTAAGTTCATGAAAGGTGGTTGGTTAGGTTTAGTTGGGATTAGGTTAGGATGGGAAAACTAGTTTTAATGGAGAATCTTCGTTGAACTGTTCGGCTATCTCATTCGTACATTCTGTTCTGTAGACTGTGTCATTGATTTAGAACATAGTTCATAAACGTTGGTTAGGTTTAGTTGGGATTAGGTCAAGATGGCAAACCTAGTTTAATAGATAATCTATATTGAACGTTTCGGCTTCCTCATTCACGTTTGTAGACTGTCGTTGAGGTAGTTGATTTAGAACATAGTTCATAAACTTTGATTAGGTTTAGTTGGGATTGAGTTAGGGCGAAAACTTGGATTAATTGATAATCTATATTGGACGTTTCGGCTTTCTCATTGGAAAACGTAAACAAAGGTTTATAAAGTATTGGTGTAGTTGGGAATCAGTAAAGATGGCTATCCAGATTAATAATGTGTCATTAGTGAATGTTTCGGCTTCCTGATTGGGAGTGTTCTTGATCAACAATTTAAGGGAGGTGGAGAATGACCCCAGATGCTTGTTCTGTGACTGTAAGATAAAACGGTCACGTACTTACTCTGCATCTTTGATATTTCTTTATCCCTTTGTGGCTTTAATGCTGGATAATACTCATCATCTCAATTAAAAACGGTCAATACAGATTCTTCCTAATCTTACTAGTTTCATAAGAGATTCCAAACGACAACGAGAAATAAATGAACCCAAATTAATGATTTTTTTTTTTTTTTTAAATTTATTTATTGATTATTACATTCTGTATATAAATACATCTAATAATATGATGAATGATACAATATGGAGGTTCTGTGCTCAAGGCCTTCCAACTTCATCCTCGATTAACGCCAGAAAGACGCTCAGATGACGTTGAAAGGTGCCTACTCAAGCTCCCTTCTGCTCCGACCAGTGGCTGGAGCCGAAGAGAGATCGGTGAGCCACAGAAAATTGTCGCACTTGAACAAAGAGAAAGCCATTGCTAACACTTCACTTGATCACTGCAGCAGATCTCTAGGCCAATGTCTTTTGAGTCGCCTTGGTGGAGAGAGTGGGTGGGTAGCACTTGATAGGGAGAGGACTTCAGCATTTTGATGAGCGGAAAGTTTAGGATGGAAACGTTGGAATCTGGATAATACAATATCATTAACGAGTGGGATATTGAGGTCTTTATGGAGGTTGAGGTTGGAAACATAAAAAGGAGCATCGACTATTGTTCTTAGGACCTTGGATTGGAATGTTTGAATGCGTCTGAAGTTCGATGTTTTCGCAGTTCCCCATAGTTCTGAACCGTATGTCCAAATGGGTTGCAGTAGTGATTTGTAAATGATCAGTTTGTTTTCAGTACTTAAATGTGATTTTCGGTTCAACAGTCTATAGAGTTGTCCAAATCGTTTGTTAAGTTCTTGTCTTTTAAGTTTTAAGTGATGTTTCCAGGTAAGTCGGGAGTCCAAGTGTAGTCCGAGGTAGCGAACTGTATCAGAAGAGGGTAATGGGACGTTGTTGAAGATTACTTGTGGACAGGAAAAAGGAAATAATTGACCCGAACATTTTTAATATTTTCGTATGATGAATATTGTTCCGAAGGCTGTTACAATTGAAGGAAAAGCGCGAACAAGAGAAGAAAACTTTTTGTTCCCTCTGGCGGAAACAAAATAGTAGTGATAGCTTAAAATAAACTAGCCGGGACCGGGTGGAACATACTCGGCCAGGCAAGCAGAAGAGCTTCGCTTAAGTGGCCTATCCCTTCATCTGAACCTAAGCACACGGTTTTTTTTCCACATGCGGCTTGTACAAGCAAAAGTTCGTCCATTTATTTAAATAAATGAAATATGTGAAAGTAGAAGTGCAAATAATAAAATAAATTAAATTAAATTATAACATACTTCTACTTGCATCGAGCAGTGGCTAATCCCAACTGGATCACTTACCTGAAAAAAAGAAAGATGAATTAAAATTTGCTCTTCGAAATTTTGAGTTATGAGATATTAGAAAATATTTCTTGACCACTATAACCCATGAGTATAAAATAAATACTAATGTACCAGATATATTATGAATTTTTGCATGAGAATCAGAACAGTTGTTGAAAAAAGAGACAATGCAGCAAATAAAGAGCATAGGTATGTGATCAACGTCAGTGGCATACTGATTTGCCAGAATAAAATAGTCATGAGTTTGAACAAATAAAGAAAATCCTCATTTTGTCAATTAAAAATTGTGCATGAAAAAAAATTGGGAATTATAAGTAAAAGTAATTATTTGTAGGATATTTACATAAGGCATTTATGTAATAATTATTTATTCCATACTGTGGCGGGATTACAGATTGTAAATAAACAAACATTTTAATATGTTTTTCAGAAATAAAAAAAATTAAAATGTTTGAAGACTCGATGGTCGAGAGTGCTAAAGCGTGAGGAATCCGAGCCTAAGGATGTGGATTCAGTTAAACTTTGGGGTGGTGGCTTTGCTTTGGAAAAATCATCTGCTCTTCCATTCTATCCTGGCTAGGAAAAAAACTGTAAATAACATGCTCTATAAATCTGTGTTATTAAAATTTAAAAAAACAAATACAATAAAGAAGACAACCTTGGGAAACCGATGTACCTTTCCATATATTATAAATGATGTTTAATAGAGGGTGGCTGCAATGTCATCCAGTGATTCAGGTTAATGTATGGTTGGGGTACATTAATGGCCACCTCCTGGACCCAGTATTAGTTACTGTAATTAACAAATTCAAAATAAATGTGTATTTTATTTATTTACTGTTTTAGGATATTTTTTTTATTTTCGTGGAAGTAACTTTTTTATTGTATTATGTAAATATTTACTTAATATTTAAGTAAATATTTATAAAAACAAATATTTCTTTTAAGCTTTTTGAATAAACTGAAGAAAAAAATATAATTTTCTTTTCCCAGATCTATGTTTTTTTTTTTAAACTTTTGTCCCTAAATCGTTCACATGCTTCAATAACACAGGGTTGTGTTACATGAATGGAAAGCTGGTTAAATGAGGAAGTTTTTCTGAAAGCCGGAAATTTCAGATCCTGCCCATTGAGGAGTAACGCTGGTAAGAAACATCAAGAAAATGTCAGGAAATTTAGAATAGCATTCTTTTGGTAAGATAGACATACTTACATTCATTCATTTTTACGTTCACTATCAACTAGTCTTATAGTAAATTTACTCAGCTTTCGATTGGTTTCACTTCCTTTCTAGTAGAACCACCTGGGCCAGAGCTACAACGATTATTCTTCTAAAAACCACGTTTGTCTCGATAAAACAATAAAACGAGGTTTTCTCCCTTATGCGTGAGAATTCGGAAAATCGTCATAGGACATTTTCTATTCCCCTAAAGATCCTCTATCACCTCCCACAATATGACTAGACATTTACGGGACACCCTTTATACACGTTCAGGCGACTGGCTTTTCGAAGGACTGTTCAGGTCTAACTGACAGGCCTGCCTGACCGAGTGTAGCCTGCTTAAGGTATGCCATATTCATCTTTTTAGCTTGGGACAACATGTATAAAATCATGATTTAAAGCAGTTTGTTTTAATAAACGTCCCACTCGCAGAAATCGCGTCATCGAAGCCTGATTCCATATAATACTTATACCTTGTGTGATTTGGAAATCTTACAAAAGAAACTCCTAATATTTCTTTTTCAATGGAACGAAACCAACACATCCGAAATTTTAAGTAAGGTTTTTTTCCAATTTAGGTGGTCAACTACAAGTAGCATATTATATCTGGAGTATTTTGTAATTTAACACTATCAAATTGATACACAGAGTGTATCGAATTGATACACAGTGAGTATCGAATTGATACACTGCCAAGAGATTGGGTTGAGACCGAAATCGATAAACCAGTCTCCTCAACAATAATGATTAGAAAACTTACCTCCAGGCCTCGTATATAAACTTGATTCACACGCCATTTTATAATTAAATTACATTAAAAATTAAATTTCACTTCTGCAAAGGTTTTAGTGCCAAAAACTGAATGGCCTAGCGGGGGGTTTTATGGTTAGGTGGCTGGCAGTGCAAGGGTTAAGCCGGGATAGCTGTTGAAAACAATTTTGCGCTTCCAATTCATGCATTCCATTCTGACGTCTCTCCCATGGACGTTTGGCTATTATCTTGATAAAGCCCTTCATAACTAAATAAATTTCCAATGACAGAGCCATTTTAAAGAATGGTTGGGTTCGGATAAGACAAAACGGCAGATTTTCAGAATAAGCTATATTGCTGTTTTTCTTTAGCTAAAAAATAAATATACGTAATTAACAACGAGACTAATCAAAACAGCGCGACAAATTTGTTTTACACTTAATGACAATGGATTATGAAACAATTTTTTTAAGAGCATGTTAGAGGTAAACAAAGTAAAGTTTCTGTATTTCTTCCAGAGGCCCAGGGAGAGTCTTCCCATGGCATTTCGTTGTACTTACCTACTAATATAATTTTTGTTTTTTTAATGAAAAAAAATACTGTTATTTTTGCGCTCATTTGTTTCATTTTGGGCCTCTGTTAATTTTTGTTACTTACTACTAACTTATTTTTGACTAAAACGACCAATATGTTTGATCCGAACCATACCTTGACTTCTTAAATAAATTTCTATAGAAAAACATTATGAAGAGACTGTTCAGTAAAAACGGTTGAAAGAAGACAAGGTTGTTCTGAGGGTAGAAGAACCCCCTTATCTCACGTCGGAAAAAGAATAAGAGCTGGAGAAATATGTGAGATGTGGAGTGTAATGATTAAAAGGGTGGGAGTTGATGAGGTGGGGAGAAGAGGAAATGTGAGATGGGGAAATAGATATATTGAGAGGTCTGAGGGATAGGGAGTGGAAGGGGTGAGTGGTTTACTGGTAGGAGGGGGAGATATAAGAGGACGGAGAGAGAGAGAGAGTGGAAGGAAGATACTGTAGGATATATATATATAAAAAAAGGGAACTTCTCTTCTCCCCCTAGTGTAGTAGTATAAGAGTTGATTGATGGCTGGCTAATCAGCTGACTGCGGGACCTGGGGAGTAGTATTGTCGATAGGCCTAGGGCAACCTCGGTAGGCCTTTCATTCACAAAGGGAACCTGTTATCGGTCCTTCACCTCTCTTATAACCTCCTCTCCCCACTCTATTATTCACACTCACAATAATAAAACCCCAAGTACTCATTTTTAAATTTAAAATCCACCGATTTTTTTAACTTAGTAAATCGTGTAAGTACAGAAAATTGAAAAAAAAAGCAAAGAAAACAAATCATATATTCAAAGCAAAATTATTTAACGCGGAATAAGTAAATTAAACCTACAGGATGGATAAAAGGCAAGGTTCATAATAATAAAGAGGCCAGCAAGTGAGTAGTTCTCTGAACCTCCGAGTTAAATTTTCAATTAAAATATTGAAAACAATTCTAATTAGCTCATTAAAAAAAGAAAAGAAAAACATAAATAGTGTAGCTTTCTTATATTTGTAATGGAACTTTGTCCCAATAATTAATTTGTATTTAATTGTTTTTAGTAGTAAACTCGGCCTTCTCAATTGAAGGGGTCGGGGCAAAATAGTGTCAAGCAACATTTTTAACAAAACTTAACTGTAGCTGCTATATGTTGGATATTATGTGGGACTAACAGTCTATGATGCAAATGCTACTAAAATATGACTACAAGCTCTGTATGCTACTTAATCTTGTTGCCCCTAACTATTTCAACGGATAGTCCCACATGATATCCAGTAAATAGCAGCTAGAGTTACGTTTTGTTAAAAATGTTGCTTGGCACTATTTTGCCCCTTCAATTATGCTATATTTTATAACAGATGTTCCTCATTAGTTAAGCGTGATATATACCAAACTTATTGCAAGAGTGTAAAAATAATGGGCAAATAATTTATTTGGTTGCGGAGTAAGTCTCATCCCAAATAAACTGATTTAGTTTATTTCATTCAAAACATCTTTATGATTAGACGAGCACGATATATACAACAATATACAGGCCCCTTTTGAAATAACAGAATGTTTCAAAGGGGCAAAGTTGTAGTTATCGTCAAAATATATAAAATGGTGACCTCGGAAAATTTTCTTTCATAGCATTATTATACACCCGAAAAAGAAGGAAAGAGGGAATACAGAAAATTTATATTTTGATAGATTGAGAGCGTCTAATTAACATTTATTCTCCGAAAGCTTATTAAAACAAGATTTAATGAGCTTTGGAACAGCTGCCAAAACATACAAAACTGATGAATAAGTCTCTTTCTGTTCGTAAGTTAAGTGTATCATTAACATGAAGCAATTTTTTTTTCTTTTACTTATATTTGGTAGTGCTTTGTTCGCTGCTAGTGACTCATACCATCCTTTATCTTAATAAAATGGTATCTCTATCTGTCCGGACCAAAGGTATTCTCAATCCTAGACATGGCATTGTATAGGTGGTTATGTTTATATTATGTCAAGAGAACGTGTTCAATCGCAAAAACTTATATTAAGTCAGAAGTACACGGGATAAGAATCTCAACCATAAGAATATTTAAACACATCGGACAAGAGCTAAAAAAAAAAACAAAAAAAAAAACACTTTGATCTGTTACAATTTATTCGATATTGAATGATAACATTTCCTAGAACTTTGATGGTTCTGATATTTTTTCATCCCTTTCTCCAAATAGGTTAATACATCTTCTTACTTTGAGTGATCTCTCTCTAAAAGAAAATAATTTTATCATCAAAATGGCATGTAGTAAGTAAAGAAATAAAAAAAAAAGTTATTCATTCCGTCTAATAAATTGTTCATTTATTGCATATACCCATTAATTTATATGTATTTTTTACATCACTAATACTCAGCAAAGTTATAATGGTTATGATTTATTTAATTTTCGGTTATTAGACTCATAACGTCACATTCGCCAGAGTCACTCGTGCCGTAAAATTTGGAGACCCCAGCATCATGAAATTTTCTTGTCTATAGCAGATACAGATAGGCGGTTCTGACGTAGTATCTCTTTGTGTTATTTTATTTGATCTCATATTATAATATATAACTTAAATTTTTATCATAAATTATTTTTACATGATGGTTACCATCTAATTTCCATAAATGTAAATGGCAATGGACATTCACATTTTTAAGGTCTTAGCATTTTTTAAGGTTTTACATCTATGTATAGAAGGGGTGCTATGAAGTGAGAATCACCATTCTTTCAAATAATCTTGTGATATTTTGTTCGAAGGTAAAATTTTGTTATAAAACCCATTTCCCCCTAAGCTACATTTGTTACTATAGATCATATTTTAAATTTTCAAATAAACTAATAGGTTGCGAGATTTGTGCTCCGGCTCCTCTGTAATTTCAGTACATGGCTTTCTTTGATGGGTAACCTTGAGTAAATTATTTTGTTGAATGTGACAGACTTGATAAAGGTAGGATGATCATTTACCCTTAGACTGCTATCAACAAAATCATAAAACTTCCCCCCAAGTCAATCAGTTTGCAACACTCTTGGTTACTCAACCCTAAAATTTCAAGTTATCTTCAGGGCTATGGAAGAGAAAGAGAGAGAGAACAGCTCCGTGGAGACTACATTTCAAAGTGATGGACTTATTTTTTTTTTTTCTTTCTGCAAATGACCTAACCCCGATCATCTACACCTTCTCTAAAACAAATATATTTCATTTTCAATGTAATTAAATTACAAGGGGGAGATGAGTATTGAATTTATACACAAGGCCAATCTTTGTCAATCCAGGAGGCCATGTGTCTCAATTTGGGTCTCATCCCAACCCCTACACTGTGTTGTAACGCACGGCATCTTAGTGAACTCACACTAAGTATCAATCCGAAACACATGGCGGTCTATGTGTTAAAAGCCAGGAGTTGTGACCAACTGGTGGGGGGGGGGGGGGGGTTGTCAGGATGCAGTTTGATAAGGACGAGTAAAAATAAAATGAGGAATACTTGATAGAAGTAGTGGTGAATGAGAGTGTATTGGAGGAGTAGGAGTGACTACAAGAATGACTAAAGGAGGGAAAGTGAGGGTGGGTTGTACAAAAGAAGAAAGGTCTACAGTAGGGGGAAGGGGGTTTGCGTTGAAATGGGGTCAATGTCAAGGTAAAACAACTAATAATAGGGGTCGCTCCACTCCTCCCTCTCTCCCTCTTCTCTTTCTCTCAATATATATATATATATATATGCATACCAGTCTTACACTATTCTAGAACAGAGGTATAAGTATAGCAAAAATGTAACCATGTACTAAAGGTATGATCATAACAGATTATCCTGATGTATGGTCATGAATCCTAACATTTTTAACCCTTTAACGGGCACATTTCGCTAGCTATGTTGGAATTTTTTTAATTTATATTTGGGAGTCTGGTGGGGGGCATCCATTTACTATATATCAACCCAGGATGTTAAAAAAAAAAAAAAAATGTATCCATAAGTACGGGGTCGCCCGCTTGAGCAGCCCTTGCCCATTCCAGGCATCGGGAATCCCCGATATGCAATGCCCGCGATACGTCGTAAAGCCGTTTCCAAGTCACAAAGATCCCGAAAAAGAAAATGGTTTATTCGATGGCGTTACCCTAAGATTGGCAGGCTTTATAAAAGAAAGAAAAAAAAAAAAAAAATTTGCTGAATGATTTATAATAATAGTATAATGCTAGCCCACAATATCATTTAAGACAGAATTGAGAAAAACATTTCATTAGCAATGCCAAAAAAAGTATTTTTTCCTTCCAGTCTCACGAGAGTAAGGTACTTATGAGACAAATCAAAGAATAACATGTAAGCGAAATACTCATTTCAATTAAAATCAATTAATTCCTAATCTAGAATGTATAAAAGAATTATTGCATACTTTGAAACGATTTCCGGATAAGATGAGTGATCCAGAGAGCCAATAATGCACGCCCAACACTGACACAAGACGAGTGTGGGAATGGGCAAGGACCGCTTTAGCGGTCAACTTCGTCATATATCGGCTCCTCGGGCCCAAGACCTCCAAATACTATTTTTTGGCATACCCCGGCATCTAGCAGGAAGCATTGGAACCAATTCCGCCTCACTCGCGTCATTTTTTAATTTCAGCAAGCAGTGGCCGCTCAAGCGGCCCTTGCCCGTTAAGGGGTTAATACAATGTACACTTGAGAAACTGCAAAAAGCACGAAATCCGTGTACGATGTGTCGTCCGGGGCTTCAATAGGTGCTCATTGGAACCCGAAGTGCAATCCAAGGGAAATATCGTGCCCTAGAACTTGAGCAACGCTGGAGAAACATGTCCTGGATCAGGAAGTACGAAGACTCAGCCACGGAGAGTGGAACACTTGAGAAAGTTAATCGTGTAGAAAGAGAACTATTGGATACACCTAAGCTCCATAATATGTTTTATTCCATAATATGTTGTCGAAATAGGCTGAAGGCTAATAAGTCTTCAATAAACAAAATCTCAATATTTATTTCACTACCTTACATGTTCGCACCTTTTTGGCGCCCCTTTAGAGGAATATGTTTTAAATACACCTTCAGCCTCAACTTGAAGAGTACTAGTGGGGCCAAGCAGGATTACCGTTTTCTAACGAAACGTCAATTCTTTCATGAGAAAATGATTTTAACTTCAGGAGACATTCTCAGGAAAGCAATAGTTTTTAAGACAACTATCTGGCAAAGCTATTGGCCACATTGAATACAGCGGTACCCGTTGATCACCGAAGTTATGCAACGTCGTGTGTGGCCAACACTGGGATGGGTGACCTTCATGGAAAACAACGTGCTCCTGGGAAATAAATGGGTTGGGACGCGAAGGTATCCCGTTGCAAGGAATTAAAACGTGATACCACAAAACCACCTTAGAATTTGCCGATTAAAATAATAATCTAAACAAACAACAAGTGGACCATCGTATCGTCACCGACAACAACATTAACAAATAACATGTTCTACATGAAAATAAAAAATCTCTTTGAAAGTTGTTCACCACCACGACCCTGGCCACCCATTGTTTCAACTCCTCGAAATAGAATCTATCATAACATATCTACCAAAGACAACACTTTAATGAATCTACATTCTCAATCCACGAATAATAAGGCACCAAGTTTAATTTTATTTCAATTAGCTTTATTCATAAAGTGTTAAACAACTTCCAAAAACTTTGAGGTTGCTGGCAGAGAAGGAAGATCTTCAGGTAAATGAAAAAACGTCTAGTTCCTTCACAACAGTTTATTTCCACGCTGAGCGCTTTCGGTAGCTCTTGCTACCATCCTCAGAACTATAATGAGTTCAGCTTCACTGCTGAGGGCTTACAAGTCAGGGGAGTCAGCCCTCAGCAGTGAAGCTGAACTCATTATAGTTCTGAGGATGGTAGCAAGAGCTACTGAAAGCGCTCAGCGTGGAAATAAACTGTTGTGAAGGAACTAGACGTTTTTTCATTTACCTTAAACAACTTCATCTCATTTTAACATAATATCATAACATAAAAAAAAAAAAAAAAACTTTTTTAATACGACTTATATGTGTGCGTTCATCATAAAAGATAGCGAGGACTTAAATCAATAAATAATCATGACAAGGTAGATATATTCAAAGAAGGTCGGATATTGCTGTAATGGACAAACAGCAAACTTTAATCATGCCACTATATTCTGGCTATGTACGAACACTAAGGCGAGTAATGTATTCAGGGCCATGGTAGAGCCTATGAATTACATACTGACAAAAATACTGACATTTATGTCATGGATATGCATACGACAGTTCTGGATTTGTTAAAATTTGCGATAAATGTACGGCCCGTTTACGCACATACATTTGTGTCCTGTGCCTTACATAATCAGATATTTATCCCTGACATTAAATTCTTCTCTTTATAATAAGTGTTTACACCTGATGGTATAGAAGTGATAGAAATATATTTCAGACATAAATTGTTTGCAGTTTACATTTGTCACAATTTCTGTCCGACATAAATATCCTGCAATAACTATCAGATGTAAACGCACCCTTAGATCATAGAAAACAATAATTTGTACTGTAGAAGAGCAAAGATCGTGTTTATTTTATCTTCTATAAATAAGCTGTGATTTCCAAAGACTAACTTTTTAGAAAGAGTATCTCGCCAGGCTGGGATTTGAACTCAGAATCTCCCTTTTTACGGTCTATTGAGTTACCAATTCCGTTATTGGGCTTCATTTCACAGCATAGTGAGTTAATTCACCCAATTAGTCCAACCAAGAACTCGCATAACGCTTTGCGTTATCGGGTCGACGTCATAAGAATGCATTTCTTTCTTATAAAAAGGGCAAATATAAGCTATTAATTCAATAAGAAAAATAAACATCTGACACCAATCAAGAATCAAAAAGGTTCACCTTAGCAAGCTATTTGCAATAAAACAAAATACATTTTTAGAGGCAAAAAACATATTACGCCCCAAAACTAAAAAAAAAAACCTAAAAAAAAAAAAAAAAACCTTTATAAATACCCTAGATTAACATGTGACTATAAAGAATACATCTAAAATCTAGGGCATTCTCTAATTAAATAATCTACTACAGAGTAAATGTAGCGTGGAGAATAATTGGTAATATTTTTCTATTATTCATAGATTAAATAACTAGCGAGGAATTTAGTCACGTCCCTTCTTATTTATATAGAGAAAAACATATCTTCTATTCGAATGGGACCTTGTGTCAATCGACCGGCTACTTATCCAGTCATGCGAATACAAGCATTTAGACGTTGCAAATATGAAAAGTAAATGTTAATATTCTGCAAAATAAAACAAATTATTCCGCTTTCTTTTAACAATCCTTTCAATTCTTTGCATCTCATTACGTAATAAAATGTATGATCATTTATATTATAATTTTTGAAATAGATATTGAAATAGAAGGTTTATTTCTGAATGAGTTGTGTACAAGGTTATTGAAGATGGGGAGTTGTACTGAAATAACTCTGTACTAAAGTTAATTCAGGTGGTTTACAAATTACAAAAAAATTACAATCTAAACAGAGTGAGACGGATCATCCAGAGATAATAATAAACTATTCAAAGAATAGCTGTTTTTTTGCTTAGAAAAACAGCCAGTTTTTTTAAAGAAAAAAATATACTTTAAGAAGCCAAGAGATAGTTAGGATTCGACTAAGAGAAAACGTCTGATTTACAGAAAAATTTATATTTCTAACGTTTCGGTACCCTTCTTAACAGCCTTCTTCAGCTTAAAAATAAATATACGTAATTACAAAGAGTATAATTATTGCACTAAGAAACATTTTACATCATGACAATACGTTAAAAAAAAACAATTTGTCTTAAAGGTACATATTAAATAAAGATTGTTTTTTTATTAACAAATCTTTCTGTAAGTTGAAGGTGAGGGTGAGGAAGGACCAATGGATTCTTGAAGTAACTGGCAGGAGTTGCTCTTCAAAATTATTCTTAATCATTAACTTATATTTAATCCAAAGTCCTACGCAAAATAGTTAATGCCCCTTTTTTACGTTTCCAATAAAACCCTTCATCATGACCTCAATATCCCTTTCATCCATGAACTGGCTAAATCCCGATTCCTAACCTTTCACTCCAAACTATCGACCCTTCCCAATCCCACCCCTCAATTTAATTTTTATATTAAAAATTAATATTATTTTTATTATTATTACTTTTTTTTCCTTTTAGCTATGATTTTTATTTATTTATTTTTTGTTTTGTTTTTGTAATTAAATTTAAGTATGTATTATTTTTTACTGTAATCTCATTATGTGAAATCTTAAAAATGTCTTTATTTATCACAATTAACCAATGTTCTATATTATTTGTGCAGATGTTAATAAACGCTTTATTATATAAAAAAACAACTTATATTTGCGACGTTTCGAACCTGGTTAGGTTCATCTTCAGGCATCTACATTAAAAAAAAAAAAATCAGTCCCGTAACAGGCCACAAGGGCCCAGAGGGGCAGATACTGTAGAGGTATCTGATTCTTGACTATACGGCACACTAGGGAGATAGTGTGGTCAACACTATGCCGCCTGATTTTCCCCTTGGCTGCTTCGACTGCTAGAGTCATTAGCACCCAAGGTACCCATTATTAATTAAATTAATTAAAGGCTGGGTGAGCCTAGGGACGATCTGGGACCCCAAATCCAACCCTCGAACGGCAGCACTAGAAGAAAAAATCTTTAGTGCGCGCTCGGGTTTTGAACCTGATCCTCCAGTTCATTAGTCGAGTGCTCTACCACTGAGCTAACCTCGTCCCCAGGCATCAGCATTATATAAAAGTAAAATGAAGAATAAGGAGGAAACTTCTCCTAACTCACTAATAAAAATACAAGTACAATAAATGAGGTATATAATAATACAATATATTAGGTACCTTGTATTAAGTTGTGTTAAGGTGAATATAAGGTACCTTATATATTGTATTATTATAGACCTCATTCCTTGGATTTTGCATTGTTATTAGTGCCGTAGGAGAAGTTTCCTCCTTATTCTTCATTTTACTTTTATTTTATTTAGACGACTGATGATGAACCTTTACAGGTTCGAAACGTCGCAAATGTAAGTTAGTGTTTTAAGTAATTTTGGGGGAGCAACTGCTACTGTTACTTCACAAATCTTTATGTTTACCTAATATACAATTAAAAAAAAAAAAAATTAAAACACTTATTGTCGTGATGTTCTTACTGTTGTGATTATTACCGTCTGTAATTATGTGTATTTATTTTTTAGCTGCGACTAACTATTCTCATCTCATTAACAATCTATATTTTGGACGTTTTGGTCTTTGGCAGCCTTTTAGAACAATAAGTGCCTTGAGATGGAGGAAGGCCTAAGACACCGGTAAGGTGACAATGAGTTAAATGTAAGGACTGAAATTCCTAGACACAAAAATTGCTAGACTTGTGACCCTGTCAGCTATTTGCATCTCAATATAATAAAATATATGAAGGTAAAATGAGAGGAACTGACGATGTCAGTGGATTAACATAGTAACGTCCGGGAGAAATAAATTTCTTAAATATGAAAGGAGGATAAATAAAAAGTTTAATATGAAAAGGAATTGATAAAGATGTCACTAGAAATGGAACACTTTAAAAGAGGGCAAAGTAAATATAGAGAATATTAAGGAAAAGGAAAATCAGTTGTCTTGAGTAATATTTATGTATAAATGGGGAAGAGGGTGTGTTATAAAGAGGTTGTAAAGTTTATAGCTCTAAAAGCTGAGTTGTGCTATGTTGAAGAGGAAAGTTACAAGGGAAAGAGAGAGAGGGGAGTGGAGGAGGAGGTATTCGTCTTATAAGTTGGTTATCAGCTGTGCAGAACCGACAGAGAGAGAGAGAGAGAGAGAGCGGGTGAGAGAGGTTGCCGATTCAATGGGACACCGGAAAGAAAGACTCTTCCCTCCAAGAAATTCCTTTAATCTGACCATCAGAGCCCGGTCTCTCTCTCTCAGAGAGAGGGGGAGAGGAAGATAGAAGGAGGGAGGGGAGGGGGGTTATTGTCTTTTTGATTGGTCATAGGGAGGGTGGGGAGGAGAGAGCGACGTTGCCGCCCCTAGCTCGGAGAGGTGGAAAATCAATATGGGTGGGTACTCGGCCTGTTGTAGGTCTGGCAATCCAGCACTACACCCTTCAGCGTTCCCTCCTCTCACGCTCTAGTCGCGCGCTACACAACTCCTCTCCCCTCCCTCCCTCCCACCCTTCTACCAATTTACCCGCACCTCTCTCTTCTAAAGTAATTATCAAGAAACATAACATGTGCCCGAATGCCAACCATTCAAGTTCTTCTTGACAACCACTTCACCTCTCAATTCACTTTTACCTACCAATAAAATTTATACATTTATTGCTTAACGTTCGGCATTTTCTTATATTAATTTTATTTAACCACGCAAAGATGATGGCATACTCCTCACAGTTATATCATTAAAAAAAAATCAAACAAATATCTAAATGAGGAAATAGTATATATATATTATTTTATTAGGAATGTGAAAAAAGAGTAACAACCTCCGCAGGTTTTCTATTAGTTTGAAGCGAAATACTTTCGGAAGAATACCTACATCTTCAGGGCTGCCCACCATCACCCGGGTTCAGCGTTGACCTTGCTGAGAAGAGATTGCATACAGTCGAGAGCACTCAAGATGAAGGCAATCCTCTGATATTATACGTTTGTGCCTTTTTAAAACGCATTCCTCAAAATTCACCGTCCAGCCAAGCCAATATATGAAAGGTGCATCCATAAAACCTCGTATGCCCGAGCTTTCAGAAAAATAGTATTGATGAGACTATCAATAAATTGTATAGATTGAATACTTCCTAAAAAAGAGACGAACTAGAAAATTAAATTAATCTAAATACATCACAGGCCTCAAGGGCTCCGAGGGGCAATTACTGTAAGGGAATCTGATTGTTGACCAGTCCTATGCTCCGCCTGATTTTACAGGTATATTAATAAAAGCTAGGTGGACCTAGGGACTCCGAATCCAACCATCACATCACGACACTATAAGATAAAATCTTTAGTACTTGTTCGGGATTTGAAGTCAAATCCTTCAGCATATTAGCCCAGTGGTCTAACACTGAGCTATCCTCGGCCCTATCAGGATACCATAATATTCAATAACAGGGAGAACGTAAAGGTTCTCAAACTTTCAATTATTCATTTTCGGTGTGCAGTCATAATCATTTTTAGAGAAGAGAAAAACATGCAGACACTGCCCAAAAGCTACCCATGATATAATTTTCTAGCGTGAAACACGCTTTTACCATCACCTCGTTGCCAAACCGGACTATTTTGTATTGTAAAAATAGCTTCAAGAAAATAGTATTCAAAATATGTTTTACTAGCTGACTACCAGTGATTTACCAACGGCCTTCTTAGCGAGTGTTTGCATTCTAAACGGATTGTCCGTGCAAAATTTCAAATTTTTGTGTCCGGGATATTATTACCTCGGATGGACCATCACCAGGGCGTAAACTCAATGAGGGACAAATCACAGTTTATTTCTAGTAATTCAAGGACTGCCATCATGTCTGGTCGGTGAGTCAGTCAATGAGTGAGTGGTTTTTGACAAATTTATAGTAGATATATTAAGTGGCTTCAAGTCCAGCCCTGACAATTTGTTTTAACGTTTTTATTATTGTTAAAATTAATTTGTAACACATTATCATATCGACACCAGAGGAAAAACTGCTCCACGTTCTTCAATGTTTATACATTTTACTCTAGTAGAATTGTTTTCTCTATTAACAATACTTCTATAGTCATTGGCAATTACGGGACATCCTTTCTGAACGCCCGTGGAGAAGTTGTGACATTTTACAGCCTTCCTCTAAAACAAGTCAATCCTCAAACAGGAATCAAACCAGCATATACTTTCTGCCTCGGAAATCCTGACAATTTAATATTTCAAAAGTGCCTATTCAATCGAACAGAAATGTTTAAATATATTTAATTCCTTGCCTTACCAGAAAACGTTCACATTTTAACGTTTAAATGATACTAAAATATAAATTGAAATATACCTTTTCGAAAGATCTTAATTTTCATACGAGCCATACAAGAAATAAAGATTGAATAAGTGATGTGAAGAGTCCAAGTCTTGTAAGCACTTGTGTAGGTACTAACACGAATCTACTGCATGGAAGTTTTAAGTCCGTTTCACTCCACTTAAAAGGGAAACTTTTAAAAGAAGAGCTTAGTGTTGTTGGAAGCACGATAAAACTTCAAACAAGATTGAGTTACACTTGAAAACTTCTAAGAACTTTTACGTAAACAAAGCTTTATTTTATCTACCTGCATTATTCATATCTCGGCTTACTTTGACTATCCATACTAATTTAATTGCAACTAACATTGTTTAATTAAGGCGTTATAAATGAATGAAATGCCTTTACAACTTATCTGATTAATACAATAATAAATTAACTCATAAATCCTTTAAGACGGCACATTTTAATCAAATAAATCTGACAAAATTGTTGGTTATGACCATTTCGAATTTTTTTAGATCTATGTTCCATTGCGGTTAGAAATAGACATTAATTAGGCGAGTGACATAGACATACAATTTTGGGGGGCTAAAGGAGAGTCTCCTACTCCACTTAACATTTTTTTTGTGAGGTTAGGGATTGTACTATTAGAGTAGAGGACTTACAGGCTCTGACGAAAAGTTGAAGTTTCTGTCTTATGAGATAAAGCCTTACCTTTCGCCTGACAAATACTGGTATTTCATGCGTAGGTAATTGATCGTAACATTTTTAGTAATTTTCAAAAAATATTCAATAATTTTTTTTATTTTTTTTATTAAATAGGCAGGCCATTCAAATAAACAAAATTTACTGACATTTTATTAACACTGGGATCACAACATGATAAAGTTGTTACAAATCTCACAACGTGGGGTCATATATGACCCCATCTAGTCTTTCGTAATTCTTTTACAAATTTGGTGTTAGGTTTTTGAAATGGTATTTTAAGATGACTGTCGTGTATAATATAACAATTTATAACCAAATAATCTTATTTAATTGTAAAATGGAGGAGTGGGAAAACAAAAATCAAAATACCACAAATTTAGACGTAAGTTTATGTGACTATTTGTCCTCTGAATAACAACATTAAATATAACGTTTTCTCCTATAATATTTTGTCTTCATGACTGCTAGAATAAAAAAAAAATATGATTTGTAAAATTGGTTTAAAAGGGGAAAAAATATAGTGACTTGAATGTATGGACATTATAATGTTAAAAAAAAAAAATATTGTTATTCATTTATACAATTTTCAGATATACTTTGTCTGTGTTCAGTATACAGACTCTTACTACACTTTGCACAATGTGTTACAGCTTTCCTGTATTTTTTACGATCATAATCACCACATCGTTTATAAGGCCATCCTCTTTTTCACTCGCATCACATACTTCACCACTTCCACTGTCTTCACTATCCAAAACGTCTCTAAAATCTCCGTTTTTCTCTTCTACAATTTGCCAAAGGAAATCATTGCGAATTTCATCTTCATTGCAAAATCCTGATCGTTAGACACACTACATTCGATAAAAAAAATATTACATAAACCACAACGTGGGGTCGCCCGTGACCCAAAGGCTTTATATACGTTCACAGGGATAGGAATGACAAAACCCTGACTCTCTATAATGATCACCTTTTCAGGACAGGAAGGTACAGGATCGGACATGTTCAACAGCTGGAATGTGTAGGAAATAACAAATATTTTCAGAACTCAGGGGTCACGGGTGACCCCACGTTGTGATTCCAGGGTTAAAACTGCACTATTGGTTTCACATCAACTGATACCTCACCTGGGACAATATTACTAGTTGAAACTTAGTTATACAACCTAACCTGACAGGAAGGCGAACCATCTGCTAGACGGGCTTCGTCCAAAGCTAGAAGTGAAACCGGAAGCGCAGTTGTAACAAAATTACTAGTAAGAAAAACTGTTTTTATCTGATTGACCCTCTGCCCATTTTATAAAAAAAAATATGAATACTATTTTTAGTTATGAGAAATCGATAACTCCCAAATAAACTATGCTCTTAACTTTGGAAGATTAAAGGAAGGCCAATATTTGATCTCTACTTATTAAGTGCAGGGCAACGATTTGAGCATCAAACATTTCTTAAAATAACTTATTATAGAAATAATTGAGTGATTTGGTTTGACCGGCAGACAAAAAAAAAAAAAAAAAAAAAAAAAAAAAAAATACTCAAGAAACCTACATCCAACTGGTAATTTGACGGACACACATCTACAGGTAATAAGGAGAGTTCCGTCTCTCCCATTGGGCTTAATTTTGGATATGTGATTAACAAACTCATGCTTTCCATTGAATGGGAACGTTTTGTGAAAAAAACATAACAAAGGGGATTTTCAGTAAGTAAAATATAAGGATTGCTGAAGATTGGAAAATAAGAGTAGCACATTCTTCAGAATGATGACGAAAATGATCCAACGGCAATTAGAACGCATATTTCTATTTCCCTCCGTTTTAGTTCACATTGAGTCAATTTAAAAAATAAATAAATAATTAAGTACTCAAGATATTGATTGAGTAGAGGTCGCTGACTGTTTGGATTGCGGTCTTAGCATATTAAGGAAACTAAATTTTGAAATGGATATGTCTTAGCTGTGGCCTAGTAAGACGCTAAAACTGTAACGGTTCGGTTTGTCCAGCTAGATCAGTTAAAAATACCACTGTGCGACGTGGTTACCGTACTATCGAAACCGTCAAATTTGTATAGGTTCTGAGGTAAAATCATTGGAGTTAGTTACAGCGTTTTTATAGAGGAACTAGTCCGTCGGGATGGTGTGTGTGTGTTAGGATGTATCCATGATACAAGGTACTTCCCATAGGGAAGTCATTTACAACACACATTTCTCTTTAGATAGTATAATGGAGCTACCAAAGTATTTTAGGATTCCTACCTTGAATGAGTTGGTGGTCTGCGATGAACAAAAGAATTAGCTTCTTAGGCTAAGAGCTATATCATTGTTTTTTTTATTAGAAAACGCGTTTTATTTTAGCCGACGAAGCCCTGTCCCACTTGTTTTACAGCCTTGAAGAATGCTTGAATTTCAAGCCGAAACGTTGGCCAAAGTAAAACGCATAGTCTTACAAAATATGTAGTTTCATTAAGAATCCACACGACCGAACCGTGATTACATCTACCTTCTCAGAACTCAAGTTATTTTGAATAAAACGTCTGTGTTTATTTAGCATAATTGTCAAATATTTATTCTCCAAAATAACTTAAAAAAAAAACAACCATGATTTAATTTTATTCACTGTATAATATACATCCCTAATAATAGCTGTTTACGATAAGATTCTCCGAACAAGGAATCAATTAACCCATATATATTAGAACATGTTGTCGACGAGAGAGAAACCCCCAGAGATGAAGGGTTAGGAGACAGATTGAGGGGATGGCAGCTTGTATCTAATGCATTTACCCTGTACTACCTCTAGTACATACACCCACTCTAATCCACTACAATAGGCAAGCATCCAACGCAGATAATTAACAAGGAATTAATATTACAATTACCTCGAGCTATAATTAACACATATCAATATATAAATAGCTACCCTACTTTATATATCCACTCGTTTTCATATATTATAACACCCCGACGATGTAAAATGCACCAGTAAATTGTAAAAAAAAAAAAAAATCAAATTAACATTTTTTACAGATAATTACCCACCAGTGGGATTTGAGCCCAGAATCCCATATTTTCCAGAGTTTCCCAATGAACTCGATATTTAGGATTAACGAACTCATGCTTTCTTTTTTATGCGAACGGGTTATAGCGAGTTTCGTTTGGAAAGAACACTTCAAAGTACATTTTCTGTATGTAATATATAAGGTTCTATTAAGATAAAAAACAAAATAAAAGAAAAACAAAAAAAAACCATTCAATATGGATTTTTTTTAGGAGTTAATTACCTCCCAGTGGGATCTGAGCCCATAAATTCATATTTATGCTCAGGTGCGTTACCATTTACGCTACCGTGCCTCAAATCATAATATTTTCCATCCTGTCTCAATGGACTAAATGTTGGGGATTAAAGAACTAATGCTTTTTTTTATATGCGAATGTCTTATGGCGAGTTTTGTTATGAAAGATTGTGTCAAAGAGAATTTTCTGAACTCAATATGTAAGAATCTACCTTAAAAAATTAATTTCGTTTAGAGCCTTCTGCTCAAATTCGGGAATATAAATATGCTTTAGGTCCACCCGACAAACCTGTGTAATGTACTGTATAACACACAATACAGTCTTCTTTTTCGTACATGGCCACCGCGCATTCGCGAACGCCAGCAGACACTTTTTTGTAAAGTTTTTTTTTTCAGTTTAGTCATCGCTAAAGCATATTTAAGCACCCAAAAAAAAAAAATCAAAATGCTTTAATTTTTTTTTTGTAGTTTGGAGATAATTACCCCTAGTTTAATTCAAGCACACAATATCCCTTGTGACTTTAGAGAACCGCACGCCTTCCCAAGGAGGGACTTTTGAAGCCCGCATGTCCATATTAATATTGGACTATGTATTTCTGACAAATAGAATTTTTCTAAATTGTATGGACAATTAGCAGAGGGGGCAACAAGTGCCCCCCCCCCCTTTGGGGAGGATACCCCAGGTAAGTCTTTTTAGAGGCTCATGTTAAGGGCAAAAAAAAAGAAATTAAGGTTTTATTCTTGATTGGGATTTACTTTAATTTCTTAATCTTCTGAAACCTTGAATAAATGCATTCATAAATGAAACTTTCTTTTTGTTAGCACGGGGTTTTTGGGATGGATTCCCCCAGGAGATTAATCAAAATATAATAACAATGTAATGTTAATAAGTAGGAGAGACTGAAAATCAACACATTCCCTTTTAATATCTGGACGTCTTCGATCTATCATTCATACCGTATGCAGTTTGTATAATGACCCTCTCTCTCTACAGGAAGCCAAATACACACACACACACGCGCGCGCACACACACACACACACACACACACACACACACACACACACAGACACACACATATATATATATATATATATATATATATATATATATATATATATATATAAAACTGAAACAAATTAGAAGCACGCATTGGAATATCAACAAAATCTGACGAGTGGATTTTTTATTTATTTAATATTTGTAATATAAGGAATATACCTGAGCAACCATTTCTTATATTTATTGCAGTTGTGGTTTTGCTGAGGAATTCTTCCAAATGAAAAAGCCTAAAGAAAATAGTTTTAGAAAACAAGTTTTTTATTATATTTAAATTATTATTATCTGAATATGTAAGTCTCAATGAAAGCGTTAAAAAGGTTCAATAAAATTAAAAGGAGGAATTTTCCCTGAGAGTAATTTTCACGTTATGCTGCTAATTGACAGAGAACAAAACAAAACACGAGGATAAAAACGATCTGAACGTTATAATTAAACCAAGAAATAATTAAATAATTGGATTATTATAATTTCTGAACACTCTTTTAGGGTCTGAATAATTGGTTCTAAGTAGATATGCCTCATCTGCGTTCTTCCTTTACGGTTAATAAAACTATATTAAACAAACACAGACAAAAAGAAAGAGGAGAGAGAGAGAGAGAGAGAGAGAGAGAGAGAGAGAGAGAGAGTTTATACAAACTCATTATATACGACAGCGGCCAGAATTTTAGTTCTTTCAATGCGCGGGCGTATATAAGGGGGGGGGGGGAGGGTTGAGGGGTCATAAAACCCTTCAAAATAAATTAAATAGGATCATACAAAATATTTTATTTATATTGAAATAGCGTTTTAGTTGCCTAAAACTATTAAACGTTGTAAATTGTTAGTATTCCATACCCCATACATCGGTTCATTAGAAGTGGAGATTTTACCCGAAATCCTCCTTCCGAAGATTGAAGCAACTTCTTGATATGCCCCTTGCAAGCGGGAATTGCGATTGTTGTAGCGAGACTCGCTACCTAATATTCAAATCAAATGAGAAAGAGTATTATGTATAGCAATCAGGTCTATTAGAAATAAGCTCCAAATGAGAAACTAAATTATTTATGTGCCCATACTAGCAGTAATTTTAGCTTCCTTCTAACCATACCCGTTATATTTTGAGCCCAATTAATGACAAATATGTTGGTGGACATAAACAAGATCAGTAAATTAGAAGTAATCGTTTACCTTTGGGGCGTAATTTTATTTTCCTTTAACGAAACGCTTAATATTTCAAGCTTATAAGTAAATAGTAGGTACATACATATTTATTTTTTTATTTTAGAGCTTCGTAACTACGATGATAAGCTCCAATTTAAACAAACAGAAAATATAATAAATTTTAGTTTCCAAATATCAGTAATTTGAATAACTTATTACAAAATCAAAATCATTAATTTAAATAACTTATTAAAAAATATAAAAAATTGTGAAATTAAATATACAAAAGCTTATACAAAACAAAAAACAAAATGAATTTAACACAGAGGCTAGAATCCTAGAGTATCTACAATTTACAGCTGTGCTATTTACTGATTGCTTGCTATCATAAACATTAAAACATGGTACGGAAAATTAATGTCTTGAAAATAACCGAGCTATTTACAAAATAGTAGGTACACTGTCTATGTCTTCTTAATGTTTACGTTACGTCCTCCAGGTACTGGTATTTTTCCCGAAGATTCCTTAATACGAGCTTTCGATGATTTGGTACTTTTCCGTTTCTTGGGCGGTTCTTCACTTCGAGCAGTCAGTACTGCTGCCTTATCCTCTTCCGAGGTTCAGCTGCAACGGGAATGTTGGGATTGGAAAAGAATAACAATGTCAGCTTTTCTAAATTGTCCATTCTTTGGAATATGTGTTCCGCAGACCTCAGGAATTCGTCGATTTTTCCACTTTCATTCTGAACATCCTCAGTTTCATTATTATTATTTATTTTAGATTATAGGCTAAACGGTTTGAAAAACTTTTAGAAGAGATATTTATTTATTTTTAACTAGCCGTTACCCGTGGCGTGCCATGCTACGCCTACTTTCTGCGTATAGAAAAGCCTAAATAAATTAGACACCAAATAAGTATTATTAAAATCTAATAACACGAATCTGTAACTGTTATGAACCCGTGGCCTCCCAACTGTGAGTCCTAGACGACTTTGACCTAACCTATAACACCCCCTGTATCAAGACATACATGTATACCAAGTTTAGTAAAAATTGGTCTAACGGTGTGGATTTGTATAAGGGACAAACATACAGACAGACAGCTGGTAGATTTTTTCGACCTAGCCTACGACACTCCCCAGATTAAGATCTACATGTGTACCGAGTTTAGTCGAAATCGGACGAACGGTGTGGATTTGTATAAGGGACAAACATACAGACAGACAGCTGGTAGACGTTTTTGACTTAGCCTACGACACTCCCCAGATTAAGATCTACATGTGTACCGAGTTTAGTCGAAATCGGACGAACGGTGTGGATTTGTATAAGGGACAAACATACAGACAGACAGCTGGTAGATTTTTTTGACCTAGCCTAGGAGATTTCTCGTATCAAGACCTACCATTATTCCAAGTTTGGTCAAAATCGGTCAAACGGTGTAGATTTGTATAAGGAACAAACAAACAGAAAAACAGACAGACACGTGATTTTTATATATATAGATGTTTATTTTAACGGTAAGTTAAAGCACATTCTTTAATAGTGTGATGTAAAACTTTTGCTGATGAAAATGCAATCTGCACCTTTTTATGCGCATAAGAACGTAAAATATCCTAGTTATCGCAGAATTGTCTTTCTAATAAATTACAAAAATGAGCATTGGCTCGAGGTAAAATATGATACGTTATTGTTGAAGATGTTGTAACGAGTGAAGATTAAATTAAATGGAAGGAAATTAATTCAGTTATCAATATTAATAGAATATACCAGGTTCAAGTTAATGTTAATTAATCTATTTAGTACGTGAGAGTGAATAATGCATACTAATGAGTAAGGAGGATCCATTTGTGGCTTGTTTAGGGATAGGATAGTTTGTACACAAACAACAGGGGTAGAGGAGTATGCTCAGAGTATACAAACCAAATATACATTAGTATGGTTCATTGTTGAACAAATGGTTATTTACAATCCCTTCTATTGGATACAATTGATTCATACATTAATTAATTCATTTTTGTTATCTGAAATAATTGAACTCGTATATCGGGAATTTGATTAGGTGTTATTCCTAATAAGTTTGTACTTTCAATTTAATGGATTTACGGCAGAATAGAAGAAAACAACTTATTCAATTTCCAAGATTAAATTGAAACTATATACACAGGGAAACAGGGGTGAAGTGATGATGTCGCCTGATGCTTCTCTTGTGTATTAAAAGTAAACAAAAGCAAAGCACTACCGAATATCCATCTATAATAGCAAAGGAAAAGTACATAATTGTATAGAAAACAATGCTCTTTTTAACTAGCTTCCGGAGAACAATTGGAGGAATTACCAACTATTTGTGGCGCGCCTTCTTATTGGTCTGGGGAAAAGAGTCCTGGAGTCAAATATGACGACTAGGGTACTGGCCAGCCTATGAACATGAAGAAAACAAGTCCAAAGACGCCGCACATATATTCTTATGTATTTCGATACGCTGAATCCAAATCTGGAGTCCGTTTCACCTCATCACGTCAGGTTTAAGAGCATTTGAAGGTCAAATTTCGTATGAAGTCGTTAAAGAAGAAATAACTAGAGCTTCCATGGTTTTGAGGGTCGCTGAATTCAAATCCGAAGTCTGTTTCACCCCATCGGCCCAAAATCAACGTAATTTCAAGGAAAAATATGCTTATTTTGCAAAAAATGAATTTTTACTGCAGAGATATTTTTTTGCAAAATAAACATATTTGTCCTTGAAATGAACTTGATTTTGCGCCGATGGGGTTAAACAGACGTCGGATTCGAATTCAGCGACCCTCAAGACCATGGAAATGCTAGTTATTTTATCTTAAACGATTTCATAAAAAATTTGACCTTCAAGTGCCCCTAAACCTGAGGTGCTGGAGTGCAACGGACTCCGGATTCGGATTCAGCGTGTCGAAATATATAAGAATATTTGTACGTTTGTCTTGGTCAGGTAGCAGGATATTCGTTCTATGTTTTGGCTCTAATCACACACACATCACCGAATAGTCTGGTTGTAACGTATCGTAAGCATACTTGTGTTCCTGCACACATTCTGTCAGTATGTGATTTACTGCTAGTGGGAAGTTACAATGTACACATTTCGATCTCTATTGTCTAATCATGGGGTATAAGTATAAGAAAAAAAAAAAAAAAAAAAAGTAGATACTTCAAAAATGAAATAGCTAGACATATGCCCCTTGAGAAGGAAAGAGTCTGTAGACCCTTCAGGATAAGGGAGATATTAGGAGACAGGATGACTCCGATGCTATATATCATAAGAAGTGTAAAAGGGCTTGGGAGTCCCTTTCACCCTTCATTAGGGAGTATTAAGAAAAGTGAAGGAGTTATGGGACATCAATACTGGTTAGTTAGAGTGGGGGCCGGACCTACGAGCATCCTTCACTACGCGCACGCGCTACAGTACACCAGTAGTACCAACCCTCCCTATTCACATTATTAAATGGAACTCATTAAATTTGATACCTGTAGACTTTTATAGTGGAAGGAAGAGCGGAAGTCGATAGTAGCACGGGGTGGATAACTGGCCAAGTCTGATAAAAGTTGGCCGGTGTATCAGACCGTAAAATTTATATTGCACCCCCCCCCCCCCTTCTCTTCTTTCCCTTTCCCACCTTCTCCCCTTTCGCTCTACATAAAAAGTTTATTTCTGTCGGCTATGACCGTGCTTACCGTACTACGGTCATTAGAACTTCAACCAGCCCTTATAAAACTCATTTAATAATTTATATGTGCATAAAACCAACTTTTTTCATCATTCATCCTTCTCTGAGTTAGGAATTTACATTAAACTCAACTAGATTTATAACTTCGCCCTAAGTTGCTATCATTTATTCTACTGCTTTCTCATTAATCTTATTAAAACAAGAATTATTCAACATTTCCTTTTAAAGATACAAATCAAAAAATACCAAATCACTACTATAAAACATCCATAGTAATAATAGATAATTATTTTTCAGAAAATAAGGTATTTTCATTGATAGATAGGCAAATTCCAAAGACCATAAAAATTGATGAATTTAGCTTACGAACCTATATGATAAAATATAACAAATGAAATAAAAATAAGAGGAACCAGAACAGTTCCACTGACATATAGTTAAAAACCAAACCAATGAAAGGACGGAATAACCCTGCAATTGATAGCCCGGGAATAAAAACAGTATCCATGTATCTACTAAGGCCGCTGTTTTTTATTGTCTATTTAAAAATATATATATATATATATATATATATATATATATATTCTTTAAAAAATAAGGTAACAAGAAGTCTCCGTGCACGAAGACAACAGAGAGAGAGATTGCCGATAAAATATCATCTTGAAAGAAAGGAAACCGTTTGAAGAAAAATCAGAATCAACTCTATATATTACTTGTATGACGTAAAAGAATTTAACAAATTTCTTTCCCTACTGGTCAGATTTAGGTGCCAGGAAGATACTTTCGCGAGGTGATTCTTAGTAACTTCCCAACGAACATTCTATCTGAAGACGTTGGTTTCTAGCATCTACTCTGAATAATAAAGAAAGCTCTTGCGGCCAACTCCATCATCCACAATATGGAATTGCCAATTGATTTATTAACAACCATAAATGTTATTTAGACATTACATATACACTCTAGGGGAGATATTCAGTTTTAAGAACCTACCTATAAGTGTGAAGGCATCATTTTTTAAAAATTAATCATCATTGTTCTATTCAGTGTACTCGTTGCCTCGATGAGGGGATTTGCTCAGTTTCAGCAGCAACTGCGGAACAGGTTTTATGTAGCGCAATCATAATATTCATTTATAAGGCGGAATGTCGACAACATAAAATACCTGAGTTCAGTGATTCATCAGGAGCTAAAATTAAAAACAGTTACAGTCACAATAAGCGAAGGAACTTAACATTATCCGAACCACGTTATGGCTCTAACAAGGGGAATATACAGCGATGGGGGTCACCGATTTGGACCATTTTTTGCTGGTGATTCTACATTGAAAAATAGTCGACACGTGTCCGAGCGTTCCGTCCAATGCGCCTTAGGAGCCGAGAAATAAAGTAAAATATGTTGAAAGTGCTTTATTTTTTATATCGAGTTTAGAAAATGATATCGACATGATTCTTTCACCAAATCATTTGTTTTATAGAGTATATTAAAAGAAAAATATAATCGTTAAAAAATAATTTATATTTCCTCAAATATATTCAAAAATATGCTTTCGTTTTCAGGTAAACTAGTATTATACATTTTTTCACACCAAAAATAATAGCAGATTTAAAATCAGCACCCCAAGAAACCCTTATATACTGAATATCATTGAAAACAAAAAATAATGATTTTTCCTAGTCTGGAAGAGACTAAACATTTGTAAGCGAAAAGGTAATGTAACGTTTTGAAATTCAATATCTCCCCTTGAGATAATCCGATATTTACATAATTGAAATCTTTCGAAAGGAGAAAGACTCCTTTTTCTAACCATATAAATGACTATTGTATTATCTCAAAAGGTACTTGTGAAAAATGGTTTTCAAAATAAAAATAGAAGAAACTTTTTTGCATATAACGTCAATTCCAGAACACGTAGAAACACCCCGATTGGACGGAAATGAGTCACATTATGGCCTTTATTGACCCTCCAAGTTTGGTTCGGATCGGGTAAATATTCTTTGAAATATGGCCGGATTCTTGAATCTTTAACAAAATCTTAAGGGTCCCCCCTTAGCAAAATTTAAAATACATTTTTTTTTTATTTTTGTAATATTCCCAAAATTTGAATTTAGGGGTTTTTCAATGTGCTAAAAACGAATCTGACATCCGTTTTTAAGTCAACGTTAAATTTTAAAATCAACGCGCCTTATGCGTGTGGTCATAGCCACGTTTAATGCACCCGTAGATCACCGAAGTTAAGCAACGTCGGGCGTGGCCAGTACCTTAATGGGAGAACGACCACGTGCTGTTGGCATTATAGGAAAGGGTGGCAACCTCTAGACAGCCGGCGTTAATAGCCTTAATGTTGATACACCGTTAAACACACACACACACACAAAATCTGCGTTGGGCTCCCTGAAAAAAATCTCTGCTACAGCATAGATGATTAGGTGGGGTGGCGACCTATAGATATCTCGTCGTTAATGGCTAAGAAATCGATGCGCCGTAAAAAAGGGTCACTTTTCAATAACTACTTATAATAGAGAAGAAAAAAAAAAAAAAAAAAAAAAAAAAACCGTTTGTAGCTAAAAGTATTGACAGGAGTGAATAATAAAGTAATGATGAGAATTGTTATTTTAGAAAATGCAATCCCCAAATGCTAATTTCTATGAATGGTAGAGGCAGGAGAGATATTCCCCTTTTTTTGACGGTGACCTAAAAATTTCCCCGTTACTGCCTTCCCCCCTTCATTCGTTTTAAATGAACCGTTCCCTACTGGTTAGGTAATAGCCGCTCGTTTTTATACCGATCGTTACGTCCGTCCGTTTCTTTCAGATTCTCTCAGAATTATATACCTACTCTTCTTTCCCTTTTTGATGCAAAATTAGTTTAGGGAAATAATGAGTCATATTACAACTTATAAGTAGGTACACCGAAAGAATGAACAATAGAGGTTTGTAGTGTATTCCTAACTTGTTACGTAATACGCTACTGACCTAATTGTTTTAATGTAAACTGAATATTCAATGTCAACAAGTGTGAGAAGTGTTTATTGAACCAGGAAAAGATAGTTGAATCATTACAATAGACAAGCATACGCTGGTTGTTAAAGGTTTTACAACGGTGTAAGAGTTTATTTCCGAAGGACGGCGAACAATGAACCGGCTTTAACATAAACGTATTTCTATCATTCATCCATTAACGTACTCACAGCTGATATTGTTAGAAGGATCAAATATCTTGTGTTAATGTGGATTGTAGAAAGGATTTGAAAATTGATCGTCTGGGAGGAGGTTAAATCTATTTTCGATGCCATGAAAAAAAATTAAAGAAGGCACGGGTCCGGTAATATTATATGTTTTTCCGAATATAACACAATTAATTGGACGAAGCGTTTTAGAGGCTTTTTATAAATATCCCTTTTCAAAAGGTCTCGTTTAAGACGAGTAAAAGGTTTAGAGGTGAGGCTAGGGTGTTTAATGTTTCAAAGTTTATCAATAATTAGCACAAGGTAAGGCTGAAAACAATGAAAACCATAAAAGTTGTCTGCTTAAATATTTGTTGGAGTTGGGAGGGGGTGGCCTTAATTTTCGGTGCAGTAAAATTCCTATTTATCACTGGGAGCAACATTTTTAAGTAAATCCTCAGAAATGTAACCTCCACGAAACGGAACAGTTCTCCCCTTTCTCTAGAGCACTGAACAACGCTTGCATGTTAACCCGAAACTTTGGCATAAATGTAACTCATTTTAGTAAAAGAAAAAAATGAAGTTTTATTCAACACATGACCGAGCCTCGATGATCTACCCTTTTTTGTTACTGGGAAATTTAAATTGTTTTCAGCCTTAGCTTTGGCTAAACATTCAACACAATTTCCCTTCCCTGAACTCTCAAAGCATTCCATGGTCCTAAACGAGACAAAATCAGTATTTAAAATGTTTCACGTGCTAATTTAAGGGTTATGGAAATGGTAAAACAGATTGGAAAGGTAAAGGGAATATTTCTCTCACAAGTTCACTCATGCGCAATTGAACGTTTCGGAAACCCTGAACATTCTAAAGCAACGTCACTTTTTTTTATCGTCGATCGAGTATTATATTGACCACTTTGCTGCCAATCGAAAAGATCAGCCAGCCCATAACAAACAATAAAGACACTCAGCGAGGCAATTGGAATCCAAAATTATAGTCTTAACACCGACCTAACGTGTAGTACAGCTTTTGATTTTTGTTAACAGATAGTGTTGCAATTCTTTTAAATCGTGGTTTCTTTCTTTTTGGTCTGAATGTCCCAAACTACGGTTTTGCACAAGGAAAGTTAGGTCCTAAGGCCGCATCCTTGAGCGCCATAGACACAAAGCTAGCACCATAGGAAAGTACGGGACCAGTGGCATGCGAGTAAAGGGGTTCGTAGAGAAGATAAGAATTTGTTGTGTTTATATCATTTTGTAGAATCACCAAATTTACTAGGTAGAAGTGTGACTATACTTATCTGTCTATCTCAAACCATCATATAATACCAGGAATCTTGGAAGAGTAAGGTCGAAACAAAAATTCGGGATGTTGGAAAATCAAAGTTAAAGTTCTAGAAGTGCTTCAGGAATTCATAAATCTGATTAAAAAAATGTGCAATTGAAATTCAATGTTTTAATTATAATTTTGGCGAATGATTTATGGGTAACAAAATTCTTGGAGGGACGTTTCAGACTCGGGATTCCCCTTGAAATAGGACATTGAAGTTCATGATGACGCTGCTTTTCACTTTAACTTAAAACTGTGAGAGAACTAAAGGCGAACCAGAGAAACAAGGCAAACCGTCATGTTACCTACATCTGTCTGAATCAGAAAAAAAGAAAAGAAAAAAGAAAAGTAGATTTTTCTGATTCGCCCTTACACTTCCACGGTCCTGATATACAACACAAAAAAATGTGTACGTATTTCTAACAGTTATATTGTGCGAGTTTATATTGAAAGATGAACACGTGTAGATTTTGATAAGAGATAAGAGCTCTAAGTACGGTAGTTTTGAATGAATGTTTATCGGTGAAGAGTGCGATAGTAATAGGTGTGATGAGGTAATAGTATGCCGCCGAGATGGGTGACAGAGAGAGAGAGAGCGAGAGAGGAGGGGAGGTCGTTGGCACACTGACCCCGCCTCTCGTCTCCCCCCATGTTTATTGATAAAGAGCTGCCACACGTCACACTACAATTTACCAGGGGCTAGCCCATTCATAAATCACTAGCCCACCCGCACTACTACTAGGCATCTCTCACATTGTTTACACTCCGCTTCTAGTCTTATAGATACTTTCTCTCTCTCTCCCTCCCGTATCTTATGGTTCCATTAGTCATTTCCTTTAAATAGACAACCTGTCTAGCCTAGTTTAATAGCCTCGGGCAATCACGGCGTATCTCCTTTCGTTCCAAGATCATCTGTTAGAATGCTCATCAGTATCTTATTGGCCTATAGAAGCAACAGCTGTTTGTAAAGCAACAACTCGAGTATCCCAAAATATCAGGAAACGTATAATTACAAATAGAAAAAAGGCAGTTAATAAATAAACTCCGCCGGTAGAGTACGCCGCATTCCTGAAGAATGTCTTTGAAAAAAACTCATACAAATACAAAATATCCATGCATAATATGTCGCTTTTCATAGTTATGAAGAGCTAACTTTTGAACTGAAGTGGAACTTTCGAAGACTAACTTCTAATGAACCAATTTTTCCTCCGAAGGAAAGTAGCTATTGAGGTTGGACTCGTGAAAGAATTTTTGAAAAATTTCTTCAAATCTTTATCGATCCTACCTAGTAGACACCGAAAATGACCCCCGTTAAAATTTATATATATATATATGTGTGTGTGTGTGTGTGTGTGTGTGTGTCTGTTAACACGATAGGGGCAAGAGTTTTTGTTTTTTCGTCACGAAACTTGGTATATAGCCAAGGTAACGAGTTCGTTAACCACCAAAGTCGGTCCACCGGAAGGGGGGGGGGGGGGTTTACCCCGAACCCAAAACACTAATTTGACTATGTCAGCCGTAATATTCGTTATATTTCAACGAAACTTGGTATTCGTAGTGGTAATATAGAGAGAAAAGTGAGATATAAAAATGAACTAAATCGGTTCATTAGAAGGGGGGGGGGGTTTACTCCGGACCCACAATACCAATTCGCCACTACCAGCTGTGATTTTTGGTATATTTCGACGAAACTCGGTATTCGTAGTGGTAATCTACAGGTAAATATATGTTGCAAAAATAAACTAAATCGGTTCATTAGAAGGGGGGGGGGTTTACTCTGGACCCAAATTCCTAATATACTCATACCGGTCGTAATTGCTGCTGTATTGTAACGAAACGCGGTATACGTCGCGGGTAACTCACGAGAAAGAAGTGTTGTAAAAATGAGCTGAATCGGTCAATCGGAAAGCGGGGGTTTAATTTGTAATATATTTCAATAGAAAAGCCCGCCAGACGTAGGTTCACAAAGCCGCCGCAAGGAGCGCTTTCTACCACTAGAGTGACTGTATCCTGTTCCTGCGTTAGATCAAAATATGATAATATGAGGTTTTTTGTATTTATTACGTAGTGTAATAGGTACCATGTGTAAACATAACTCTGGAAGCAAATTAATAATTGATCAGTTACTCATTACAAATTTAAAAGAGAACTATTCATGTTTTTATTTTATTTATGTAGGATATTTTAAGCAAATTGTTCTGGAAAGCAGTCTACACTACCCAAATTCTGAGGAAAGTGCTTAGTTATGCAGCTCCTGCGTGACGGACTTTTAAAAAAATACTATGTATGCAATGTTTCCTTGGGCCCGATGTATACAGAGTTTCGTCGTATGGAAGTAAAAGATTGCAAGGACAGACAAACGGAGGTAGGCTCACAAACTTAAACCTATTATTTTCAACGCTCTCTATGTTAAAATGTATTTCAATAATAATCAATTTCATGGCCTTTTTCGTAGAAATATAATTTAACTAGCTCAATACCCGTGCTTCGTCTTGGCAGGGATGTAGTTATTTTATTGCGTTAAATAATGCATGACCAAAATTAACGCGAATACATACTTTTGTGCAGTTTATTATAGCACTGTTCCCGTCATATTATAAGTTATTTATCAATTGGTAAGTAATCAATGTATAACTCCTTTTAGCATGTTTTTTGCCATTTCGTGATAAAAACTATAGCTGTTCCCTTAATCAATTAGGAATAAAAATGTTAATGGTTATGTTATAGTAGTCTCTGTCTACCAATTCTTGTGTGTTGGTGCCGAATGTTCTTTTTCATTAACCCAACGAAAAGAGAGTATCTTTTTGTTGGATCAAAACATTTAATATTTATTGAATGATTAAGACGCTAAATAACGTGGAAAACGATTAAATCGCCGAAACCATTGTAGGTCACTATAACATCGTTAGAAGGGAGAAATCGAAGGGAGGGATCCATATGACCTCTTACTAAAATGGGAGGAATAACACTATTATCTGGTCCTGAGACCTGTTGAGTAAAACTGAGGCATTTATGAAGAGATACTATAGTATATAGAATTTTAAAAATATATTAACATTAGCTGTTACCGGGCGTGCAATGCTACATCTACTTTCTGCATATAGAAAAGCCTAAATAAATTAGAAACTAAATAAGTATTATTAAAATCTAATAACATTTATCTTTAACTGTTTCGAACCCGTGACCTCCCAACTGTGAGTCCTACACGACTTTGACCTAACCTATAACACCCCCCGTATCAAGAAATACATGTATGCCAAGTTTGGTAAAAATCGGTCTAACGGTGTAGATTTTTATTTAAAAAAAAAAACAGACAGCAGCTGGTAGACGTTTTTGACCTGGCCTATGACAATCCCCTGATCAAGACCAACCTGTGTGCCCAGTTTGATCAAAACTGTCAAACGGTGTGGGTTTGTCTAAAGAACAAACATACAGACAGACAGATGGTAGCCGTTTTGACCTAGCCTAAGGCAATCGCCGTATCAAGATCAACCTGTGTTCCAACTTAGGTCAAAATAGGTTGAACGGTGTGGATTTCTATAGGGAACAAACATACAAACATACAGCTGGTAGAGGTTTTTGACCTAGCCTACGGCACTCTCCAGATTAGGATCTACCTGTGTACCGAGTTTAGTCAAAATCGGACGAACGGTGTAGATTTGTACAAGGGACAAACATACAGACAGACAGCTGGTAGACGTTTTTGACTTAGCCTACGACACTCCCCAGATTAACATCTACATGTGTACCGAGTTTAGTCAAAATCGGTCGGTGTGGATTTGTATAAGGAACAAACAGACACACACACACATATATATATATATATATATATATATATATATATATATATATATATATATATATATATATATATATATATATATATATATATATATATATATAGATTTACTGCTTTCCACCTTATTAATTTAATAAATGAAAAGGTTTGTTAAAATGAATTAATTGTTTTATGGAGTGCATTGGGTGTGTCTGTATTTATTGAGTGCATCCATTTAAGTGAATGTAAATAATATTGTATATTTAGGCTAAGTTATAGGTTTAGGTTTAACGGTCCTTCTGGTATATGTTTAAAAGCAAGAATCAAAGTACGTAGTTTGCATGTTAATTGTATCATACCTAAGCAGTTTTAAACTGCCACACTATTTTCCATTAATAAAAACTCAGAATGGTTTTAATGGCCCTTGGCAGTGAAAGCTCCAGAAAAAAACCCGTACTATCTGGTATAAAAATTAAATACTCTTTCTTTACATTTTCGAACTTTGGAATTACTTTGGAATTATTTTTGGAGAGCAATGGGGAAAATAAAATACTTACATAATAAAGCAACTAACGAAAAAAAAAAACAAAAAAAAAAACAAAAACACAAAGTATCAAGATAAAGAAACTTACAATAAATACATCCTATAATAGAAACCATCCAGAATTCGAAGACTTACCTGAAACAATAAATAATTAATTAGAAAATCATCATCAGAAAATAATACATTATTAGCATGAGGGAAGTACAATTCAGGTATACATGAATATTATACATATCTCTCTATCTATATGTATGTACGAACATATAATATCTTTGTATTATAATCTCCTGATATTTTCACAGGCGGTTTGCTTTGTCGGTCACGAATGAACAACGAGAATCAATAAAACATCCTCTGAAGTAGAGCGCGTAACAAAAAAAGAATATGCCGACCACTCCGGAAGAAAATTTACGTAACATAATACCATCGAATGTATCTTTTAGCTAAAAATAAAACTACAAATTGATTAAGAATGATATAAGCCGAAAATCGAGGCAAGAAATACAATTTTTTTAAAGTAAAACTGAACTGATTACTTTAGGATTTTGTTTGCAGTATCCTAAGTATGTAGATACTTCGTATATTTTATCTCGAAGTTTACATTAACTTATTATCACAAATGTTATTGAGACTAAGTAAATGTAATTATTTTCATTGAAAAATCAGTTATACATTTTTTCGATAAATGAAGCAAAAAATGTTTTAAAATATTCAACGAGTACAAACTCTTATTAAAATAAATATTCGTTTAGAGCCATAAATAAATATGCTTTAGGTCCACCTGACAGACCTATGTAATGCACTGCATAACATACAGTCTTCTTTTTCGTACATGGTCTCTGCGCATGTGCGAACACCAGCGCAACCATTTATTTTTACCAATAAATGAAGCAGATAATAATACAATATATTAGGCACCTTATATTAAGTTGTGTTAAGATCTATAATAATTTTAAAATTTCATATTAAGGTCGATAAAATCTTTGAATTTTGAGAGTGAAGGAGAAGTTTCCTCCTTATTCTTCAATTTACTTTTATTTTATGTAGATGCCTGATGATGAACCTAAACAGGTCCGAAACGTCGCTAATATAAGTTAATGATTAAGAACAATTTTGGAGAGCAACTCCTGCTAGTTACTTCAGGAATCCATTGATCCTTCTCCACCCTCACCTTCAACTTACAGAAACACATATTATTGGATGGATGATATAATCTTTGTTAGGTCATGGACTAAATCATGTACCCCCTTCATGTCCACTAAAAAACAATTACGCAGAAGGGCAATTCGAATGCCCTAAAATGAATAATTGGATCTGTTTTCGAAGATCAAATCCAGTTATTTTGAAGTATCAGTCGTGATTTTAAACAGTGATTTTGGTACTTACGGATTAGTTTACAGGTTCATTGGAGGTTATCTATTACTTCTTTACAGGTTATCTAAGGTTAGAAACCTTATTAAAAATATTGTAATGAAAAGTTAATCAAGTACCTAATGAAAAGTATTTAAAATCTCTGCAATCAATACTAAAATTAACTTTTTTTTACTACTATATTTATATAATATTGTTTCTAACTAACCGTTATATAACTTGTATTTGTTTTAATAATACATTTAGGCTTGTAAAGCATAAATGAAAATCAACAGAATATATTTCAGCAAGCAATATTTATTAATAAAAAGGTTAATATTATAAAAATCAATGGTAATTGTGAAGTTTAAGGGCCTTCACACCGATTTTTTTGTCTGGTGGTTCTATAACATATTTATCATGATGATTAGATAGTTAGCCGTCGAGGTGATAAGTAAAGATGGAATGGTTGGGAATCGGCTAAAGAAACCTCAATATGATTTTTGGTAAAAAAAAATCTATATTTTGGACGTTTCGGCTATTCATTGGTAACCATTAGACCAAATTGTTCTTTTATAATAAGTTAATTAATTGTATTTATAGTTCTGTTACTTATCTCAATTATAAACTTTTTTTTTTGTATCAATTTCTGTTTTTCTTGTCATTTTAGCTGACGAAGGCTACCAATGAGTAGCCGAAACGTCCAAAATATAGATTTTTTTACCAAAAATCATATTGAGGTTTCTTTAGCCGATTCCCAACCATTCCAACTTTACTTATAACATATTTATATTTATTTCGCATTCTGGGCTTACGTGTTATGCGTTTCCGCTCACTAAAGGAGATATCAAAACTCTAGTCAATCCAAATCGCTAAAATTAATAGAATGCTATTACTTTCTGCGAGTTGGATTGACTGGAGAGTTGAACGTAACTTTACTACCAGCAACAACCAATAGAAATGTGAATGAGTTATGCGTCTGAGCTGAATCACTGTTGTAATCACTACAGATACTTCACAACTAACTGGAGAAGTAACTGGATGTGCTCTTCTCAAACAGACCCGAATAATTAGTTCGAAAGCAACTTTTTAAATATCAGTATTTAATAGCTGAAGTATTCCTATGAGAAGATATTTAAATAATAAACACATAAACTATGAATTAGACTTGCTAAATGTTGAAAGAGAGAGAGACATAGCCTAGAGGTATAAAGGAATGTAAAAGGAGGACCCTGCGGAGGAGAAAAAGTATATATCCCACGAGCCGTAGGAAGAAGCTGAAGTGTCCTTTGGGGGGGGGGGGAGAGAGCCCCCTTCCACTTAAAGAAATAGGTCAGTGCTTGGATGGGGTGGAGGAGGGGGGGTCTACCATTTCACCCCACCCTTCCGATACACAGACTTCCCACATTTTTTAACTTCCTTTCAAAGTCACCCCCTCATCCCTCTTCTACCATTAAATACACAGTAAGTCTTTAAGTCCATTCCCTTCAAGACTTTTCTCACTCACCATTTATATTTTTATAGTGCCTCTCCTTTTCAGCAATATTTTCTTTTTTGTTTAATTTATTTTATTTGCTTATGAATTTAGCAAAATATTATTCTTAGACGATAAGCTCACAATAGTTCAATCTGCGTGTCCATCAAAAAACAAACTATACAAATAATTAAAAAGATTCCAAAAAGTGAATCGCCTTAATTGATGGAAATGTTTATGTATAGCTATTTATGTATATGCACGTAGGAATATTATCAGCAATATAAATCAGCATTCGTATAATAATATATTATACATTTAATTATGTAATTCCTAGTATAAATATGGGGCGAGGTTAGCTCAGTGGTAGAGCACTGGTCTAATATGCTGGAGAAACCGAGTTCAAATCCCGAGCAAGCAATAACGATTTTTAGCATAAATATGCTTCAGCGACGACTAAACTGAAAAAAAAACCTTACAAAAAAGTGTCCGCTGGCGTAGTAGGCCATGTACGTAAAAGAAGACTGTATGAGCAATCAGGGATTAGCTGGGATTCGGCTAAGAAGACAACAATACGATTTTTGTAAAAATCTGTATTAAGGACGTTTCGGCTACTTTTTGGTAGCCTTCGCCAGCTAAAAAGACGAAAAGAGAAAATACAGAATTAATAAACAGAAAAAGGTAACCTTTTTTAAAGTCTCGACAGGCTGGAACCTGCAAGCCATGTCGCTCAGTCTGGAACCTGCATTGGGTCGCTCAAGCCTATTGCAGCCAGTGCTCTCCTCATTCCTAATGCAGTCCAGCTTAACATTCATGTGAGTGACGTTGCTCTGAGGCTTATCGCTTATCGTACCCGAGGCCTTAAGAGAGGCGGATTTGTATCAGTGGTCACTAGCCTAAAGTGGCGATTTGGAGTTAACAGGAAACAAAAAGAGGGAGAGAGGGAGGGAGGGAGAGAGAGGGAGAGGCAGAGAGAAAGAGAGAGAGAGAGAGAGAGAGAGAGAGAGAGAGAGAGAGAGAGAGAGAGAGAGAGAGAGAGAGAGAGAGAGAGAGAGAGAGAGAGAGAGAGAGAGAGAGAGAGAGAGAGAGAGAGAGAGAGAGAGAGAGAGAGATAAGAAGAGGGTAGAAGCAAGTTGGGAGGAGGCCGTCGGACAGGGATCGGATGCCGAGGGGACTGTATAAGCATGATAACATTCAGGGCCTGGGGATATCTCACCACAATGCCAGCAGGTGCACTACCATTCAACCAGCTAGCTAGCTACACGTCTACGCCTTTCTCTCTCCTTCTCGGATAGTTACAAGCCAACAACACAGAACAAGGGGGCGCAAATTGCACAATTCCCAAGTTCACAATTAGTACAACGGAAAAAACTAAGTTAATATCATTAGAAGAGTTGAGGAAATGAAATACGTAAGAGTATACATCTCAAACGTTCTTGTTAATTACAATAAGAGATTCGGTGTCCTTTATGTAGATAAACAAGTTTGAAAAAATCATAGATAACACGCTCCATGCAAAGAAATAGAATTTTCGAGCACTTCTTTTTCTAATATTAAGATTGTTCTGGAAAAGTGTCAACAAACTGATAATCTAGAGATAACTCGTGATCTATAGGTTACTAGTAACAGTTTAACCGGTAGAGGTTAAAAGTCGTCAATAATAAATGAAAATTAAAATGTAAAAAATTAGGTTTCCAAGATGTCATTTGAAACACCCATTACATTTGCGAGCATTACCAAGAGGCGTTCTGACTGGGGATGCTGATGGTTGAGGAGTCTGTGGAAGGGTTCGGGACATGATTACCTCGAATTGACCATCAGCAGGTATAAGCGTAAACTCTATGAGGGGCAAAATCACAGTTTATTTCTAGTAATTCAAGGTCTGCCATCATAGTTGAAATAAACCGAAAATAAAAATAATACTATGAAATAGATACAGTACGGTAACAGCTGACCTGTTATCATCCTAGCAACGGATGCTAGGCATGCTCTCTTTAAAATCAACTAAAAATTTAAACCCCTCTTTAAAAATTTGAATATCAAAAAAAAACCTTTCTTAGCGAATGTTTGCATCCTAAAGGGATTGTCCATGCGAAATTTCAAATTTTTCTGTCAAGTGGTTTGGCCTGCGCGATGATACGTCAGCGAGTGATTAAGTGAGCGGTATTTGACAAGTACATTGCAACGTAACTCGGCGGGCATCGTGTTAATCTCAAGAAAGATGTGTTGTAAAAATAAACTAAATCAGTCCATTGGGAACGAGGGTTTACTCCGAGAAGTAATTATTAATTTGCCCTTATCGGCAGTTATTTTTACCTTATTCGGTAGTTATCTTTTTCGTTTTGGGAAGACTAAGACCTGATCTGATTAAAGGTTGCTAAAAGACACTACAGTGAGCGATGAAGCAAATACAAATATTATTAGCTCTTCCTCTCGTCAAAGCCTTCAAAAGTCAAGCCGTAAATTTGGCACAAATACAATCTAATCTTTTTTATTAAGAAATGAAGTTTTATTCGCCTATGTTGATCTAATCCATAGAACATTTCCTAAATATTTCCACTTAAATGAGAGATATACACATTAGCCAATAGCCGAATGAAATAAGGGAGTATATAGCAGGGGAAATAATGAAGAAGGGGAAGAAGGAAGGAAATACTGTGAAATATCAGATAAAGGGTCTGCTATTTGTCATAGATAGAATCATTCATAAAGAGCTAGTGACAAGGCTACTATCAAGAGAGGGCATAGTAATAATAGAAAGGGTTGTGTGTGTGTGTGTGTGTGTGTGTGTGTGTGTGTGTGTGAGAGAGAGAGAGAGAGAGAGAGAGAGAGAGAGAGAGAGAGAGAGAGAGAGAGAGAGAGAGAGAGAGAGAGAGAGAGTGAGAGAGTGACTGAGAGAGAGCGATGGGGTGGTTTTTGGTCCTGGAAGCGGGGTATTGTAGCCCTAGCTATGTATTATTGGGGAAGCTACCGAGAGCTTTAATTAGTTAAGCTGCACCAGCAGCCCTAGGCCCTTTACCAGCTCTGTTTTATACAACCCTCTCCCTTCTCTGGGTAGTATTTAACTTGGAACAATTTAGAGCTAAGCATTTTCACAAGTCACTTTTTTCAACGATTTTTCCCCCCATAAAAAATATAGGAGATCAATATTTTTGTGTTTCAAGACAATACATTTAGGAAATATGTAGCATTTTTTAATCTCTTTCAAAAATGTTACCACCGAATATAATGAGTTATAAGTTTCATTCAATGCTTTTAACACTTGAAGGACCTGATGAACCCTATAGGTTATATTTATATACATTTTACCTTTGTGAAAGTACATTTAATTTTTCTGATACTCATTAATTTTGTTCATTTATTGTAGAAATTATATATTAAATATGAATTTATTTAATTTTTATCTTCCTTTTTAGTGACCTAAGAAGTAATATAATTCGGAGGACCATTGTCGGCCCACAGACCCATGAACTTTTTTTAAATTCCTTTCAACTAATTTACATTATCATTGGTATGAATATTTTTGTTTAGAAATGCTTTTATTTTTAACATACTTGACTTATGTTAGAAGGTAATCTGTTGGAATAAGTTCTTCTAAAAATATTACTTCTATTCTGTAGCAGTTGCAGAGATGCCTTCAGAAGAAAATATTTTTCTAGTTGCTACAATGAGGATAAATAAACAAGAGTGACCAATAGCCGCGAAAAGTATACATATCGTCGATACAAATGTAAAGTATCAAATGTGAAAAAACACATCTATATAGATTGTTGTTGGACTGATGTACGTTGTGGCAAACTCTCGAAAATTAAAGAAAAATAATAACCAATAACAAAAACTCAAATTAACGAATGTGCATCATGTCCAATTAAAATATATAATGAATCATGTATAAGGTAACAAACCACTTTTCATATTCGATACTTTGCATTTGTATCGACGATATACACCCTCTATTACAACACAAATCAGCCGCCGTCATTTATTTATTAATAAAAAAAGCAATGCAAATGATATATTTGAAATAAAAAGGTATTAAAGTAAAATAACAAATAGTCCACAGACCCATCGCAGGCGTTCTAGGTATACAAAAGTATAGTCCTTATATTGTTAAATAACTCAGCTGCAATAATCAGAGACCATAAGTAGTACCAATGGATACATACCAGTTTTACGGAGCGCGATATTTATAATGTAGAATCATGACTACAAATATATATTGATCTGTATAAAAAAGTAGTAAGCATATCAGATTAAGTGAATGTTGGAAGAATAAAGGTCTGGAGATATTTGTTTTAATTATGCGGAAGGATACAAGTACCTCCCTAAAGGATGTTTCTTTTCAATTATAGGTGAAGTGGTCCATTGTTGGAAGTCTGACAGGGTTAATGGAGGGGAAAGGGATTAGACCTCGTTAGGGTTTGAATCGTTAGGGGTGGCCATCCTTTACGTCAATTCTCCATCAGATATACCGTAAAACACACAACGCAACATAGTTCGTTCAGAGCGCATTTCAATTATAAGCAGCTGCAATTACAACATTTCACAAATAACTCCTACTTATAACTTATTCTCTCACATACATACAGAAAAAAAAAAACGGTGACCTGATGAGCAAGAAGAATATCGGTGTGAATTGAACTGAGAACTCTCAGGTGTTGATGATATTAAAATGGACACAACGTTGCAATGGCAACATACCCCTACTTTTCGCATATGCCATGGTTTGGCTCCTCCTGGTCTGGAGAGAGTACTCACAGGATAATTCCTATACATTGAAAATTAACAGTCTAAATAAGTAGATAATTAAGACTTGAGCTTAATGGCAATAAGTCAGACGTCAAAAATGTTCAAGCTGGTGTACCACAAGGATGCGTCCTTGGTCCAACTTTTTCTAACGATTTAACCAAAATGAATACCAAATGCTTTTCCTATATCGTCTAAAGCAGATCAGGTTAAGTGAATGTTGATAGAATAAATGTCTGGAAATATTTGTTTTAATTATTGTCGGATCTAGAGTTGGTATTATTATTAACGACTTGTCTTTAGCAATGAAAAACAATTTTAACTATTTTAATACATAGAAAATTAAGCCTAATAAGCAAAAGACGTGCCCTTCAAATCGCTGAACTTCTTAATTTTATTGTATTAACCATCGATGTTTCAATAACTGTTCCATTGAATTGTTGCCACATTGTTAATGTTGGTCTACGTAATGCTACGCAGTATTTATTTTTAAGCTCCTGAAAACATAGACGATTTTAGGTTCGACTCCTACATGACTTGGTGGACATTTTTTTTTCGAAAAAAAGAATAGACAAAAGCCCCGGCTAGAAAAGAGTGGTACCCGCAGAATGTCTGATCCAAATCTAGTTGTCATGAATAATTTGGACGTTACAATATAAATAAATATATTGATGGAATATTTTTTTTGAAAAATTTATGAAAATACTTAAATTGATAGGATATGTTTAACAATTTATGGAATATTTTTTAGGTACCTGAAAAGAAAAAATCTTCCAATAGTCACACTATTTGAAAATTTTGCTTAGTGCCACTCTCCTTGGTTTGATAATTGATAGATAAATTTTCGACATCCTATCAGCAAGGACATTATCTGGGGATATATATATTTTTTGTTTTACTATTTAACCACAATCGTTCCTGGTTTGATCGCTTTATCGACCGATGAAGATTAAGGGTCAATAGACCTATCGCATCATTGGAATATAAATTATGATAATGAATCTGGAAGATAAATTATCCTAAAATTGCCATTCAAAAAAATATCATAAACCCAAAAGAAAGAGCGAAGTAAAGGATTGAGTACCCTTCATTTACAACCAATCTCTATTGAATTAAGCTAATTATTTTTAATCCCACTGATATGTAGAACACAAACAAAGGGTGTAAGGACTATACTGTTTATCGCCCTTGTCAAAACAAATCCTAATCCTAATCATAAACCCAAATAGTAGAGGCAAGTTTTGTCCATATATCGTGAATAAATAAGGTCAAAATTGGATTAGGATGGTCTAATAAATCAAACAAACAGTTAATTTGCTAAAGAATTGGGGATTGTAAATTTATTTATAAAAACGATTCTAAAATAAAACATCTCATTCATCTAGCTCAGAAAAGTAAATAATAAATCAAAATGGAAGAATTTATAAACAGGAGAACATTGCTCGCCGAAGATGTTGAATACATTATACCCGAGACACGGAACGTCGATAAAACTTACAAAGAAGATGAAAGCATTATGTTGAGCTATTGATCAATCCATCTCATAGAATAGTAATAGAATGTCTATAATTATCTGACCTTCCTATTATGCCTATTAGTTCGATAACTCTGAAAAATACAACAAACCACGCTCATTCCTAAGGTTTAGCAAGACTTTAAATAACTAACACAGACCTAAAAATGAAGATTCCACAATGCAGAAGATGGAATGAAACTTTTATTGGTAATTGGTCAGGGCAGAAATTACATCAGCTGGGCTTTTGGATACAGTTTAAAGATATGAATCTCTCTTCACGGTTGTTTATGATTTCAATTTATTGGCTTGGAAAGTAAGATTCATAAATTTTTATTGAATCTACCCTTTGATTACAAATACATTACTGGGGATTAAATTAATATGTAGACATTTCCAGTTTTGTTCGATACCTAGGCTTCCACCTCGACAAGAGACTTACTTGGAACGCACACACAAAAACAAAACGACAAGAGTTAAACAGACGCTACGGCCTACTTAGACGACTAATAGGTCCCAAGTCAAAACTCAGTACTGAAACAAACTAACAATCTACAAAAGGGGTCTCCCGTGGTCTAGTGGCTAGCGCGCTAGATTCATAAGCGGGAGATGGTGGGTTCGATCCCCACCGGCGACAGGAATTTTCCCATCTCAGGGCTCGCTGAGTAAATTCTTGGCTGCACCCTGGATGTCGGCGCTAATGGCCAAGAATTATGTCGATGCGCCGTAAAAAAAAAACTATTATTAAACCGATTTGGACATACGGCATAGAACAGCAAAACCTTCCAACATAAACGGAATCCAAACCTTCCAGTCCACAGTCCTTCGCCGGATCCTTAATGCTCCCTTTTACGTCAACAATAATATCATCCACCGAGACCTGGAAATTCCCTTTGTCGCTGAATTAGCTAAAACCCGCTTCTCCACTTTTCATTCCAAGCTATTCTTTAATCCCAATCAGCGGTGGCTGCCTTCTCCCCTCTGTTCTTCCTTGTGCAATAGATTAGGAGATATGTATTTACTTATTGTATTATATGTCATATGTATACAGATTGTAAATATTAAAAAAAAAAAAAAAAAAAAAAAAAAAAAAAAAAAAAAAAAAAATCCCAGTTTATTGTAATCAGTTCAAACGTTTGTTTTTACTAGAAATGGAATCTAATTTATGTATTGAAACTAGCTGAAGACCCGTGTTTCGTCACGGCAGAGAAGTAGTAATTGAATTTCGTTAAATAATTTATTATCAAAATTAACGCTACTACATAATTTTGTGCAGTTTATTCTAACACGATTACCGTTATTCATCAATTGACAAGTTATCAAAGGATAATTCTTCTTGACACTGGGGCGCTCCGGACCAGTGTCAAGAAAGAGATAACCCGTTATCTATAGGTTAGCACTAAAAGCAGTTTAACAAGTACATATTAAAACTCGTTGTCAATAATAAATGTACGTTAACATTTAAAAATGTATGTATCCAAGATGGCATTTGGAAACACCCATTATATTTGCGAGCATTACCAAGAAGTGTACTGGGGATGTTGATGGGTGAGGAGGCTGTGCAAGGGTTCCGGATATTATTACCTCGGATGGACCATCACCAGGTATAGCGTAAACTCTATACCACAACACAAATCATGAATATGTTTAATGGATTATTTTTCATTGAAGTTTTTTGCTGTAAAAATGCACTCTGATCACAAATAATAGAACTGACAAGACAGAAGCTAGAGATCTATTATGTTTTTTTTATCATTAAACTGATTTTAATCTGTTAGAAACTCATACTAAATATCCGTGTTATTTATATATTGACGTTCAAATTTGAATAATCTCCTAGCAGTAAATAATCATTTTAATTGCAATTTAGCGGCGCTAATAGCCAAACAGTTGATGCGCCGTTAAAAAAAAAAAAAAAAAAAGAAAAAAAAAATTGCAATTTAATTAACTTTATCCTCAGCAGGTCGCCTCGATAAAGTTTCCGCGCGCGCGCGCGTGTGTTTGTGTGTGTGTGAGAGAGAGAGAGAGAGAGAGAGAGAGAGAGAGAGAGAGAGAGAGAGAGAGAGAGAGAGAGAGAGAGAGAGAGATTATAAAGCCGGCGTAATAAATTTCCAATTAAAAATAACTGAAGGGTTATATAACTTTCCTCGGAGGAGATAAGGCGAGAAATGAGAGTTAGAAATTATTCTAAATAAATGTGGCATTTATTATTCGAATTAAATGGTATATTCTTGGGAGATGTAAATCATTGGGAGTTATCTCCTTTATACCACCCCCTCCCACCAGAGCGAGGACCCGCCATTTGTCAAGTGGTTTCCCTTCTACCAATCCTCCACCCCCCCCCCCCCTCTCTAGTGCTTTTTATACCAAGCATACCATCTCACGCTTCAACATCAAACCATAGTGTCCTATAATCATATCATATTTAAAATCATAAGTACTTTCAGCTAAGTTATAATTATTATGAACAGAGTTCAAAGAATGACACTCGCACTGCTTTCTCAGACTGAGATAGTGCATTTGAACTTGGGTGTTAGAACTTTTGATAAGGAGAGGGCGGACTATATTCTACTTGGTCAAAGAATTTCCTGTGTTAAAGAAAATATTTAACACTAGATTTACTGGACCTGGTACTGGTATGTCAATGACAAAAAATATTTTTGTTACTAATATATAAAAAAAAAATATTAAGTTCATTAAATGTATTCTCTACTTATAGTTATAAAAGTCATAACATCATTTAGAAAAACAAATGTTATATGTAGTAGGAATTTTGAATTGAAATTGCGCGACCAGTCAAAATGACTGTTCTGGTAAATCTAGTGTTAAAATCAAGACAAATATGATAACTAGAGCCCGGAAGATAAGCATTTATTTTTGGTTAAAATAGGCAGGCAAAAAGGCACTTGAAATACTGAAAATAGGCAGTATTGTAATTAAAATAGGCATTTATTAGGAGTGAAGGCAAAGAGGAATCTCACTCATTATTAATGAAAATATGTATTTTAAATACTCATTCATTTCTTTATTATCAATTTATCACAGAATTAGTGTACTTACTCTTACTTTCCCTTCTTACAAGCAACAAGATGCTTTTTCAAAGTATCAACTCTCATAGACCTTCTAAGAAAAAATGTTTTTCATTATGGAAATACTTCCTCTGCATTATCTTATCATTTCTAAATCCGGAATACCAGGTAACTACACCATGGTCACAGCAAAAGGGGTGTGAGGAAGGAGACGTACTTCTCTCATCCTCTCTCTTTCCTGCTATTCATTATGCCTGTGCATTCCTTCAACCAAGCAAGGCTCTGTTATTTATAGAGGGTCAATCCACGGGTTGGGTAAATAAGCTTTCGAATTGATATTTGTGACGGCAAAATGTAATTTAATTTGTGAAAACTTTTTTGTTTTCGACGAACTGTATTTCGAAACTCGTTATGTGCTTTTTAAAATGTTTAAGTCGCAGAAAAAAATTGCATAACGAGCAAAAAAGGCAAAAGAAGGCTTTAAATCTTAAAATGTCCAAAAAAGGCAAAATAAAAATTGGGGTCTTTTTGCGAAGACCACATCCAGTTACTTTTGAAGTAGCAGTAGTGATTGTATCAGTGATTTAGCGCATGCGCATAACTCCTTTGCCTTCCTATTGGAGGATTGGATGACCAATTGCATTCGTTCTTGCTGGGAGTAAAGTAACCTTCAACAGTGAATTAGCTTTTGTTTATGAAAAAGCTCTGCTTATGTTAGTGAGAAAAATGAGTCTTTTACAATTAGTTCGCGATGTTCCTGACAAAGTAAAAGGGATTGGTTTCTTACTGGGAAAAATTAATGGAATCCTATTAATTTTAGCGAGTTGGATAGACTAGAGTCGCTACAATTAATATAATTCTATTAATTGGGAGTTGGATTGACTAGGGTTTTGATATTTTCTTGAGCGAGCGGAGCGTAGCGTAGCGAGCGGAAACGCATAGCATGTAATGCCTAATAAATGTAAAATATCCAAAAAAGAGAGAGAAAAGGAATAAAATATTTTGTTTACAAATAACGTTGTTTGTTATCCTTCATAACCTGCAAAACAGTCAACTTTAAAGCTTAATAACGTATTTCATAGTTGAGAGAATTGATTTTGATCATATTAACCTTTTTATTACTAAATATTGCTTGCCATTATCTAATATGAATTATAACCGTAGATAACGAGTCAAGAAGTAGTAGATAACCAGCAAAGAACCTATAAGCTAATCAGTAAGCTTAACAGCGAGTACGAGTAACTGTTATAAATCACTACTGCTACTTCAAAAGTAACTGGATGTGGTCTTCGCAAAAAGACCCAAAAATTGTCTATACACTTCCTAAATGCAAGGAAACATATTTATTTCTATCTGATTCTTCAATATATCCATTCAGATAAAAAAGGCATTTTGCCTAACTTCCGGGCTCTAATGATAACCATCCTTGCATAAACGGAATACTCGTTCAAAACGGCCGTCACGCAGGAGCTGCATTACTGAGCAAGGGGGTCAGTACATTTTTGAGGAATGCAGCGCAATACCTGAAGAATATCCTTAAAATAAAGTACTTTAAGTTTTTTCTCTCTGGTAATTGGAAATTTTCACATGCGATACTTTGCATTTGTATCGACGATATTTTGACTATATGAGGCGTATTAAGTGTATTATGTGTCAGGAATAAAAGGTAAAAAATTACGAATTCTAGTACACCGCCGCAGCCAGTGCACTTGATCTCGCTTGGCACTACGTTGAGCAAAACGCCGCAGCAACCCAAGCAGATGTTATGTTTCTACGTCGTTGGCGAACCATGCTTCTTTAAGCCGATCTAAATCGTTGCGCCAGAAGGAGGATCACTGACTTCATCACTTAGATAATGGTTTACTTTGAGCGCGGTTCCTCCCTCCCTCCATAGGAAGGAACCCCGCTTATAAGGTTAATCTCATGAAACAATCCGGAAGTGCCGACTAGAAAATTTCGCGTTTCAGAACCCCTAGAAACCGAAAATAACGGTGGTTCAAATTTGTATTTGACGTACCGTAATGGTCCGATTTTGATGAAATTTGGTACAAAAATCCGTCGTCCAATTTGAAATGTCAAGTTCGTTAACCAGCAAAATCCGCCCACTGGAAGATGGCGTTTGGGGCGAAATTCGCGCAAAAAAAAATCGTAACGCTTACGTTATTGAGTTCATATGCTTGTAAGTACTCGTTTTATATGCTTCTTGGGCTAGTAAAACGAATGAAACCATTTTTAAGGTGATAGCTTTAACGGTTTACAAGAAAATAGGAAAAATCAAGTTTTTGATTTGGCTACTTAGCATCATGGGATTCGGTTAAAATATTTTCTGCATGTTTAAATTCCATACATACAAAGATGTGTAAATTTTGGTTACTTTTGGAGTTAAAGAAGAATTAGAATAAAATATTTTATTACGAGACATGAATAGTTTTGGGAACTTCGCATATTTTCATAATATATCGAAAACAGTTGGGAAATTGTCATAAGTGGATAAAAATTATTCAAAAGCTTACTAAATTCTCTATAATTAATATTCTGAGAAGATTTCCGATTAGTTTATGTCAATCGGAGAAAAAGGTGATGAAAACTTTGAATGTGTTGTTTTGAACGGGTTTTCGTAGTTGTTTAGCTCACTTTTTAATTGTTTGTTTTAAATTGTATTTATTTTATGAAATATTTAGAAATTATAAACATTTTGATAGTTTTGAATACATTTAACAATGAAATAAGAATTTCATATCTGTAGCAGTGGAGCCTGCTGGCCCTTTGTCACCGGTCAAGCTGTTGGCCCTTTGTCACCGGTCCGTCTAGGTCATTCCATTGGGTTTTAGGTGATATCATCCAGATTTTTAGGTTCTTCCATATTTGCATGAATGACATTACAAGACGCGAATCATATAAAAAATCGATCGTTTAGCAGAAAGGAAAAAAATACGTGAAACCCTAAGAATCCGGTTCCTTGTAATAACTGTTTCTATTCTAAGTATACAAAATGACACTAGGGATATGAATGGAACCGCGCTAAGATGATGCAGTCGGACTTTTTACCTTTTGTGTAATTACCGTCCTGAACATGGATTCTGCATATAAATTCGAGTTTGTTTCAATTTTAAGTAAGGGTGTATTTTAAATTTTAGTTAGACAGCGAAAGTGAAAAATTACAAGCTTCTTAAATAAAAAAATAAAATTCTGGGACTTTGTCCCTTAAGAATAACAAATTAATGTCCAATATACAAATTAAAAGTCTAACTCTATATGTAAAAAATAAAACCAGAAAAAAATAAAACAAATGTACATATAAATACTCAGACAACGAAAACCAACCATGCCATAGCCGCGATGAAGAAGATACTGTTTAATGTTAAATCGGACTCCTAGGACACTAAAAAAAAAAAAAGCACTTCTTCATACAGTTATCAAGCCAGTGTTCCTCAGAACTATGAGGCTTATGGTACTTTGGCAAAATACACACAATGTCTTCCAAATATTATAACTCAATTCTAAATCTACACCTCACAGTTTTATGACTACACTATTTCTAATCTCAGAACTATGAGGCTTATGGTACTTTGGCAAAATACACACAACATCTTCCAAATATTATAACTCAATTCTAAATCTACACCAATCTACACCTCACAGTTTTATGACTACACTATTTCTAATCTCAGAACTATGAGGCTTATGGTACTTTGGCAAAATACAAACAATATCTTCCAAATATTATAACTCAATTCTAAATCTACACCAATCTACACCTCACAGTTTTATGACTACACTATTTCTAATCTCAGAACTATGAGGCTTATGGTACTTTGGCAAAATACAAACAATATCTTCCAAATATTATAACTCAATTCTAAATCTACACCAATCTACACCTCACAGTTTTATGACTACACTATTTCTAATCTCAGAACTATGAGGCTTATGGGACTTTGCCAAAATACAAACAATATCTTCCAAATATTATAACTCAATTCTAAATCTATACCAATCTACACCTCACAGTTTTATGACTACACTATTTCTAATCTCAGAACTATGAGGCTTATGGTACTTTGGCAAAATACAAACAATATCTTCCAAATATTATAACTCAATTCTAAATCTACACCAATCTAAACCTCACAGTTTTATGACTACACTATTTCTAATCTCAGAAATACCCGAAAACCCATAATTGATGAACACACCAACAACCCTTCTCCATATCAATTCTTAACCACTTCTAAAATCGCAGACATAAATAGCATTTACATAGAAAATGTAATGAAGAAAAGATACAATTGCAATGTATAGTGGACTGAACCTAACAACCATTTTTAAATAATTTATATTACAAAAGTTAATTAAGTTAATTTTTTGTTTTACAAGATTGTACTCTAATTTAGTTGCCGTTTATTGTATATATTTATCCCGACTATATTTCTAAGATTAATGTTCAATCACAAAGACGAGAAAAGCTTTATTCAATAAACAAACAAATAAAGATTGCTGCCCAAGTCTATTGGGTTGCTACACACACAGCCTGCTAATTATTCTTTCGAAAATTTATTGAATTGATTTTTGGAATGTCTGTTAATTAATTTTTTAATGTGGAGGAAAAGAAAAGGAAATTTGGTAAAATTATATTTAAAAATGACTCTATATGTAATTTTTTTTTATTTATTTTTTTTTTTATGGTGAATTTGGATATTTTTTATAATTTACAAGGTGAACAAAAAATAATCTTATTTTTTATTATCATTATTATTAGTGAATAAATACAAAGAAGGGAGTGATGAACAAATTATGGATACTGATGTAGATTAAACATACAAAAAAAAAATTGTTTTATTTATTTTTCTAGTACAGAAAATAATATAACAATTATTTTTCTGTAGTCCTGTTCGGAATAAGGGGAATTTTCGGATTTCCAAACTGATATTCGACTAAAAAGAGACTGTATAATCTCACATGAATGTAGATTATTTTCTTATAAGTAAGTGGATATAGAAGAGATGTTGATAATTAGTTTTGAAATAGTAAGTTACTATAGCCACGTTGAATACACCGGTTCCCATAGATCACCGAAGTTAAGCAACGTCGGGCGTGTTCAGAACCTGAATGGGTGACCGACCACGTGCTGTTGGTATTAGAAAAGGGTGGCAACCTGTAGATAGCCCGCGCTAATAGCCAAGTTGTAGATGCGCCGTAAAAAAAAGAAAAAAAAAAAATTAAGTAAAGTTGGAATGGTTGGGATTCGGCTAAAGAAACCTCAATATGATTTTTGTTAAAAAAATCTATATTTTGGACGTTTCGGCTACTCATTGGTAGCCTTCGTCAGCTAAAATGACAAGAAAAACAGAAATTAATACAAAAAAAAAGTTTATAATTGATATAAGTAACAGAACTATAAATACAATTAATTAACTTATTATAAAAGAACAATTTGGTCTAAAATTCTTAGAATGAGTAGAATGAAAATCAGAAGAAACATAACAAAAAGAAGAAAAAATGCTATTATATTGATGTTTATATAAGTATATAGGTTGTTATAGTAACAAACAGATAAGATACTACATACCTAACTTCCTCTGCCTCCAGGCATTTCCATAGGTATGTTGTAGTATCTTATCTGTTTGTTACTATTAGCACCTATATACCTATATAAACTTCAATATAATAGCCTTTTTTCTACTTTTTGTTATGTTTCTTCTGATTTTCATTCTACTCATTCTAAGAATTTTAGACCAAATTGTTCTTTTATAATAAGTTATTTAATTGTATTTATAGTTCTGTTACTAATCTCAATTATAAACTTTTTTTTTGTATTAATTTCTGTTTTTCTTGTCATTTTAGCTGATGAAGGCTACCAATGAGTAGCCGAAACGTCCAAAATATAGATTTTTTTAACAAAAATCATATTGAGGTTTCTTTAGCCGAATCCCAACCATTCCATCCATTACTTATCACCTCGACGGCTAACTATCTAATCATCATGAAAAAAAAATTAGTTACTATAAAGCGACTAAAGTAAATAAATCTCTATATCCGCCAGCCATAATGACTGCATCGACATGACAACTAGCTCATCTGCTTAATTACCGACCAATTACCTCCCCGGCTCCTGGAAACTCGGGGGGGGGCCCTGGGAGGGGGTTCCCCTCTCTCATTCTCTATCTCTCTCTCTAGCTAGAGTCATTAGCTCGCTAATACGTCATCATTAATCAGAAGGAGAAAAAAATGTTAACGAGTCCATCGTTTCTTCTTCGGGAGCAATTCTCGTTAAAGAAGAATAGTAAAACCAGATGGTATACGTAAGCAAAGCACGCTTAAGGGGTAATAATACCTTGTACCATCAAAATCAAAGTTATATTATCCAAGTTATAAATACCAAATAAATCAATATTTTTTAATTCTTTACATCTAACGGTTTATATGGGATGTTTAAGTATCCAAAAAAGAAATGTTTAAATTCTTCGGGGGACAAAATGGCAGCGCTGTCTTTTTTCACGGGCGATACTCTGCAGGCGGCAATTTTCAATCTAGAACGAAGAACTAAAATTATTTCGAAAGAAGATGGTTAAATCAAGTAAGATTTTTAACCTTTCTAGGACTGAGTGGGGTGATCCCGCACCCCACGGCTCGTTTTTCGCATGCAATTTTTATAAATTTATAGATATCCATTAATCAACCTAAGAGTTTTCTTTCACTTCTAAGTGTCTTGATTCAAAGGACCAAAAAATAAATAGATAAAACAAAATGAGCTTCATGGCATTTGAACAAATATTACTAAAAACGACAACCCCACGTAGTCGTTAGTGTGACCTAATTTACCTTAGTATACATTTTTTTTTTTTTTTTTTTTTTTTTAAATAGCTTTCAAATTATTTTTTCTTGGTAGTAAATCTTCTTTCTTGGTAGATAACACCACACACAGACACTCTCGACAGAATGGCAGCAGAATATTCCACAAAACCTCTAACTAAAAGATGACCAATGACGATTTTTTTTAATACATTAGCTATTGCAGGACTAAATTCATATATTGTGAGGAGGAAATCCTCTTAACTGGTAATTTTCTTCACTTGAAAGAAGGCAGATCTTTCCTTTGGAGTTGGGGGAAAAAAATAAATAAATAAAAGAAGCAGAACTTTTTAGAGAAAGATTGAATAATCCAAATTTCTGCAGAAGGCTAAAGAGAGTCGCAAGAATGATGGGAAAATTGCATCAACATCGAAGAAAATCAAGAATAGGCCCAAAAGTAGGGGAACATGCTTCTTGTGTCCTCGAAAAATCGATTCCAAAGTAAAACATTCGTGTAGGAACTGAGCACAATTTATATGTCCAAAACATAAAAAAAAGAAAATAAATAAATAAAATCCTGTATGTATAAATGTTGAAAATTAATAAGTTTTTAAATTTTTTTTTTGCTTTCATGTTCTTTATAAATATAGAAGTAAATTTATTTTATTAAAATTCATATAACTATTTGGCCAGTTTTCAGGAGGTGGCATTTTCGAATGCGCCATATTGTTTTTTTTTTTTTTTTTTTTTTTTTTTTTTTTACGGCGCATCTACATCTAGGTCATTAGCGCCGACATCCAGGGTGCAGCGAGGAATTTTACCAGCGAGCCGTGGGATGATAAAATTCCTGCCGGAGGTTGGGAATCGAACCCACCATCTCCCGCTTATGAATCCAAGGCGCTAGCCATTAGACCACGGGAGACCCCTGCGCCTTATTGTTCCAAGTAGTTTTACAAGATTTCATGTTGATAGGTTAAGCCATTGCTGAGATGTTTGAATTAGTAATCAAATGAATGTATTGAGGTTCTAAATGAATACTTGAAAGTGATTCGCAGGTGCACAAAAAATCCCTCTAGGTTTATTAATGTAAACTCAGCCAACGGAATATTAAAGAAACGGACCTTAGCTCTTCAAAACATTGTGCAAGAAGACTCCAAAGTTTCAAAAAGATATGCATCAAAATGCAGCAATATGTTTAATTGAAGATTGATGGTGTTTCTCAAGCTAAATGAAAGAATTTGGTTTGAAAAAAAAAAAAAAAAAAAAAAAAAAAAAAAGTTGTTAGTGATAAAGTGGATGAGTTTAATAAATAATAAATAAGTAATAAATCTTTGTCTTGTGATTCAGATCTTGACTATTGAGTATTGATGTTCACTATGTAATCCCTATGGTACAAAATCGTTTGTGAATTATTTTTTTGAAAATAAAGAAATAAGTACCTAGAAACATCAAAATATTAAAAAAAAAAAAAAAAAAAAAAAAAATTGTTTCATCCAGTTCTATGAAAAATTGAAAACTTTTTCAGTTATGTGTGTTCGATGGACTATGATGGAATCCCTGCGTCTAAATTGTATCAATGCCGAGGGAATAATAGGAAGTAATGGGAAGAAGCTGGGTTCAAATGCCGGTAATTTGGAAATGAAAGACATTGCAATGCTTTGAAATATTAAAATAAGTAACATAGTCGGATAGGAGGAGAGGAGACGTTGAGGAGGTGGTATGACATTAAGAGGAATGTTTGATGTGGTGAGAGAGTGAGATTCATAAGAAAGGAGAGAAGGAAGGGTAAGTTAGTAGTATGCAAATGAGAGAAGAGAGAGAGCTGGGATATCGAAGACCAACCTCACTAATTGAATGATTCCTGATAGTAGTAGCGGGGTTGGGGACCATGGCGACAAGCTCCAAACAACAAAGCAATCTGCACTTTCATTAGAACTACGTCGGCTGGGGGAGGAGTACACATGAAAAAGTAAGGCAGCGCCGCCCCTAGCTTGGTAATAAATGAATCCCATTTTGCCTAAACCTCCCTAGAGAGAGAGGGTAGGAGGGAGGAGCGGCATGGCGGCCCCCACGTTCCCATGACGACCAGCCCTGACGTCACCGGTTGCGTCAATACCCGCCCCCTCCAGGCCGTAATTAATCCACTCAAGCCCCTCTCGCCCCCCCCCCCCCACGTACACACACGCCTCTCGAGTCTTTACTGCAAAATACACAGCCCCTGCCTGTCTCTCTCTCAAGCCTTCAGACATAAAAATACCTCCATCCTTCCTCTGCTCCCTTCAGGCCCTTCTCTTTCTCCAATAAAGTCTCCCTTCCACTACTACAACACCATCCAGTTTATAACTTTTCCTCTCACTATATCACAACACTCTATCCTAACTACTCCTTGCAGCTGAAGTAAAATATGAATAAACTAAAGTTTCAAAACAAACAAATTGTAATATTTATCTATTAAGGCTTAATTTTCCACATCTAATTAGTTAATTGCTATTACACATATCGCACTAGTATTTCTAAAGTGACACAACTCAAAATAAAACTAAAATGAAAATGTGTCACTCCTGCCTATGTGAGGCGGCTTAGCATTAAGGCAGGAAGAGTGACACAAGTGCCCTGTGGTGTACAAGCTCTGAAAGTAGGTACATATAGTTTTGATGGTTGATAAAGAAATATTTACCATGTATTTCATAGTCTCAATTATGAAGGTGTGAATAAAACAGATTTTAGAGTTGTGTCACTTTAGAAATAATAGTGCAATATGTATTACACAGGTTAATTCTGTTTTCTATCAGATAATCTACATTCTACTGTATTCCTTGGCATTTTCTTTTTATATTCAATAAGCATTATAAGATTATGATATATTTTCTGGAGCGAGCCCCTACCGATATGTATTACACAGGTTAATTCTGTTTTCTATCAGATAATCTACATTCTACTGTATTCCTTGGCATTTTCTTTTTATATTCAATAAGCATTATAAGATTATGATGTATTTTCTGGAGCGAGCCCCTACCGATTATGATTAGTTGTGTATTTCTATTTCCATTGTATACCGTTGTAGTTTAAACTGCATAGTACACAAAGTTGCGAAGTATTGCAATAATGAAATTGTGAGATTTACCGACGACAGAAAAAGCAGCATGTGGATAACGTGCTCGCCGCCATTTTATCTGGGATATGTCCTCCGGAAATAAACTTATAATGTGAATATGTTATTATGTCTGGCTACACGTAATTGTATGTTATCGTTTCAAAAATATACGAAATGAAGTGGCCCCCCCTTTAATGAAGAAGTACCGCATTTTCTTTTTGCTTCCTTGTACCGAAACTAGGTAAATAACACGCCCAACTAATAAGGAACATTAGCTATTAAAAAAACCCCTAACGGATCTATAAGAACTTAGTATCTATGATCAGTAAGTACCTATATATCGCACTAGTATTTCTGAAGTGACACAACTAAAAAATCGGTTTTATTCACACCGTCGTAGTTATGACTATGAAAGGCATGATAAATATATCTTTATCAATCATCAAAACTGTATGAACCTAGCTTCAGAGCTTGTACGTACAGCTTGTACGTTGTACCTTGTGTCACCCTTCCTATATTAGTGATATTCCCACTACATAGGCAAGAGTGACACATTCGCAGTTGAGTTTTATTTTGAGTTGTGTCACTTTAGAAATACTAGTGCGATATTTGTTGCTAACTGGAAAGCTTACGAATAGTGTTCTATGATTGACGCACTCTATGCAAAACGCTCTATACTCTCTATGCTCACTTCTTTTAAGATAAATGTCCTAATTAACAATAAGAAAAACAATATTGTATATGAGTTAGAATGGACGAACCCAAAAATAAACGCGATGCACATAATAGCAGTAGAAAAAAACAGCAAAGAGAAAAATGATGTAATAGGTAATATTGGATCGATGAATGATAGGAAAAGAGGTATAAAAGTGTAAAAGGAGACCTTGGACCGAGATAGATCGGAATGAGGAAAAAAAGAAAGAGAGCTAGAGATAGAGAAAGAACTCCGAGTAGAGGTAGTAAAGAGAAACAGGGAATAGGGGGGAAGGGGAGACCTTGACCCTTGAAAAGTAGGGGCTGAAACAGCTGTCTTCTTTCTCTATTTAACCTAACATAAATATTCAATACCTTTCACCTAACTACCATTACAAGGGAACATTTCACTTTAGTCTTTAACCCATTTTAAATAATTACCACTCATAACAGATGTTCTACAACCAGCTGGCGTCACGTCACTGCCTTCACTCAATCCTTCTTTCATTTATAGGAAAGCCGTTCGAGAGATAAAACCATCATTCATATACAATTTTAAAGTTAATAAATTTCTAAAGACTGATCACTATTTTAACGCTGTCAATCGGCTGATAAGCAGCAAGTTCTATGATAGAGCTCTTATAGCGAGTATTTCCTAGGGTAATCGTTCAAGGCAAGGGGCAGAATAAGAGGGCAATTACTGGAGACTGAATGAAACGAACAGGAGCCAGAACTTATGAACTTTAATAACAAATAGATTACTAAAACATCATGTGAGTGTGTGCGCGTTCTGGAGTGGCCTCGGAGTTTCCCAACTGAAATCCACGAGTCCAAGAGACTCTAAGTAGAAAGTACTATATGTCTGCCACCAAGGAAAGAAATTATTTAGAAATAATCGAAATTCATAGCTGGGAATAGTGTAAAACAACACATACATTCAGAATTGAGGAAATTTCGTTAAATAAGTGAAAACTAGCATGTTACCAGTGGCTGATTGCAAAATAGGCCCTATTAAAAAAATAATCAGAAAACCCTAATAAAAAAAAACTGGGCTAAAGGATAAAATTGAATACAACCTAGTAGCCACTTTTAAATTAAATTAATCGCATCCTGTGTATACTCCTTAACATGTCAATTAAATTAATCAGTTATGGCGTGAGCACTTAAAACTCCGAGCCAGGGGTCATAGGTTCGATTCCCACTGGGGTGGTGGCTTTTCTTTAGAAAAAAGAAAAGGCATTAGCCTTATCTTGGCTAGAAAAGGGTGTAAACCTATAGATAACCCGTCCTAAAATCCGTAGTTAATACTAAATGGACGTTAAAATTAAAAAAAAAAATTAATGATTTCCTATACCGAAAACATTTAATATTTAAGACAACAAATTTGGAAAACTTTAGCCCTTATAGAATCACGGTACGCATATTCCTAGCGTAATCAATTCTAATTCAGTTCTTACTCCCATTTTATCAACTGGGACACAAAAAATGTCACGAGGTACACAGGCTTAAACAAGATATCTTAAATGAATAAATTTCACCTAAGAAAAAAAAAATGATGGTGGTTTATAATACGTTTGTACAGCCCCAAATAAAAGGATTTTTTTTTTTTTTTTTTTTTTTTTTTTTTTTTTTGTCTAACTACCAAAGGCGCTAGGATATTTACGGTTGTGGGAGCCGCAAGTATCTTTTCCAGGTGGTCGCTACCCATACAAGAACTAACAAGTTGCTTAACTTCGGTGATCGGACGGTGGCATTCGACGCGGTATGTATAAATCACATACTTAAATTGTATCAAAATACACATAGGCGTTGGCGTTATTCAATGCAATGAATGGTTTGGATTCGGCAAAAAAAAAAAAAATAAATAAATAAATAAAAAAAAATAACAAACAGATTTTTGGAAAAATCTATTTTGGACGATTCAGCATGCTCATTGGTAGCCTTGTCGGCAGCAAATACAAGGGAGTGGAAGGACCAAGGTACGAGTTAAGTGACAATATGAAAAATACTTAACCCCTACCTTTGGTCTTCAAGAAGACAGCCAAATGGCCAGCCTAAACGTAAAAACAGATTATTTTATAAATCAGGATTTTTACTTTTACTTTTTGCTTCAACAAAATATAATTTCATTGTTTCACGATCAAGCCATGAAAAGGGGCAGATCTTCAAAATGTTCATAAACTAACTACATGACTCCCCCCCCCCCCCTAGGATGATGGAAGTATGTAAAGGAATGCATTCAACAGCCTAGTATGAAAAGGAACCCGTTGGCAATGAATAAGAGGGTATAAATAATATAAAAGATAAATTCCGAGTGAGAGAATGACTAAAGGAAGAGAAAGAGAGAGATAAGCTGGTCTATTGACACAGTCCCAGTGGAATACTAATGGGAGAGGCATGGTTTATTCATGTCAAGGGAGGGGGTGCAGGTGGGTCCACTCATCTACCCTTCCTTACCTTTCTTCTCTGTTTCTTATTCTTATTTTATAGTTAGTCTCTCGTTCCTTTTATATATAGGATCATTCAGGCTTACATTAATTCCTATATATTCAATGATATCAAATACACTTTATTATGCACACTCTAAGGGGGTTTCTGTCTAAAAGTGCGGAAAATATTAGAGGCGATTCAAACCTAACCTCAACAGAAGAACCGGCCAAAACAGGTGATATGAATTTTCTATCTCACATATTCCCTGAGGTGACTGTTATAGAGCCAGGTAGTAGTAACCTCTACTCTCCTCAGTAGTATTCCACTGTAGTATGCCTGTAGTAGCCATCAGTAGTAACTCTATCCTTCCTCACGTAACCAATGACAACCAGTCACTTCCAATCAACACAGACAGTCTCGACTCAATGGACGCTCAATCTTTCCAACAACCTAAACCCAAGAGAAATAGATATGCCCGAATAATAACTCCTGTGGCAGTTATGACTCCGACCAATAATAGATTTTCCCCATTATCTGAGATACAGACTGAAGATAATACTATTTCTGCTTCTTCCCCGGTTCAAAAACCGAGACCCAACAGACAACAGACCAGACATTTCAGCCGAACGGCTGACATCCCTGAGAGTCCCCAGTCTCCTAAAATTCCGCCTATTTTTGTAGTTGTGTCTGATAATCATGAAAACTCGTTCATTGATACTAAACAGCTAGTTGCAGATCTTGAACGAGTTGCTAAGTCCGCATTTGACTGCAAAATGCTGTATAAATAAATAAAAATATCTTGTCCAGTATTGAAGACTTTAGGAACGTAACACACTTTTTTGACGAAACTCCAGATATAAAATATTTTTTAATTTCGAGCCCCGACAGAACATTCTCTGCTGTAGTACGAGGCTTGCCCTTCAACGTCTCCGAGGATGATGTTCTAGATGACTTGAAGAGGCGAGGCTATCCAGTACAGAGAGCCACGAGGCTCTATAATAAAGATAGATTTCCCACACCTCTAGTTGCTATTGAGCTGGATAATAATGAGAAAGGCAAATCTGTTTTAGAATTAGATGCCATAGAATTTTAGAATTTAGACGTGCCATACTCATATGAAAGTACAGACAAAATTGACACTTCCGCCTTGAGACTCACAGAACACATACGTACATCAATACAACACTGCACACTACAGCCCCAGACCCAGTCACGTCTATTCCAGGGCCCTAAGACTCCATCTCACATTCTACAGCTCATCCACGACAAGAATGTAATCAGAAAAAGATGGCAAAGATATAGGAACCCGACAGATAGAACTCTTGTGAACAGACTGTGTCGTAGAATAAAGTTTCTTCTAGAAACAGAGAAAATTAGGTCCTACAAATCCTATGTTTCTGACCTAAACCCAGGTGACAACAGTCTTTGGAGGGAAACTAGGCGGATCCTAGGAAAGAGGCCCGTTCTCCCTGTCCTGAAAACAGACCAACAGACAGCGACTTTTGACGACGAGAAATGTGAGTTGTTTGCTACCCACTTACAGACTGTAGTGACACCTCTTGACAGGGACGACCCAGAGACTGATAGGACAGTGGACGAATTCTTAAGAGAACCCATGACAGTGGACAACAGACTTACTGACTACATAACCCCACAGGAGTTAAAAGGCTACATTAGAAAACTGAAGAACCGGAAGGCACCAGGCGAGGATCAGATTCCGAACTGTGTACTGAAAAAGCTGCCCAGGAAGACGATTGCCCATTTGGTCGGACTCTTCAACGCCTGCTTGAGACTGGGGTACTTTCCAAATGCATGGAAGAACGCGATAGTACTCATGTTTCACAAGGAGGGAAAGCCAAAGCACAGCCCTACCAGTTATCGCCCAATAAGTTTGATATGTACACTCGGCAAACTACTAGAAAAATGCTTGGAGAAGAGGCTACAACACCTTGAAGAGACTTCCACCTTTCCATCTCATCAATTTGGCTTCAGACACCATCACTCCGCCTCGCACCAAGCACAGAGGGTTGCAGATGTCATAGTAAAAGGGTTTGAAGCCAAAGAATTCACAGCGGGCCTTTTCTTGGACTTGAAGGGGGCTTTCGATTCCGCCTGGCACCGAGGTTTATTATATAAACTAAAGAAGACATTACCACCAGCCAATCTCTTCTACTCTATTAAATCTTTCTTAGAGGATCGCACCTGCCAAGTCCGGATCGGATCCACTCTCAGCCGGAAGATCGCCTTGGAAGCTGGAGTTCCACAAGGAGCTATATTGAGTCCCCTTCTTTACCTCCTATTTGCCTCGGACATGCCGAAAGAAGATCTCTTCACTCAGCTTGCAATATTTGCCGACGACACTCTCATCTTATCCACTCATAGTAGTCTGTCCACGGTGTTTCAAAACTTGCAAGGAACGGCGAACTTCTTGGTTGACTGGTTTACTAAATGGCGACTGGTCCTAAATTCAACCAAAACGGAGGCCAAAGTCTTTTCCCTACGGCGTTTTTCGAACGAAGAACTACCAGAAATCCAATTGGATGGACTCCCAGTTCCTTGGAGCCCGAAGGACCAGGGAGTGAGGTATCTAGGACTATACTTTGACACTCGACTTACTTGGAAATTACACATTAACATAAAATTACGACAGGCACACTCCAGACTCTCAATAATATACCCACTGATGAACAGAAAAACATCACTTCGACCTTCTCTAGTAACACTACTTTATAAAACCATGATCCTCCCAATACTGACTTACGCCTGCCCTGTGTGGTATGGAACAAACACGACGAACATCAGACGACTTCAGACTTTACAAAACAAAGTGCTACGGATTGCAGCCAACGCCCCTTGGTTCGTTCGGAACACCTTGCTCCATCGAGAACTGGGAGTTGATCCAATCGCATTTCACATCGAAAAACTGACCCGAAGGCACCAAGAGAAGCTACCTCTTTCTTTAGCTGCCACGATCTACAACCTTGGAGAACCTACAGCCCGACGTCTCAAGCCGAGGCTGTATCAAGACATTTTATTTTAATGTAAAAAGCAATCTATTATTTTTTTATTATTATTTTTTTTTGTTTTTGTTTTGTTTGTTTGTTATCTTTTTCTTTCAATTTGTGAAAAAAACAATCTGTTTTGGTCCAAAATAAAATATTTTTCTTCTTCTTCTTCTAAGGGGGTTAAAGAGGAAAGTCCGCAGTAAAGTGTAATGTATAAAAACATCCTGTAACGGAGAAGAACCTACGGTTTTTTGTATATTTAATGAAGCAATGCCGTTTGATAGTTGGAAATATTCACTTATTTATTATTAGATTGGAGAAAGTTGGTGTTCCGTCGCAATAGTTCAATAAAACTAGACAAGTATCTGTGTAGTTATTCAGCTATTGCGATCAGACTCCTATCTGCCAACAAAAACGATCTATTTATTTAAATTTTAACGTCCATTATTATTCACTACGAATTTTAGGACGGGTTATCTATAGGTTACCACCTTTTTTTTAGCCAGGATAGGGCTGATGCCTTTTATTTTTTCTAATGAAAAGCCACCACCCCACAGTGGGAATCGAACCCACGACCCTTGGCACGGAGTGTTAAGTGCTGAAGCCTTAACACACACGGACAGCCTCCTTAATCAGATCTACACGATCTGATTAACTTTAAAATGATAATTAATCAAATAAACATTTGTATAGAGATTTAAATAAGCCATCCTTAAAGGAGTTGCGTAAACTAAGCTTAGAAGAAGAGATAGTAGAACTCATTTAATGAAAGACCATTTTAGTAATTAATGAACTTTCCTTTTATTATATTTTTGGGGAAGAAAATTAAATAATAGATTCTACCGAGTTAAGACACTCAAATAAACAGGGTTCGTTAACCTTGCAGATAAAGATAAAATATTTCGAAAAAAGAAGAAGATTATAGTCAGAAGGAATTCGCAAATAATGAACAAACAAGGGCCTTCCATTAGAAGGATGATATGCGTCCACGAGGAAGTTGCGGGTTCCAGGTAGGGGATTTATCCAGAAAGCTAAGGAAATGCTGAAAAAAATACGCTACTACAGGAAGGATGTAGCATTCGGTTGACAAACTAGTGCTGATGACCATACGCAACCAAATTAACGTCACTGCGTTGAGAAATGTTCGGTTAATGAATGTTACTTCGTGCTGGAACTTTGCGGCGTTATAAGTCAGACAAGAGTGACTGTGAGGTAGTGTGTTTGTGTCTGTGAATTCGATAGAACGAAAAGGGATAGAATAGAAAGAACGTCACATCCCTATGGATTGATTGATTAATTGGTGGGTAGGGTTAGGGCAGAACGAGCGGTCGGCAGATGTGATGGTTCGGTCAGACCAATATCATCCCCGGCAGAATCCAACGTCAGCCAGAATTTCCTGTTTTATCTCTGCGTTTAGGCAATGATTCCCCCAAAGCCAGCCATGGTTTTGCTGATCTATCTGACCCCTTCATACCCGACCCCAATCCCCTATCTACCACCCTGCTCCGCTCTATATATTTTCCTTTTACAACTTCACAAATACAGTATGTCAGCTGGAATTATAAATCAAGCAGAGAAGGAAAACACAATTGCTTACACAAAATAAATATATACAGGGTGTATAGCAAGTTAATGACAATACTCCAGGGGATAAAACTAGATAAAAAATATAGTTCAACACCACCAACCACACATTTCTATCTCACTCCGTTTCAGAAATATGGCCTTCTAAAGATTCTTTAAAAAAAAACTCATGTTTTTCGTAGTACAACTCCAATTTTCTCTGCTAGTACATTTTTTTTAACGATTCATTACATTTTTCAAATCAGCATTAAATTCGCTTAAATTCTGATACAAATTCAATATTCACAACTGTAATATCAATTCAAAAAGTAGAAATTAATAAAAGCTTCTGCTTCTGGTTAGCGACGACATTTCGAAAATCACTACTCTTCAAAAATCACAAAAGTTGTAGAATATAGTCAGCTTTCTAACAGTATATTCAGAACTGAGATTATCTTTCAATTTCATAATGCAATTGGAATTCTGGAGTGAAAAAACATCAAATAAATAAAAGTAATATCATTTTTATATTCGTGATATTATCAGAAATAACTGAAATTTATTTTTGATTAAGTTGATATTTAATAATCACAGTTACTCTTACATAAAAATTGTAAAAGAAATACATCGAAAATTTTAAACGCTCTTACAGCTGGCCTACTTGCAGAACACACTGCCGACACCTGGTCACACCGCTGATATAGTCCTTCCAATCTCATCTTGGTTAGCTCTCATTTCCACAAATGATTCGCAAATCCTTGCAATCAGCTGGTTTATGTCCTAAATGGGTTCTTTGTACACTTGCGACTTAAGCCAACCGCACACGTGGAAATGAAGCGACGTCAAGAATGATCAGGGTTTTCGGCAGGCCAATGCAAAAGCCCAAATCTCCTAATATTTTACATCTCCTACATTTTTTTGTCTAGTTTCACCCTCTGAAGTATTGTCATTAACTTGCGATACACCCTGTACATCTTTGATAAATACAAAATACCTTTAGTTAATATTGTCGCTCGTTATGCAAGATTATTAATGACATATTCAAATAATTATCCAACATACTAAAACAGGCAATAATAAACTACATGAGAATACGGTTAAGGATTAGATTCGTTCAACAAATAATACCTTTCGAAGAACGATAGGCAATCATCAACCTAATGTGAATAAGGTATATTATTACAGTTTTATAAAAATAAACGTTTAAAATACAAATTAAATAATTAAGGGGAGACCCGGTAGGCGTAGGGTGCCAAAGGTCGTGGGTTCGATTCCCACTAGGGGTGGTGGCTTTTCTTTCGAAAAAAGAAAAGGCATCACTACTATCCTGGCTAGAAAAGGGTGGTAACCTATAGATAACCCGTCCTAAAATTCGTAGTTAATACTAAATGGACGTTAAAATTAAAATAAATAAATAATTAAGGATAATGCAAAGTAAATTCTAGCAGTATAAAAGCTGTATTTGGTACTCACCCCTGGCTCTGGAGCATGGGCGTTAGTTGTAGGAGATTGTTCTGACCCCCTCGGTGTCTGGTAGGCCTGAAAAGGAAGGAATATTCAGTAATCGACATAAATTATGAGAATATTATCAAATAAAGTAAAGATTTTGCCTGTAAATTAAATAAAATCTATCAGTTGTATATCTTTATATTTCACACATCAAAGACACTAAATATACCCTTAAAAATATCCTGTCTCTCCAAGGGAATGTTGTCTCATGTAGGCCCAAATGGCAGACCTTAGAAATGTTATTATTTGAAAGTATCGTTGATTTATGGGCTTTATAGAAAACAAAATATTATAACTTATTAAATAATTTGAAAAGACAATATTTCTGTATCGCGGAGGGGTTATTGGACCTTGGGGCCTAAAGAGGGAATAGAAAACACAGCCTATCCACAAGTGCCCAGTTCAGTTTACTACAGCCAATGGTTTCAAATTACCCGGTCCCTCAAGGAGAAATATAGAATTGATAGCTGTTTGCGGAAGACAAGTAACAGAAAACGTTTGTGTAATTACAATTTGTTGGTCAAATTTCCTGATTCCTCAATTGTACTGCCGTCACTGATGTGCAAATCAGCTGGTATGTATCTATTATTATGCAGAGTCTTCATCTAATTCCTGAACAATTTTTCTGATGGATTTTAACCCCACCGGAGAGGCTGACTGAAATTCTCCCAAAATTAGTAGGCAAAAGCATACTATTTCATTTTCTTTAACTCTTGTACTCACAAAATTAATAATTCCCAAGTAGAAATCGTAATAAATTCTCGTGTTTAACGAAGAAATGGATAGGAGATAGAAATACTTATGACAAGGGAGAGGGAAGTCGTTAATTAAGAATTCTCTAATTTTATTTGTAGCGGAAATAAGATTAAAAAGAGAGATTAACTGAATTAGACTTTTTTAATCAAGCTTAAGGGGGACCCAGGTTGAATGGGAGAACTTTCCAGCATCATTTCTGTTTTTCACTTCACATCTTCATCTTATTTCCTCATTCAATCTTACTCATTTTATTTCTGATTTATTTACTTTTGACAACTTGATTGAAAAAATAAATTCATAGGCAAGACCTCAATATTGGCTGTTCAAGCAAATAAGTATAACAAAAAAATAGACAATTTCTTCATGATTCCAAGCTGTTTACATTTTTACGAAACATTGCTTGATTTGTTTTTTATTTTACAGGGTGCCAACTGCCGGCTATAGGAGCGAGGCTATATTTTGCTAATGCCAACGGCACGTGGTTTCTCCTGGCGGTCGACCCTACAAGTATTGTCCCTGCCCTACGTCCGGTAACTTCGAGGACCGGTGAATTCAAGTCGTTAGGGTTGTTGACCGTTTTCATTTTAGTAGTTAGCTTATATCCAACACAAAAGTTGAAGACTGATAATTTTTGCAAAGAGTCTTTTGGTCATATAATGCACATCAGACTCAAATGTTGAAAGTCACAAAAAGAAAAATGTATAGGAATAAAAAAAAAAAAAAAATCAGAATCCTGAGGGTAGTTATGTTTAAAAATTATGATTGTCTGCTTTAAAACACCAATCAAAAGCATTACACTTTTTGTGAAGTATTTCAAAATCCGAAAAGAGGGAGAAATAAACCAAAATTATTTTAAATTTAAATGATATTGTGAGGAAGTTGTGTAGATTAAGATATGTAATAGGCAAAATCGCGTCCAAAAGGACAGCGCAGCACCTTGCTGAAGCAAACAGATGGTTCAACGGTTGCAAGGATTTACACAGAACTGCGCGGAGCTGGAACTTGGCGGTTGGATCAGCTCTTCCTTGAGATATTCCAAGGAGCACGACAGCGACCTGTTTCACAATCGGCCTTGAGTTTTGGTCATTTTGTTTACATACGAAACCTTCGCTCAGTGGCAAGCGGAGTGTCCGTTTTAGTTTACTGAGGGCAATTCCCAGAGAAGAAGTGAACCAGCTTTTGACGTGGACCGGCTCTTAACGAACGAATTAGCATGTTGGATAGCTTTAAAATATTTGTTGAATGTTCAAAGAACATCTTAGTTTGATTTGATAAGAAAATAATGAAGAAGGACACTGAATTGAGGTGAGGCATCTTTTTTGGGGAATAGTTGGCAATAATTGTAGGCTTCCAAAATAAAAATAAATGATTTCCTGGAAGAACTGTTTTATTTATTTTCTATTTCTGTTTAAGTCCGTACATCATGTAAAACGGAATAAAACGTTTAACGGTAAACGTGTGTAATTTTCCTTTTATTTACCGATATGGTTATGATGTTAATTGTTCATGTCGAAATTGCACAATATTGCGCGGCTCGCAGTTCAAAACCAGCCGTGCAAGTACAAACCCGAGCTAGCTCGCCTTTGTTCGGATCTGTGGAGAGACGTGGACTCGGCTTTAGAAACGAGCAGAACAAAACCCGAGCGTTTGAACAGATGTTTCGAAACGTGGCCTTGTTCTATATGTACCTCAACGCAATGTACATATTTACGCAGCTGTAGCCCCAGAAGACACCTCAAGAGGGTAAGTAAGAATTTCATAATTAAAAATTATAATAACTATTTACGAAAGTGATTAGTAATGAATTATTAAGTGAAAATTCCTGTGGAAAACATATGAATCTATATTCAAATGATTGGAGTCACAAATATGTGGAGCATTTTATGCAAAACCCTTTGAATGAATGCGTAGATAATAAATAATTTGATATTTGATATGAATATGAGCTACAAGAGAGTGTGAGATGAAAGGTTTTTATTTCAATGTAGATGCAGTTTCTTGGATTAGATTTGCTTATTTGGCTATGAAGTAAACAACAACAAAAAATACAGACTATATGTTTTGTGGGTGCTTCTTCAGGTTACTTCTAAAATGAAATGGCATTTCTTTATTTAAAAAAAATATTTTTCAATTATCTTCTAAATATACTTTTCAGAGATGGCTCGCCGTTTCACGAGGATTATTTTGGCCTGCCCGTCAGAATAAATTAAACAAATACCTTAGTTATATTTTTGACGAATTGGTGTTACAGCTATAATGATATTGAAGTGTGTTGATATGTGGAACCTCAGTGCTTCATTATTAATGAATATTATTTTAGTTAATTGCAAATATAATTTGCAAATATTTTAGTAGTTTGTACTTTATAGTTAGTTTATAGAAATCATATTGCATGACATTTCTCCTATAAGAGAGAAAGTTTCATTTGTATATTTTTAATTCTTATGTTGAGCTTATTTACACCCACTTATATACGCCCCTTGGTGGAGAGAGACCCAAGTTAGCAGTTAAGTGACCATGGTGAAAATATAGTTGTTTCTTAGCCGAACCCCGACGGCTAACTGTCTACATCTCCGAAGTTTGTTATATCACAAGTAAGTGAGTGTATGTTCAACGGCGTATCAACAATTGGGCTATTAACGCCACGCCAACTACTGGTTGCCACCCTTTTCTATAATGCCAACAGCACAGAGCGTTGTACTGTCCACACCCGACGTTGCTTAACTTCGGCGATGAACGGGAACAGGTGCATTCATCTTGGCAATGGCCGTTGGCAAAAAGAAGGTAAAAAACTAACGACAGTCTTACAAAGGTATGAATTTCCAGAGGTTAACTAATTTTCCCAAATACTCTAGAATTAGTATAAGTCTTTATTATTACCGATAAAAAGTAAAGATGTAGAGCGACTCCGAAGGATACTGCAGAGTTAGCAAAGAGGGGAGGGTAAGTGATATTCTGGAGGACAAAGCTAATGCGGATAGGAGGTAGATAGGGGAAGAGGACAATAAAGGAGAGTAAGGATAAAAGAGAAAGAGAGGACTATAAGATATAAATGAAGATGGTAGTAGAGAGACCCTAATTACCACTAAAGCGGCGATAACCCCGCTCCCTAGCGGAATAACCGTAAAAGGATGCCTCCTAACGATACCCTATCTACTTATATTGGGGGGAGGAGGGTGTCTATTTCCATTTCCCTTACCCCCATTCTACTCGGCTGAATTTCCTCTCCTCCCCATGATATAGCCACCCAATCCCATCCTCCCAGGCCCCAATCCTACCTACTCCACGATCCCTCCTTTTTCATGGGTCATCGCAATGTGGGAGTATTGGAAATAGGAAAACAGGAAATATAACGGATACAGATTTCATCCGTACCAATACCAAATACATGCTTTATATAGCAAATCGGCAACGGCTGTGTTAGGCAACACAGTGAAAACGTTTCCAAAAACTATTTCATTTTATTCTGATGAGGTTAATTTTTTTAAGCGTAAAGCATGAATAAAACAAGATTAACAATATGTTATTAACCAAAATTGTTAGGGCAAAAACATTGGGAAACATTGCTCCAAATATTAGAGACAACATTTAACTGATCAGCTACCTTAACTTTTTAACCCTAATCCTGGCAAAGTCACACATGACACCTTGAAAGCAATTTTTCATAAACGGGGAGGGCTACAACTATTTTTCTCTTTTCCTATCTCACAGATGAATACGGCTATCATTTTATGGAAGGCTATCAACCGGTTTTATCAGTGATTATGTTTGGTGAACCACAATTACTTGCAAAACGTCTTGTTATTTAAACTCTATGTTTGAAGGCAACACAAGTAAGAAATACTTTAAAAATTTAAAGTACCTACCATCAGCTGACATTTGGTTGGACATTTAGGCAGAAATATTTTTATGATACGTTTAGTAATGTTTATAGGCAATGTTTAGATGTATTACAAATTATAAATTTTTATTTTGCACTTATACATTTTTTAACACTGTAGGGAGCTTTTTTAAGGGTTGTTCTTTCTTAACCAACTCGTTAAAAAAGGTTCTCATAAATCCTGTCCCCTTTTCACAGTAAATCGTCGAATATTGCCTGAATGCGTTTCTTATGCTACGAGAAGGAAAGAGTGACAAATTTTCATGCCCCCTTTGCTTCAAATACTGTAAAATTCCGTAAAAAATTGATGTTTTCTTTAGGGTGCCTATACACGGCGAGTAATATATCAAGATTTGGATTTCGCAGTCTGAATTATTGATAACAATTGGTACTGCTGTTTCTATTCTTAATAAGAAGAATAGAAAAACTGTTTTTTAATTATTTTGTGTTCTTCCACTTTATTTCTGATTCCAGCCAGTGTTCGTTCAGTTTTCGGAGTGTTTCTTTGCTTTATTTCTTAATCCCGCCACCTTCGACACATTTTTATCTGTTGTATTTCCTTCCGGAGTCCTTCCCTTATTTGCTTCCGAGTCATTAAGTCTCATATTCGCGTTAAGATCAATAACGTCATTGATTATAGAGTTAAGACATTTCATATTATAAATAAAATCAACTGTTATAAAACTTAAATGTGGTTTATTCTTACCTTTAATTTTAATGTTTGAAAATTTTATATTATTTTACATATACATTATTTTATTATAGTTTATTCAGGAGTTCCGTGGATTTAAAAAAATCAAATAAATTTATAATCTTAGTCGGGTCGCCACCCATATCAGTCCCGGTTTTGAGGTTTATCAACTTATCGTGTGTGTGCTAGATCCGTACAGTCCAAACCTTGAGGCCAAACTATGCAATGCCGGCCTTGAGATTTGAACTGAACGTGTATAGCCACCTTTAAAATTAGTTAATACTTTAAGATGTAGTATTTACCTGATGAGGATGGGTGGAAGGTGAAGGTGGTTCCTGTTGTGCACTGGATTGTGGAGCCGATCCCTGTGGACCAGGACTCCAGGAGGAACTCCTGTTCTCAGCAGCACTACCTGTACCGCTGTTAGAGAAGTTACCTCCGTTGTTAGCTCCGCTACTTCCGCCTCCACCCATCTACAACAAACAGACAGTTATAAATACATCAAGCAAGTATACAGATAAAAAAAATATATTAAGCCTTAATACATGACACTATCGAAGGTATAAAATCACAAAAGGGGGTTGTAGTTGTACTTCCACAGCACACGAGTAGGTGTTCAGTGGAAGTAAGTGTGCAGGGGTCATCAAACGGTCGATCGCGGATGCTATTTGTGTCAATTTCGAGAAAACATTTCTGATATAGAACTAATCACAGATTTTGTTTTAGTAGGTTACTATAGATCCTTATTTGCGTAAAAACATTAAGGGATTAACTACTAAAATAGCAAGTCAGTTTAACATTGTTCTGTTAAAATGGGTTAGTGCAAATTATAAGAAAAATACATCTCAAAGCAACATCATCTGAAACATTATGCTGGTGTCCGAATCTAAGGGAATTCGCCCTTCAGCTGACGACAATGTTTGGGTCAACTTGCTAGTTGAGTTTGCATTTGATGAAGTTAATTAAGTAAAAGTATCGTAATCGACTAACATATGACATCATCGTAACGACTACGTATCTTTTGAAAATTATGCTGAGGACAAACAGTGCCCTCCAAAGACACTAGAAGAGTGTTTTCAATGACATTTTACAGCAATACTATACTTGCCTTGACAAAAAAAAAAAAAAAAAAAAACATATTGTGAGGAAAACTAACATGTCGTCGATACAAATGCAAAGTATCGAATATGAAAAAATTCATCTTTCATTTTCAATCTTTACTAATTTCTGCTGGACTTATGTGCGGCAAATTCTTGAATCTTAGATCACTCTATGAAAGGGAAAGTATTCCACTATCAAAAGGTCAAATCTGCCGAATATTTGACTGTCCAAAAAAAAGTAATGAATAAATGCTTTTCCACTCTAAAAAGTGGATGTTCACATTCGATACTTTGCATTTGTAACGACGATATTGACGACTTCCTACCAAGACGACAATTCTGCATTACACATAATTGCAGCCTCGCAAGATCCTAATGTTTGTAGTTTAACAATTTTGAGGTAGATCGCCAGCAGTTTAAGTTCGAGCAGTTCAGTCCGCTTACACCCAAGACAACAGGAATAGATGCACTTAATTTAATTGCATTATTTCATACCGAGGATGCCAAAACGTTTTTGTCATAAATTTATTCGCCTTTCGAGTGTCTATGAAATGACAGACTTCAAGACCTTCCATTTGCTGGATGCCCATTCTACCACGCCATCTATCTATCTATCTATCTATCTATCTATATATATATATATATATATATATATATATATATATATATATATATATATATATATATAATCGCGTGTCTGTTTGTTCCTTATGCAAACCCAGACCGTTTGACCGATCTGAACCAAACTCGGTACACTGGTAGGTCTTTATACGGGGAGTGTTATAGGCTAGGTCAAAAATTTCTACCACCAGTTTGTCTGTATGTTTGTTCCTTATACAAATCCATCACGTTTGGCCGATTTTGATCAAACTTGGCACACAGGTAGGTCTTGATACGGGGAGTGTCGTAGGCTACGTCAAAAACGTCTACCAGCCAGCTGTTTGTCTGTATATTTGTTTCTTTACAAATCCATGCTGGTGTAGCATGGCACGCCTGGAAACAGCTCTGTAGTATAGTATAAAGAATGAAATGAAGTTTGTTTAATCATACGCCAGAGAATTTAAAATTTAATCTAATTTAAAAAAATAAAATAAAAATATTATTTTTAAACTTCAAGCACTAATATTTACAATCGGTTATTCTTACCCATTCGCTATTATTGTTACGCTCTCTTTCCCCAACCAAAAAAATTGTCATTGAAAACAAGTTTGCCCAAGAGTAGACTGTTTGCTATGTAAATGGGCGGACGTACAGGGATTATGGGATAAAGCAAGCGAAGCCCTCCTCTATTATTTTGTTTTCGTCAACGGACCTCTGTAGCTACTGGATTACTGGAGCGACTCTCCCTCCCTTCCAGAAAAATATTTTAGAACCTCCCTCTCTGCTCGCTCCTCTCTCTATTTATAGTGTTGCTTCATCCAACCTAAACCACCGACGGAAATGTTTTTTTATTTTCCCCCTACACTTCAACCCGCTACACCACTAACAAAACATTCATTTTGCGTTGTTTTTTCGAACAGACTTCTCCGAAAGTAATCAGTACAGATTATAAGTGACAATATTTATTTTAGAAATATAGCTGCTTCGAAATGTATGTAGAAATAAATGTATAAGAGGAGGTATGAATAGTGAATTGGGGTTTTAATAAAAGATAATGTTGAAACATGATAATTCAGCAGAGCCTGAGTAAAATGACCGCAGGAGAAGTGAGCTCGCGCAGAATTCACCCTGCCGATATATCAACAAGAAATTTCCGACTCGCAGGAACTGCGTCATCTTAGCGCGTTTCCATTTTTACCCCTAGTTCTTTGCAAAGCATAGAATAGAAACAGTTAATGCATTGCCTTAATCATAAGTGGAAAATTAAATACATGTAGAAATTGAAATAAAACCTCAAAGCGAAGCAAGATCTTAGGCGCAACAACAGGAAACTGACAGTATCGTAAAACTAAATTACTCCATTAAAGCATAATTTTTCAGAAACAAAAATCACATACGAGCCGTATTTGTAGGAAATTTAATAAGCTTTCGAATATAAACTTTACTACGATTTCCCAACCTAGAAAATTAAAATGAATCGGAAGTTAAAGTTTAAATGAAATAAATAAACAGAAACTACAACAACAAAAAACTGCTATCACTAGTCCTATTTTGCTAGTTTTCAAAATAAAATTTATTAATTATTTTTTAACGCCAAAGGAAAACTATTACGGCCCAAGGTACATTATTATTTCTATCTGGTGAAGGATATCAGGTAAACCCTCACTTCAGAAGGACCTATTTCGCCTAATAACGTCCTTTCTTTTGTTAAGGCAATCTTCCATAACGAGCCGTTGAATAAGAACAGATCGTGTCCGATAATGAATTACAGACATAAATTCTTTCTCGAGTACATTGCCAATAGAATTATTTATTCCGCAAGAATGTTGCGTTCTCACCAGAAACTCAACCGGGTTTTCATCTTCAGTGCACTTTGAGTAGGCATCCTTTGAGGAGCGATAGAGCATATAGACGGAAACTTTTAGCACTGAAGAAGAGTTTGATTTGGAAAGCATTCAGCGAGGAGAATAATATTTGTTAGTCGTGAAGGTTGGTTGCCCTGTTTTCACACAACTTTATAACTCCATCAAAAGCAAATTGAAGAGGTCGAGGCAAAATAGTGCCATCAATATTTTTAACAAAAGTTAACTGTAGCTGCTGTATGTAGGATATTATGTGGGACTATCAGTTGAAATGGTTAGGGACAACGAGATTAAGTAGCATACAGAGCGTGCAGTCATATTTTAGCAGCATTTACATCATAGGCTGATAGTCCCACATAATACCCAACATATAAAAGCAACAGTTGTTTTATTAAAAATGTTGCTTGGCATTATTTTGCCCCGACCCCTTCAATTGTCTTCTGCGGTCATATTAAGTGGTTAATGTAGAGCAAGTATGAATCTTTAAGAAACACTGGGTAGTAAAAACATAAATAACTCTTGATATTGACAATATATCCACAAATGCTACCGATAAACTGTACATAACTCGCTGATAAAAATAAATGAGCGATAAAAGTATTAGTGAAGTAGAGAGGGACATAAAAAAGATACAAAGGTAAGGAAATAAGGTGACATTGAATAAGCCAAGTGACCCAGATAAAACTAGGATTGGGGGAGCAAGGTTGGGCATGCAGTCGAGCATAATGGGAAACGGTGTTCTCCTCTGTATGTGTGTTCTCCGTGTCTGTGTGTGAGTAATGGGGAGGAGGTGGGAGAGAGAGAGAGGGAGAAGAGCTGGCGATTTGTGTACGAGAGAGAGAGAGAAGGAGAGGGGGAGGTCTGGTAAGGTTTTATCCATTCATCAGCTGTCGTGCTATGTTGCCGTGGTGACCTTGTGAGGGGAATGACCCTGCCACTTATCTACCGTGGAAATGGAAACATTTATAGCACATTCCGGCTCTCCTTACACCACTCCATCAACCAATCATTTTCTAACAGATGAACCATTTCGTCATCTATAAATACAAGCATTTAATTTATTCTAGACAATTGTCGCTTTTTACGAATCATATCAGGTTGACAAGCCGATAAGGCTGCAAACAGGAAATCATTTTGGAAAGTAAGCCGTTTATATCTCGTCTTTTGGGCCAGCTCAGTAGATTATAACTATGAAATAGGCGCGAAATGAAAAGTATTCTTGCAGGGTAACGTTGTTTCTCTGGGTTGCGAAGTCAATTGAGGAGTAACATTTTTATCACAAACCCCTAAACTACACAAAACACTCATAAGAATAGTCCTCTACCAAGTTTCAGAAACATAGACATTAAGCAACTTGGGTGGGCTAAGACCATTAATGTTTGAACAATTTTTACGTCGTAGTATTCATCGGCCTGCAATTAAAAAGAAAGCTATCCGAAGTATTCATGATATTCATGTGAATGGGCGGTCAACAAGGACAAGCTACGATCGATTTCGATCTGGCCTTCAAATGTACATTGAATAAAAGAACAACCATCGGATGAGAATTTTAAAATAGCCAGTCTATGTATTACTTATATTATTACGGTTAAAAATAGTCTTAATTGCTAAGCAATATTGTGATAATTGTTTTACTGTTCACATATTATAAACTATTCAGGTTTAGTCGTCGTTTTCGGGTCTTCCTACTTTCTCATTCATGATTTGTTCCTCCTGCTGTTCTTCAGTATCCATATTTGAGTCCATGCCCTCCTAATAGAAGGTACGTATTATACTCAGAACGAGTAAGTTATGAAACGAGCGCAACACCATTCCGAATATAACATTTGCTTTCTAACAGTGTTGGGCATTATTCGAATAAAATATTATTCGAATGATCATTCAAATAAATTTTTAGTGAATGATGAATAATTCACTGAATTATCTTACTCACACGGTACATTATGAATTATTCACAGAATTATTCGTTATTATTTATTTCCAGTTGGTCTACTGATTAATCCTACTCAAACACACACACACACACACACACACACACACACACACACACACACACATATATATACATATTTTCGGCTGCCAACATCATAATAAATCTATCATTATTCACTAAAATATATTTATTCTGATTGATCATTAGAATAATTTGTGAATAAAACATAAACTTCATTCACTGAATAACGAATAATGAATAAAAGTAATTATTCTTCATTCATGAATAAAATAATAGATTTATGCATTAATCTTTATTCAACATCCAAAATAATTGTTGCCCAACACTGCTTTCTAATACGTCCTTAACACCAAACGTAACCAAACATTTTTAACCTCATTTTTGATGAATGTCGAATGTCTTGAAAAATGTTAAACTCACTCCCTCATTCGTTAATCTGTTTAAGTAACAAATATGAAATTCTAGTTCTACCAACGTTTCTAGAAAACGGATTTGACAAGCTATGTAGGTAAGTTTCTTCCTTGAGTATGAGGGTCTTAATATTTTATGAAAATACAGCTTTATATAAAAGTGAGATTTCATTGCCTATAATTTTAGCCCTTCATCAGAGCTATGATGAAAGAGAGATCTGATCCGTTTGGAAGTCGCTACATCATTTGAAGGCATGAAATTCAAGCAGAAACGTTGTCAATACAAAATAATTTTAACATAAAAATGGTTGGTCAAAATGATTGATCAGAGCAGGCAAAATTGTTTTCAAGTTTCAGTTGATCTCGCTTTTCAATTTTCGACGTGAATAAAGGACTATATTACATACATAAATTCCGTATTCAGTTATTTTTTACTTAACTGTCTGTGAGTAAATGAATGAGTAAGGTTGATTGGATATTTGTATGTGAGTATGTGTGTGCGTGGAGGTGTACGTGTAGAGCCGTGTATATGCGCACGTTTGGGTGTGTGTATACTCGTAAAAATTATATTCATAGTTATTTATGAACTCAGCTCCTCCTTGGGCCTGATCCTAGAGTAAACCAGGAGCAGTAATAAATTCATAAGAAGGACAATTATTTTTCTAAAATTTAAAAACTTTCCTAATAAATTAACAACACCAAACAAATTAGAAAAACGAACCACCACAAAATATTACGAAAGGTTCATTCGATGGCGATAATGACCCTAATTTTAGAACACCTTAAAAAAATATAGAATCCAATAGGACTTGTCTATCACACTGGAATTGAAATAGATATTGCACCAACGAAATCTTCAACACCTACAGAAGGAAGAGGTTAACTAAACTGTAACGGTGGTTTTTATTTACTTAGAGTTATAATTTTGTCTGAAAAACGAATAGAACGCGAACCTTTTAGTTGTTCCTGATTCCTAGTCCCATTAAGGGAGAAGAATTGATAAATTCCACGCCATAAGTGGGACAGGCAAGCAGAGCGATAAGAATGTAGTCCCCAAGAGGAAAGACGAAACCAGCTAAAGAATGCATTGCGGGCTCTGTATAACCCCAACCCCGTCCTCTATAAACACCACTCTTTTAAGCTCCTTTTTTCTGTCTCTCTTTTTTCTATCTTTTTTTTTTTTTTTCATTGCCTTCTTTTCTTCTTATATTTCTTTTTCTGACCCGTCTTTTTACTCTTCGCCATCTAACAGCTGATTTTACTTGTTTTTCTTTTCTTTTACAATCTTAATTGACTGACCTTCACAATAGAATCCGTTAACATTCCTTTTAAGTCATAAAGCTGAACGCAAAAACAGAATGGAAGGAATCTTGTTTTTCTTCTTCACGGTTTTTATTGTTTCTATTTATTATCTCTAACTGACTTGTAAAATGAAAGCATTCACGTTTTTGTTTCATTATTTGCTAATGTTAAAAAAAGAAATAAGTTCATTAATTTATAGTATACTGACGTTTCCGGCATAATAAGTAACTTATATAAGGAAATTTTATGAAAATTATTTAAAAACATGAGTACTATGATGTTTTAAATAAATAACATAAATTAAACATATTCACTTCTTTCCAGAATGTCAAACCCTAGAACAGCTATTTCTATAGGTCTAATTTACTCAGATATATTAGGTAATCTTTAAACCGCAGTTTCTGATATTCCTCATAACCAATTCACAGAAGCGCAGTACTGACCGCACTATCTATGTATTTGCCCCTCTGACCACTGGTGGCCTGTTCCGGTACTGAATTTAGCGTGGAAAACGGGTTTGACATATGGGATAAATACTACTACGAAGTCTGGGGAAGGTATGGTTTTTGAGAGATACTGGGTTTAAACGACGAATTAAAGAGAGAGCAAAAGAATCTTCTAAATACATCAGGCGGCCAGCATGACCGGTAAGATAAAACCAGAACCAGCACCAGAAACCTAGCAGAGGCTCTCTGGTAGATGTACCGTTTGTCCAAGACACACAGAAAGCAAAGTTTAGATAGGAAAACAATGATTTGTTGTTGTTTCTGTAAAAAATGTATGGATATGAATACCATGAAACTTTGTTGTGAAGATTTATAGTAAGCGATATGTACTATTTTAAAGATTAAATTCGTATACTTTAAATATATTTTAAATTAAGTACTTGTTTTGTCTTCTTCTATCCCTTAATAAACAATTTTAACTTGATTAAGAATTAATCATTATTCAACGAAGTCATATTTTTGATAACTGTATTAAAAACACTTACAAATGAAGAATAACTATTAAAAATGTATTATTAAACAAAATACCATATTTTAGCATTTTAATTAATTATTTGGTTATATAATTTATAGGTAATGGGGTTTAAAAAAGTGAAATAATAAAGTAGATGCTAATTTTAAAAACCCCTTTTTTTTGGGGGGGGGGGGGATGGAAGGATTAGGAAACAGCATAGTGTATCAAATATATAAGCCACTTTTTGAGCAGAGATTCTTATCACAATTAATACAAAATTATTTTTCACACATTAGTAATTAAGTAGAAGGCATCAAATAGACAACCCACATTTTAAGCAAGGCCATCCGTTTAAGAAGATAATTCATACAAAAAATAATTGTTCCCAAATCAAAAATTCAACAGAAAGAAATGACTTATTTGTCTTTACGGTCAGAATAAACAAGAGAAAGTGATGTATACACAACTATTCATAATCAAAACTGATAATGAAACTATAACTCATGTCGTCAAAAGGCACTCATGATTACTCAATAATAAAATAATAACAAAGATAATTAAAAAGTGAATACCTGATAAGGATGCCTGTAAGGCTGAGGGTATTGTTGAGAAGGTGAAGCAGAGGGTGGAGGAGGGTAGGGACCACCACCTGGAGAGCCTGCATATCCTCTGCTTGGAGCCTAAAATAAATAAAGAACATTACAAATTTGTTGATATTCAAAACATATTAATATTTAATACATAAACAATAAATTAATGCAAACAACAAGAAAGCAACAGACGTTTAATTTTAAGAAGAAGAAAAAAATAGTCCCGTAACAGGCCACGAGGGCCCTGACGGGCAGATACTATAGAGGTATCTGATTCATGACCATGCGGCACACTAGGGAGATAGTGTGGTCAGTACTATGCTCCGACCGCCTGATTTTCCCCTTCCTGCCTTGACTGCTTCATTAGCATCAAGGAACCCATTTATAAATTATTTAACGGCTGGGTTGGCTTAGGGACGGTCAGGGAGGCCGAATCGAACACATGAACAAAGACTCCAGAAGTAAAAATCTTTAGTGCTAGCTCGGGATTTGAACTCAGGTCCTCCAGCATATTAGTCCAGTGCTCTAGCAATGAGCTAACCTCGCACCCGGACAAACATATATTTATGTATGTATATATAGAAGGTCAAGGTTGATCGAAAAGTAAAATTTTAGTGCGTCACAAGCGGTTTTACAATCAAAGAACATTTTTACATGTGTCATTCTAATTAACCGGCTGAATTGTATTTCCTAGGATACGTTATTTGTAGTGAGTATCATTGAATTATAGAGCGGGTAGAAGGAAGAGAAACTAAAGCCTGCAAAAAGGACAATGAAACTCAAGGCTGTGGAATCCTAAAGAGAAAAAAAGTCCGTCACGCAGGAGCTGCATAACTAAGCACTTTCCTCAGAATTTGGGTAGTGTAGATTGCTTTCCAGAACAATTTGCTTAAAATATCCTACATAAATAAAATAAAAACATGAATAGTTCTCTTTTAAATTTGTAATGAGTAACTGATCAATTAATAATTTGCTTCCAGAGTTATGTTTACACATGGTACCTATTACACTACGTAATAAATACAAAAAACCTCATATTATCGTGTTTTGATCTAACGCAGGAACAGGATACAGTCACTCTAGTGGTAGATAGCGCTCCTTGCGGCGGCTTTGTGAACCTACGTCTGACGGGCTTTTCTATTGAAATATATTACAAATTAAACCCCCGCTTTCCGATTGACCGATTCAGCTCATTTTTACAACACTTCTTTCTCATGAGTTACCCACGACGTATACCGCGTTTCGTTACAATACAGCAGAAATTACGACCGGTATGAGTATATTAAGAATTTGGGACCCCCCCTTCTAATGAACCGATTTAGTTTATTTTTACAACACATATTTACCTGTAGATTACCACTACAAATACCGAGTTTCGTCGAAATATACCAAAAATCACGGCTGGTAGTGGCGAATTGGTATTGTGGGTCCGGAGTAAACCCCCCCTTCTAATGAACCGATTTAGTTCATTTTTATATCTCACTTTTCTTACTATATTACCACTACGAATACCGAGTTTCGTTGAAATATAACAAATATTACGGCTGACATAGTCAAATTAGTGTTTTGGGTTCGGGGTAAACCCCCCTTCCGGTGGACCGACTTTGGTGGTTAACGAACTCGTTCAATCGTTTGCTAATTGAATGCTATATACCAAGTTTCGTGACGAAAAAACAAAAACTCTGGCCGCTATCGTGTTAACAGACACATATATGTATATATATATCTATATGCATATATATATATATATATATATATATATATATATATATATATATATATATATAAATTTTAACGGGGGTCATTTTCGGTGTCTACTAGGTAGGATCGATAAAGATTTGAAGAAATTTTTCAAAAATTCCGTCATGAGTCCAACCTCAATAGCTACTTTCCTTCGGAGGAAAGTGCTAAAAGAAGACAGGCCATTAAAAAAATTATGGGTAAAAAATATTGACAAGAGGGCCGAGATAAAAAGTAGGTATTCGAAAGAGGAGTCTTAAGTTGGAGGCGGAGTGGCTCATCTAAAAGTCATAAAAGGGGGTTTAAGATAAGAAGTGGCTTGAGTAGGAGCTGGGGTTAGACATGCGAGATTCCGTGCTCCAGCTGTTTGGGAATAATGAATGAAGTGGTGAGGGTAGTGAATGGGAAGACTCCCCCCCCCTTTACTAACACTTACAACCGTCGCACAAATACAAATAGCCAACCAAGTTAGAGCCGCCTGACGATTGAGGCAGAAAGTTTTATTCGCCCTTCATTGGTACAACTGCCATTTCCTACTAACTAGCAGATCGGATGCTGACTACCTTACTACTTATCAAAACACTATTTGTTTGTAACAAAGTTGTTAAATCAAAAAGAAAGAAAGTTTATAAGCGTTTAGATATTAACGATGGAGTATTAGACACTGAATTTCCTAAAACATTTTTCTATCCCTTTTGATACTCTGAAAGAATGCATATTGGTCAAATATTACATAATTCTCAACACTTTGTATGGATCTTCCCAGTTTCAAATATGCTGTAATTGAGCTAAGATATTAAATTCTTGGAAATTACTTAATTATCAAATGTAAAAATTCAAGGTGAATCGATAATTTAGTGATTGTATAAATCCACATCCCTGCGCATTCACCAAGACAATGCTTGAAACTATTATAAACAAAAATGTATTCAAAACTTCACATAGCTTATTTAAATCTCTTATGAATGTCTGAAAATCATTATAACTAAAGTTGCAAAGATCAATAAGATAAAAAAAAGTAAAACAATAATTTAATAGCGATACATATGAAAGATCATAGATTAAATGAGTAACAACCACTGAACGAGAACTTTATTTGTCCATAAAATAATCTCCAAATAATTATCCCGCCTCATTGCAAGTATTAACATTTTTATTGAACTATAACAGCACACATTACACATCTTATTATCAGATTTTCTAATCACCTGAAAATTGTTAACAGAACTACTGATGTCTTTTAGAGTACAACAAAAGATTCAAGAAGGATACAGAAAAGTTGAAGAAAAAACGAGTAATTCTTATCTTTGATGGTATGGACCACTTTGTATTACAACTTGTGAATTGTTAGTAGGTCAAAACTAATTATTTCCTGAGAAGAAATTACATCCACCTCATAGAATAGAAGAATATTTGCTATTAAGTATTAGAATCATTGAAAACTTTAGTTAACATTCAGTGACACCTACATAAAAAAATATCCTACATAAATAAAATAAAAACGTGAATAGATCTCATTTTGTAATGAGTAACTGATCAAATACGTAATAAATACAAAAATCCTCATATTATCGTATTTTGATCTAACGCAGGAACAGGATACAGTCACTCTAGTGGTAGAAAGCGCTCCTTGCGGCGGCCTTGTGAACCTACGTCTGCCGGCTTTTCTATTCAAATATATTACAAATTAAACCCCCGCTTTCCGATTGACCGATTCAGCTCATTTTTACAACACTTCTTTCTCATGAGTTACCCACGACGTATACCGCGTTTCGTTACAATACAGCAGAAATTACGACCGGTATGAGTATATTAGGAATTTGGGTCCGGAGTAAACCCCCCCTTCTAATGAACCGATTTAGTTTATTTTTACAACACATATTTACCTGTGGATTAGCACTACGAATACCGAGTTTCGTCGAAATATACCAAAAATCACGGCTGGTAGTGGCGAATTGGAATTGTGGGTCCGGAGTAAACCCCCCCTTCTAATGAACCGATTTAGTTCATTTTTATATCTCACTTTTCTCTCTATATTACCACTACGAATACCAAGTTTCGTTGAAATATAACAAATATTACGGCTGACATAGTCAAATAAGTGTTTTGGGTTCGGGGTAAACCCCCCCTTCCGGTGGACCGACTTTAGTGGTTAACGAACTCGTTCAATCGTTTGATAATTGAATGCTATATACCAAGTTTCGTGACGAAAAAACAAAAACTCTGGCCGCTATCGTGTTAACAGACACACACACACACATATATATATATATATATATATATATATATATATATATATATATATAAATTTTAACGGGGGTCATTTTCGGTGTCTAATAGGTAGGATCGATAAAGATTTGAAGAAATTTTTCAAAAATTCCGTCATGAGTCCAACCTCAATAGCTACTTTCCTTCGGAGGAAAGTGCTAAAAAATAATAATAGCGAGCATAAATCAGATGTAGTTTTCCTCGCTTTCGAACAATGGGTGTAAATTAAATAATAAATAGTCCAAGCAAAACAAATCAAAATACAGAAAACTAATGACAAATAATAATATAAGAAATTATGACTTCAAGAGCACATTAGATGCTCTGTAAGAACTTTCACGCATAGAAGACCAAGAAAAATAAAGCTATAAGTTTCATAATAACATTATAACAGGAATATAAGGTTGATCAGCTCACGATGGATACTACAGACAATTGATGTAAGAAGTCATGTTTGATTCAACCGTAATTATAAACAGTTTAAACAATGAATAAAGTCATAATTATGCCAGGTACAGATTTTGTTGCGGTTTTTTTTTTCCGATCTCGCATTGGAGAATCATCTGGCCAACGGATGGCCATTATTTTTGGGACATTCTGTACGTCATTCATTTGTTAACTCAAAATTAGGATTAAGCCATTCAACAACAAAATTTCCTAAAGAAGGGAAGAATTAATAAGCACCGCACATAATTAATTCAATATATTCCACAAGAATTATGAATAATTGCAATTTGTAATTATTATATATGTAGAATGTATTATTAAAATGATTTTAAAGAAAGGAAAAGGACACAAGACGGCATGAATAATTATCGGAAAGCTATGCCAATTATCCATGGCAGCCGGCCTGACATGAGGTATGTGGAATAGCTTACATCCGACTAATAATTAGATTATATAAATTCATTACCATATACAGTATTGGTAATATCAGCTCGTAACATTTCCTAGACAATAATCCACTCAGGAGTACAATTACTGCATTCTTACAAAACAAAAAAAAAATAGATAAGAAATATTTAAATGATAATTAAATAAATTTTGTGACGTTTACATCTCTCACCAGAAAACAAGAGAGTTTGTAGGTTGGGTTCTGGACTAATGGGAATACTCGGAAACGAGGAAGTGGAGAAGTTTCTAAGCATGTGGCTGACGCCTCTTCTAATAGATGGCCTTCCTTGTGCGACTACGAAATCACGGCGCCATTAACACATTCGCTGCCGGCTCCGTAGCACATAAGCAGCGCCATATATTCCCCTGAGTGCCGGGTCTACAAAAAAACGAATTGGCAAATGAGGACAGATTCAAATAAGGAAGACAGCGAATGTGTTAAGGCAGACAAGTACTGGCTGAAACACCTTCCACCTTGGTTGTGCCAAAAACACAACCAGATCCGCCATTACTGAGAGGTCTATCGGAGTGACGATAATTTGAGAGAGAGAGGACTTCTTGCAGGGACATAAGGAGCAAGGGGAACCAGGATCTACTTCGAGGGTTAATAAAGATTGCTCGATGGGGTAGGCAACTAAGATACCCCACTACGCCTACCCCAGTGAGGCATGAATGAGAGCTACATAAAAGTAGTGCTTTAGTGAAAATGTGGAGGAAGTCCGAAGAAGAGAGGAAGTGAATGAGGTTGTGTGTAACAGCGAGTGATGCTGGGAGGCAGCGTGAGCGGGAAGTGAGTGAGTGAGATGCAAGGTTCAGTGACTGAGTGAGGGGGAGGGAGTGAGAGAGGGGAGAGAGAGGACGAGAGTGACTGTGCCGATGTGTGTGTGAGAGAGGAGGAGGAGCGAGTGAAAGTGAGTGACTTGAGGAGAGAGAGAGAGGGAGAGAGAGAGAGGGAGAGAGAGAGAGAGAGTGTGAGTGTGTGTGGGTGAGAGAGAGAGTGAGAGAGAGAGAGAGAGAGAGAGAGAGAGAGAGAGAGAGAGAGAGAGAGACAAGAGTATCGAACTATCGAGCGAGGAGCCGCCCGGCTCGGACCGCCCATTGGCCCCATCGACCAACGATATCACTCACTCACTCACTCTCGCTCCCTCTTCTCCCCCTTAGATATCTTAGAGGGGGGGGGGGAGAACTTTTTAGTTAACAGCTCATTCCATTTCCCTAGTTTTACACAGTAATAATAGTTTTTCTATTTTTAATGGAAGTGTAACGTTCTAAAATATTCTCTTTTTCATATATTTGCATGTATGTAGTCGAAAATAAAAGAGCCGAATCATACTTAAATTCGAAATATTTCCCATGTAAAAATTAGTGAGAATTATACCTTAACCTTTAAGTTAATCAAGTAATTCGTTATATTATTGTTTATTAAAGTTTTGCGTAAACAAATTTATGCAGCTTATAAGCATTTAAGAGAGAACGTCTCACATTTCTGATGAGAATATTTATTCCTTTGTATTTATGCAATTTTATTTTTTTAGTAATCGAAATTGAAACAATTTTGTACAATTCTAACTGTATTTCCAATCAATGAGCGCAGAAATAAAAAGTACAGGGTAGTTATAGCAATGTTTGTTTTGAGCACTACTTTAATTTTTATTGTTTTGGGATTACTCTGTGCCATCTGTGTCTATAGACTTCACCAAGGTTTTAAAGATACATACCTAGTTCTTCGGCAATTGATCTTTTTGGATTCATTACTTAACGGCAAACTAGGGACAGTGTGGTCGTTGCCACCAGAACTTCCACTTTTCAGGAACCCATTAAAATCCTGAGTAGGCAAAGAAGCAGTTTGGGAACCCAATGCTCACCCTCTATTACATCTTTGGTTAGCGCACTAATTTCGAACTCTAAACTATATCAAGAGCTCAACCAATTCTTGTCAGGCACGTTCGTCTACGGTTAGGTAAACGCGATTAAGACTATCGGTTTACAGAGCAAGAATAAGACCATTTTAATTCAGTAACATAACGCAGTTCATGCAAGTCGGACATTGATACAGCTATTCGTAATGAGTGGAGATTTTATAAAACGGACTATCAGAATGGGAAGGAAAGACTATTCATTAGTGAAAATTGTAGAGAGTAAAAAGCTAGAGATGGACGGCACACCATATTAGTGGGCGAGCTAAACCCTCTCATTAGGATGAAATTGTGGAGTACTAAAGTTCCCAGCCTTTTCACAAGTAGATCATTCCGAAACGAGCGTGAGCCTCGCAGTTAATGGGAATTTTGATAACGCCATTGGATGGATCCTTTTAATTAACTTTTTGGACATGCAGAAAAAACATTTTATGATAATTTTCTTCAAAATGCTCCTACGTTTTATGGAAAAACACTGGTCCAGTCTAGACGAAAGCATAGGCAACCGTCACCCAGTATGAAAGAAAAGTTATGCATCCATGATAACGGCCCTTGTTCCCAATTGTCCGTCTCCATACCTTAATGCTTCCACGAAAAACAATTCCCATATCCAGGATGCGTACATACCTGCACCATCTACAGATCCATATCTGTATATCTATATGTAAAAATACATATAGATATAATAATTGCACATACATATTTCACCGAGCGGTATTTTTTGCTTCCATGCTCATAAAAGGGAACTCTTACTGTATCAGGTGTATTTCCTAAGGAGTTCTTCTAGGAACGAAGGAATCACTCTTAGAGGGAACGAAATCAGTTCTTCTTTTCAAATAGAAGAAGAAGAAAACTTTATTAAAATTAATGAATTAATAAAGAGGGTTGCCCAAATTTGTTGGGTTGCTGGTTACACAGCATGCTAATCCTCCTGTTCCAGTATTGATTTCTGATTGATGATTTTTAAATTTCAGTTCTGTTCTTTCTCTAGTTGTGAAAACATTTCTTCAGAAGAAATTACATTTCGGGAACACCATTTTTTTTTCTTTAGGAGTAATAAAAAATAAGGATATTCTTTTCGGCTTAAAAAGAAATGATAAGAAAAAATGAAAGGAATTATTTTCATCAATTCCCATATATGTGTTGGTTTATTATGCCTAGCGAGTCAAATAGTATTCAGAAAGGTTTTCTGGAGGGATTCCTAGTTCTTCCAGATAATTTGACGTCATTTTTGGAACTATATATCTCGTGCACATAAAAGAAATTATGAATAAAACAATGTTCCTAAGAGTTTGCATGAAAAGTTGACAAAATTGATGCTGATTAAGGTTTGAGACAAACTATAAAATAAAAACCAATTCATACTTTCTTAAATTAAAATAATTAAAATGAAAGGTGTTTATCAACAAATGTTAAGCAAAATACTACATGGTCTTTAGCCATGAACTAATTGGATCTAAGAATTATTGTGGGGTCCTCTTTGGTCCTGTTGCTAACGCCTTGGATTCTAATTCAGGCGATGCGGGTTCACTTTAAGACTCGCCTGCAGTAGGTTTAATTTCATGTCCCGTTGAAAAACTTTCATCCAGGCACCATGTATATTTAGGAAGGGTGACAACCAATAAATAGCCCGGAGCTAATGGCCTAAAAAAAATTATCTTGGTCTGATCGGTATACAGAACCAGTAAATCTGGGATTTTCAGTTTTTACAAAATTGGTTGGCGGCTAATGTTAGAGTAGAATATGTTTGCTGAGTAAACACTTTGTTACTTTTACTATATTTTCTGAAAGCAAAAAAGCTCAGCAGATGCTTAGCAATGTAATGACGCAAGATATTTTCCACAAAAGGTTGAATGATAGAGCAGAAGTTTAATGTCGATAAAGTGACTCGTTGGAAAGTATATCTAAAGAAGAAGACGAAGGGGGTCAGGTTTACTCAGCTGGCTCTTCAGCCTTACGGCTCACTTATCAATTTATCAAAGGTAGATAAGGATAGAGTCCGTCCCTCCCCCCCCCCAGACAATTTTCCGTCCGACTAACGGTAGATCGATATAGAGAAGGTGACGTATAAAGAGAAGGAGGGGGGGGGGTTGTCCCCAGTAATTGGTGAGGAGGGGAGGGGGGACGCCACCACTAATGGCAGGGTAAACAGTCTTCCGTCACTACAGGGGGGGGGGGGGAGGAAATACTCAACATAACCCCTCTCTCTCTCTCATTTTCCCTGTCTATCTCTCTTTCTTCCTGCATTCCTAGTCCTATTATTACTCGTTCACTATGTAAGCATGCAATAATTCAACTCTGGTAATGTTCAAAATTACCTTTTCACGGGAAGAGAGGAAGGGCTTTCTGAGTAGGGTAAAATTGTTGTGCTTAACGAGCGTTTCTATGGTCGCAAACGATAATTTTGCTAGGTCGGGTCTAGTTGTTCACATGTAGACATTCTTGTCTACCCAGAAGTGGACTTAAGTCTTTGGATGAGAGAGAGAGAAAGAGAGAGAGGAGAGAGAGGGAGAGAGAGAGAGAGAAAGAGAGAGAGAGAGTGAGAGAGAGAGAGAGAGAGAGAGATTTTAAGAAGTAATAAGTTGATCAAAAATGGTGGACAATTATTCATTTTGTATTTAAAACTCTGTCGTAAATCGGTCATAAAATTGTTAAAATTCAATGGATCAAAAAAAATGCTAGGTACTATACTAGCAAATATCATTAGGAAGCTGCAGTTTAAATTTGAAGTTGATCGGGCATAATTTGAAGGCGCCAGAGTGTCGCCCGATTTGAAAAACATAGTTCTGAGAAAACCACTTCAATGTTTATATTTCTTCTATTTAAATTGTTTTCATACTTTCTTGTAATAAAGATTGAAAAAAATGGGTTTTAATTTTGAAATGTATTGAAGGAGGACAAAAAAAAACCTTAACAATTAAAAAAGGGACCAGCCGCAACTCGCTTTACTAATTGTCTTCAAATCAGCATCCCGTTCACACGGAAAATCGTATTTTTTGCCCATTTAAAACATTGCTCTTCACATAAAAGAGTCTTCGATATCATTTTTGATTAGTTTCAATTTTAGCCCATAAAAAAAGTTAGAAAGTAGTATTGCCCCTTAAAACCCTCAGAAAAGTAAATCCGTAACACTCAGAGATAAAGAATACATAGTACATACATAGCTCTCGAAAATAAATTTAGTAAATAAGAAATTAATAAAGGTAAATGATCTTTAAATTATAAGAACGAATGTGGGAATTGAAAGTTGTTTGCATTTTATAAAGGCGGAAGTTAACCCTAAAAATCAATGGTAGGAAGAGAGCAGCTAAGAGGAGTGAATCAGAGGCTGTCTAAATAAACGAATAAACAAACAATTATTAATTACCAGAGAGATTATGAACCACCAGACACATTTACTACTTAGCAAACATACTAGTCTAATGACTAAGACAACCAAATATCTACAGATTAGACAGGAATAGTAAACAGAAGTCACTTCAGCTATTAACATGTATTTATGTAAACGAACGATGCAATATGATAATAGCGTGGGACTAACAATGCACGTGCAAATAGTGAGAAGAGAAATATTTTTCTTGGTTTTCAAAGAGGCTAATCAGGTATTTTTTTCTTACTACAGTGAAACCTCCTGTAACGGACACCTCTATGAACGGACAGAATATCCACGGCCCCGGCGTAAACTCCTTTCAATCAATGCATTAGCACCTCTCAATAGCGGACCCTCTACTTACGGACAACGGACACCTAAAATCGGACCCATATAGCTGATTTCAACTCTCAATAGCGGACCCTCTACTTACGGACAACGGACAACCTAAAATCGGACCCATATAGCTGGTTTCAACTCTCAATAGCGGACCCTCTACTTACGGACAACGGACACCTAAAATCGGACCCATATAGCTGATTTCAACTCTCAATAGCGGATCCTCTACTTACGGACAACGGACACCTAAAATCGGACCCATATAGCTGATTTCAACTCTCAATAGCGGACCCTCTACTTACGGACAACGGACACCTAAAATCGGACCCATATAGCTGATTTCAACTCTCAATAGCGGACCCTCTACTTACGGACAACGGACACCTAAAATCGGACCCATATAGCTGATTTCAACTCTCAATAGCGGACCCTCTACTTACGGACAACGGACACCTAAAATCGGACCCATATAGCTGATTTCAACTCTCAATAGCGGACCCTCTACTTACGGACAACGGACACTTAAAATCGGACCCATATAGCTGATTTCAACTCTCAATAGCGGACAGCAGGGTAAAATATTTAATTGGATTCTCAGAATCTCAAGAAAAAGCACACCCTGGCGGGCATTGCTAGTAAAATTCATAGGAAATGGGAAGAGAAAACCGTACCCTACTGTTCCAGGAAGCACATCTTGTTTTGTTACACCACTATTCAGCAGGTTTCATTCAGTTGGTACCGAGTCATGAACTGTATCTAGAAAAGAACGCGTGTAACTCTAAAAAATAAAGCGCAAGTTTTAAAAGTGTATGATAGTTTATAGCTTTGTGTTAGAGACTTGGGCGCGAAGTTTGGCGTCGTCAAAACGCAGACGTCAAACTTCGCATACTTTTTAGAACGATATGTGGTGAAAGTGCATCGGTTAATGTTGATTTAGTTCTAGATTGGAAAAACAAATAGGTTTACATTTGCCATGAGTATGAGGCTAAAGATATATTTAATTTTGATGAAACGGCTTTATTTTTTCGGGCTCTGCCAAACAAGACAATGATTCTAAAAGGGGAAACGTGCTCAGAAGACAAGGAAAGCAAAGATCGTTTAACTGTTATGCTGTGCGTAAACATGGAAGGCGATTTTTAACAGCCGTTAATAATCAGTAAATTATTAAAACCACGTTGTTTTAAGAACATTAACGTCAAGTCAAGAATATCTTGGCAAGCTAACAAAAACGCATGGATGACAACGCCTATAATGAGTGAATGGCTAAAAACTTTCGATCAGAGAATGCGACATCGAAAACGGCGTGTAATTTTGTTTACAACAAAACTACAACGCGACATGCCACCCACAGATGCATCTAATAAATGATAAAATTCAGTTTTTTCCACCGAATATGAAATTTTGCTGCTAGCCCCTCGATCTCGGCATTCTTAAAAATTTTAAAACAAATTACAGAAAACGATTTTTTCGGGAAGCCATTAAGAAAATGGACTCAAGCGATTCTGTTACTAATTTACTGGACGCGTTATTGTGGATAATGACAGGTGTAAAAGAAGTAAGAAACTGTTGTGCACTGTATTCTCAATGGTGGATTTCATTAACCTCCCAATAACGGACATTTTTTACGGACCCAATGGTGTCCGCTATAAAGAGGTTTCACTGCACCTATTATTCAGTTATTTATATAAGGAGCGCCTCAACGGCAAGGTGATTATTTCGCATTCTTAGTGAAAGACTAATAGAAAAATAAAATAAACATGTGTAAATAAATCTTTCAAAATTTATATTTATTTATTGATTTAGAGCCCGCTAAAGCGCTATTTGCTCTCTTCGAAGTTGGAAAGAATTTGTACTTTTAATTCAATGTTCATATGAGATTTACCAGAATGCTATAAATGTAAATAAATAAAGATAAGAAAATTCAAATTTTGAAAACTTCAAGTGATTAAATGTAAGAAAAAATAAAAGGAAATTAGAATTTGGAAATATTAGAAACAAGAGTGTACTCATTACTTCAATTCACGTTAATTCATACATGTTTTTTTTTTATTTTTCTGTTTGTTTTAAAGGTTATTGTAGATATTTGATTGTTTAAGGTATGTGAGTATTGTGTTAATGTGAGGACTGTTGTCTGTCAAGAGCTCGTTCGTGTCATTTGGTAGGTTTGTGCCGTCTCGTTGCTTGCATTCAGTTAGTATGTGTTTAATAGTGAGGTCTGTGTTGCAAATGGCACACGTTGGTCTGTCCTGTTTCGTCATTAAATGGCGGTGTGTCAGCAGCGAGTGTCCGATGCGGAGTCTGGTGACCGTCCACCACTTCTTCACGCCTCGTGGCTCGCTTGCTGGATGGCCTGGCACGCACAGTCAAACTATATATATATAAATCACGTGTCTGTCTGTATATCTGTTTGTTCCTTTTAAAAATAGGGGACGAGGTTAGCTCAGTGGTAGAGCACTCGACTAATGAACTGGAGGACCAGGTTCAAAACCCGAGCGCGCACTAAAGAATTTTTCTTCTAGTGCTGCCGTCGGGGGTTGGATTTTGGGTCCCAGATCGTCCCTAGGCTCACCCAGCCTTTAATTAATAATGGGTACTTTGGGTGCTAATGACTCTAGCAGTCGAAGCAGCCAAGGGGAAAATCAGGCGGCCGGAGCATAGTGTTGACCACACTATCTCCCTATTGTGCCATATGGTCAAGAATCAGATACCTCTACAGTATCTGCCCCTCTGGGCCCTTGTGGCCTGTTACGGGACCGATTTTTCCCCCTTTTACAAATCCACACAGTTTGAATAATTTTTACCAAAACTTTGCATACAGTAAGGTCTTGATCCGGGAAGTCTCGTATATAATAAATACACATGAACAAAATAAATATATTGTGAAACACAACATATAAAAGATTAATAAAAGAGGAAAAGAAAAGAAAACCTTTTAACGTTTCATTATTTTAGCTTCATTAACATGATTTTTAAAATTTACGATAATTTCGTTAATAAAACGAGCGGTTGTTGTAGAATTACCTGCTTCCTGACCGCAAAGGATCAGAAGGAAGGTACTATGCAATAGTACAATCTGACCCCCTAATTTTCTATTATTTGAACTGCGGGATTCTTCTATGCACGTCCCGAGCTCAAAACACTTGTCCTCTAGCATTAGAGGCCTGTTTCATTTGAAATCCAAAGATAATAATTATGATATAAGAAAATACATGAAGAGGCAAATTAAATAATTCAGAATGCTTATAAAGCATTCAACATGCTTGCGTTGAAATTAATGAGAATTACTACTTTATCGTGACCAGAAATCGTATGTTTATTGCCGATCTATTCAGGGAAAATACCGTGCATGTTTTCGAAGATGGACGCACAACAAAAGGAGCCTCAATACGGAAAGAAACTGTTGTAGTACATAGGAAAACATCTTCAAGTTGGAAGAAATTCTCAGCAATCGCTTATTAGAAATAGGGAGTAGTTGTGATGATTGAGATAAAGTTAATCTCTTCGATTCCAGGTAGACGTAGAAAGATTATTATCTCTTAAATGATGCCTTTTTATAATTATTATCATTAATTAAAACGTCAGATTAAATATAACAATTAACAAAGCGGATCCGTTTTTAATTGATTTTAAAAGGCGGAGAAGCTAATTTTTGCAGGGATATCTACAGAAAGGCCTTATATCACAATAATTGGGAAAATGTGATAAATCGAAAATTTCTCGCAACATTTGGATCTTGCAAAAATTTGAAGAATGTTATTTTTTTCGATAATACCTCAATTGAGAAATTATAATGCAAGAACTATCAAAATTATTAAAGCAACATTTAGTAGGTTATTTTATTATATAATAATTTTTCCCCTGGAATATGAAGGACTTCCATGCATTTCAATTCACCGAAAAAATGTCTATTTTTGCCCTATTGTTCATAAGCATGCCTGAGACTGCAATAATGTAGACAATTTTATTATGAATCTTTTGGCGCCATGCTTGAACTATATCTACCGACCTTCGCAATCCCAACGGTCAACGACCCTTACTAAATGAAGTATTTGGAGATTAATACAAGCATATATCAGCTCTAATGATTTCCTGTCCAGGTTAATACAACTATTGTCTATTACTAGTATGGAATACACGGATATCAGGTGAATCGAGTAATTACTCACTACGACATGGATCCTATATAATAGATACCCCTGTACATTGCTACTATTACCCAGGTGGGATGTAGATAAGGGGCCAAGGCTGATTAGGTTACCAATCCCTATCAGTAATTAAGCAATCATCCCTCTAGGTATAGTCCATCATTAATTAGGTAATACCACTAACTCAGCCAACTATGTAGTACCTATCTCAATCATATACAACTAAGGGCAGGTGGCACACATTTTTTGTGTGAGTTTATTAATTAAACCGTGAGAAGAAATATAACAAATAAAAATGCCGAGATGAAGAACCCTACAAGCAATTTAACAACAAAAAGAAATGGCAACGAAATTACTTCGATATTCAGCCAAATATTTATTTATTTATTGAATTCACGAGTCCGCAACAAAGAAGCGATTTGCACGATTTATTGTTACATTTTAATATTGCAGTGTGTCTACTAATTTTGTCAAAGCCAATTTCATGACTTTTTCGTGACATTTTCATGACTTGAAATGCAAATTCCTTTCCCAAAGAAAAGAGAATAATTTCACTTAACAAGAAAAAGCCTCAACTTTTAGCTTAAATTATTTGTAACCTTACACGGATTACCGGATCTTAATCATATCTATAAACTTACAAATTAACATACATTTAAAACAATTAATAAAACTTTATAAAATGTAAATCATATATTAAAGAGGATAGTTCAGATTAATTTTAAAAGCTAAGACTCGATTATACTAAACATTTTAGAATTTCTATAGGATTAGCAGCCAAATAAATGTTGAAGAATTGTAGCCGAATTCGAAATTTCTAAAAATATTACTAATTAAATATTCATTATCAATGTAAAAAATTTAGTAAATTAAAGTTTACACAATTTCAATATTTAACTCTGCATGAAAAACTCTGAAAGACAAATAAAAATATATGTATGTAAATAATGGCTAATTTATGTGTAAATGCCACAACAAAGGAATCTAACATGGAAAGGGGGTGGGGGTGGCAGATAGAAGTGCATTCCCGTACAAAAACAGCGACTATTACGAATGCGCCCAAGTCCAGGTATTACATTAGGCACCGGTAAATCTGAAATTTCGTAGTCATGGTTTCAAAATTCATGACTTTTTCGTGATTTTAGTGCCCTATTTTCAATTTCGTGACATTTTAGTGATTTTCGTAACTTTTTCATGTAGTATAGGCACATTGGCCTAGAAAATTCTAATTTCTAATGAGCATTTTATGAAGTACAATATAATATTAAATTGCTAAATTCCAAACAACAACCTGATTATGTGTACAAATAAATTAATAAACATACATATATATATATATATATATATATATATATATAAAATAACAATATTAATAATAAACTGTTAGATAAAAATAATAATATTTCACATTGAGGTGGTATAACCTGCAAGAAGGCTTTCTGACATAATAACATTGAATAAATTCTAATTCAAATGACGTTTATTATATTTACCGAATGTAAAGTTTGACAAAGAGAAGCACCGGACTTCTTCCAAGCGATAAGGCTTCAGTAGCCTAGTCACAAACCTGTTCCAAAAATATAACTTTTTTTTAAAAATCGCGGTATTTAGTGATTTAATTTTTCTTTTTATCATATCTGTTTAATAGCACATAATTATAATCATTATCATTTATATTAATGAATAACAAATATCACAAAGAAAATTATTTAGGAATTTTCCAGAATACCCTTCTGAAAATACATGGTTAATCTGAAATGGGCGGAGTCATCGATGAAAACAAAGCCATTGAATTGATCATTAAGAAAGAGATTAACAATATTTCAAAATGTTATTAGTGTAGTATATTTAAGGGTATATTATTACTTTTTGGATCAATCAAACTGTATATACGATAATGATAATACGCGCAAAAATAATATGTTTAGACTACAAGTCTAAGTGAAAAATAATCATTTTAATATACAACAGTAAAGATGAAAGAAGGTATTTATGTCGGGAATAAAATAAGAAGTCGTAAGGTTTAATAAAAAAAAAATGGTGGGATTTTCTAATTTGCATGTTTGTTGAGAAATAAAGGACATTCGGTTTCATTGCACATGCATCTTTCGTTTCCGGCTTTCTTCGAAGCCATGTAAATCGTATGTAATATGCATGTATGTGTGTGTGTGTGTGTGTGTGTGTGTGTGTGTGTGTGTGTGTGTGTGTGTGTCTGTGTGTGTGTGTGTATATATATATATATATATATATATATATATATATATATATATATATATATATATCCGCCGCCATATTTTTATATTTATTAATCCCTCGCCGTATTATTTGAGGATCCAGTAATATATTTGGTTTTAGTTGACTTCTTTTAAGAGATTGACTCGTTGAAAGAATTGTCTGCGTATTCATGGATGTTAAGAAAGGGTCGTCACGCGCAAAAGATTGCGCAGTGCTATCTTTTGATAGTAGCTCGACAGATGATAAGACTGTCCTTGGCAGTTCTTGCAACATCTACGAGCGTATAATTCTCCTGACGCACATAAAGATCCCCTGAGGATGACTAAGGTTACTTAAAAACCAGATACATCACAAGCATTTAGTTTGAAACTTTTTTTATATAAATATATAACCAGAAAATATCTTAATAATGATTTATTGAAATGTTATTGTCCACTTATACATGAGAAAGATTTTTGGGGCCAGTTTTCCACAGGTTACCACTCTTTTCAAGACAGGATAAGGCTGATGCTTCTTCTTTTTCTTAAAGAAAAACCATCACCCCTAGTGGAAGTCGAACCCTCAATAATTACTGCTAACTAACGGTAGATTAGTCGATAAGGTTTCAAAGATGTTTACCGACCCTTTATAGGACAACTGAATAAATATTTCACGAGATTAAGAAAAAGCCATCAAGCTTGGTGCTATTTAAAAGAGCTCTTAAAAATGTTGGGGACCAATTTAACTTGTAACAAAAAATTAAAGTGAACTGATTTTAGAAATAGAAGATGACACCGTTTAAATAAAATAAGCCAAGCAACTTCTAGGTTTATCTAGGAATCTAGTATGAGTTTAATAGTTTCGAAAATACAAAACTGTTTTCTTAGAATGAACTTTAAAAATCCAACTAATGTGTTATATTTATTCATAAAACATTATGGACTAGAAAACACAAAGTAAGAAATGAAAATAACCTCGGCTGTAAAATTGTTATATTAATGAAAGGCTTCATTTTGCATTATAAAAGTAAGAAAAAAATTAAATAAAAAGGTTAAAAAAATAAAAATTAAAAGGTTAAAACAAGAAGAAGTCTAAGAAAAAACAAGTCGTTAAGGAAGGAATGTAATTGATCTTGAAATGCTTAATAGGACTCACTTTTAAAGGTCACTTAGAAATGTATTAATTTAATAATTTTTTTTTTTTTTTTAATGGCGTCTCAACTTGTACAGCTATTAGCGAGGGGCTTAGGAGATATAAAATCTTTCAAATTATCCATTTTGACGAAGGGATCCCTTTAACGATGATCCCCACCGCTAGAGCCAATAAAAATGAAAAAAAAAATAAATCTAAAAAATTATATAAACCACAGACAAATATTAAAGAAGTCTAAAATCAAGCCGTAGGGAGTACATTTTTTCTCGCGTGAATTTTACCAAAAAAAAGTTTCTAATGGTTAACTATATATATACATACACACACACACATATATTTATTGGGAGCGAGGATAGTTCAGTGAACCTGGAGGACCCAGGTCCAAAAACCCGAGCGTGCACTTAAGATTTGTTCTTCTAGTTTCATCCTTCGAGGGTTCGATTTGGGGTCCCAGATCGTCCCTAGGCTCACCTAGCCTTTAAGTGATTAATTAACGGTACCCGCAAAAGGAAAAAATCAGGCGGCAGCAGCACACTATCTCTCTAGTGTGCCGTATGGTCGAGAATCAGATGCCTCTACAGTATTCACCCCTCTGGACCCTTAGCCTGAAAGGGACTGATTATATATATATATATATATATATATATATATATATATATATATATACACACACACACACACACAAACACACACACACACACGCACGCACGCACGCACACACACACACACACACACACACACACACACACACACACACACAAATTCAACCGATAGTTGTGTTTGTTATCTACTTGTTCTGAATCGTTCTTGTTGGCAATTCCAGATTAAGTCATGGGGTCGACTACATAAGCGAGGTTCCTTCCTATGAAGAGAGGGAGGAACCTCGCTATAAAAATCACTTTAAAAAACTAGTAACGAACCGGCAGATAGGCCGGCAAAAATGGCTCAAAAGTTGATGCACCGGAAAAAAAATGATTAATGTTGAGACATGGATTTAAATTGATTCCAAAAAGTATAATAAAAGGTAATTAACTAGTAAAGTAAGCGGCGCCTTTACTACTTAATTATTCCAATTAGAAAAGGTGCTAATGATCTCAGATGTTGAGCACCAATAAAGCTCAAATTACTACTAACACTAATAAGATTAATAACATAGACAATTTCTACTTTATTAACCATTATTACTAAAGAGTACTATCTTTCCCAATTTATGAAGTAGGTAGCAGAAATATATCCTTAAAGTTTTAGCAATAAGATTTCTTTCTGAAGACCGCTTATTCTGGAGAAAAGAGATGTGGAGAGAACGGAGGGGTCCCTTGGAATTCATGAATAGCCAAAATTCAGCTCTGATTCATTCATTTTGACGAATCAATGACAGCCTCACTTTCCGTTCTGAACAAGTAACAAATTAAAGGTTTTCTTCGCTTCTACTATTACGAGGCTTGATTACGTATTAATTTAAAATGAATAATATATATTAAATTTACTTTATTCGTTATTACTTTAAATTGTATCAGAAAATCAGTCATTTAACAGGCCACAAGGGACCAGCGGGGCAGATACTGTAAAACTATCTGGCTCTTGACCATACGGCACAGTATGGAGATAGTGTAAGTCCTCTTTTTTTCTCCTCTGCATATTTTATTATTAACACTTACGCTGCGGGTGACGTTACGGAAGGACACTCCTCCATTACTTTTCCCTTTAGATTCAAAAGGCTAGTAAATGGAGGGGATTCACTTTTACAGCTCCAGGCAAAGACAGTTGCCTTCAGAATTGTTTGGGCTTTCCATCAGTATTTTCCGTTTTCATGATTTTTTCAGGAAAAAAATGTCTACATGAAAAATTCAAACAAAAAATGCACCCTATACTGAGGTATTCCCAAACAATGACAGCCGCACCGAAAGGGTTAATATCTTTTTATTTTCAAGCTACATAGGGTGCGGTATGCCGCACACTAAGTTATTTAAATTTTGTTACAGAAACGTTTCGGCTATAAGCCATTTTCATATAAGCCATAATACATCATACTGTTTTTTTTTGTTTTTTTTTTACTACGCATCGACATTTTGGACATTAGCGCCGTCATCCAAGGGACAGCGAGGAATTTTCTCAACAAGCCATGAGATGAGAAAATTCCTGCCGCCGGTGAGAATCGAACCCACCATCTCCCGCATGAGAAACTAAGGCTGCACCTACACCTAAGGCTGGACCCGCATTGATCCGATCCCATTAAGGGCCGACGAGAGTGCCTACATTGGCCTCGACCCAATCTGATCCGACTTATTCACAGTTCGTCAGTAATGACCTCGTAGTGAAGTGAAAATGAGTGATTAAGTTAAGAAATACCACCTAATAAGCATAGGAACTTTCGATTAGGTTGAATGTTGGAGGTAAGAGAAGTATTGGTACTCATATTTTAAAATTATTTATAAGAAAGGTAACTAGAAGCTTATAAGCATTGGAAGGTTATAAATATTGGAAGATTATAAACATTGGAAGGTTATAGACGTTGGATGATTATAAATATCTTTCCAATTTAATAAACAAGGGAAACAAAAAACGAAAATGTGAATTGACAAAGTTGTTCTAAATGTTATTTCTTTTAAATTAAAAAATAATGCAATGAAATCGTTTAAGATTTAGAGGCTGTAGACCTTTTTGAAACACAATATGTGGGTTGACGACATTTTGCTTCGTCGGTCCGAAATCGGTCTAGAAACAAACATGTTTGAATGGATAAGAATCGGTGGCCATCCGATTGGATCGAATCGGGACCAATGTAGGCACCTCCATTGAGATGCATGTGTTTGTTTTCTTCCGACAGTCGGTGGCTATTGGATCGGATCGGAACGGGTCCAGTGTAGGTGCACTCTAAGGCGTTAGCTACAAGAACACGGGGAGACCACGTACTGGTATTGTACCAAGTATTATATCAGTATGATTTATTATATTTTACTGACTGAAAATTGTTTAATGACGAAACGTTTCTGTAACAAAATTTAAATAACTTACTGTAACCTATGTAGCTTGAAAATAAAAATATATTTGAGGACTGAATAAAGCTGTTACCAACTTCCTACATACAAACACAATTCTATATGGATTGTTATTGGTTCTTTTAAAAAACCTGTTCCTTCGAGCATCGCCAGTCTATTAAGAATTAAGTAAAAGAGGACAAAGAAGGAAATAGGTCTGAGGTAAAGAGAGTAAGCGTAAAAGGTCCTTGAGAGAGTATAAAAGAAAGTAAAACTGTAATGGATCCTGAGAAGGCTATTGGAGTAACGGTCTGAAGAAGCGATGAGTAGAAAGGGGCCTTTATTGGATAGGGGTTACTGCTGACAGTCCTATACCTAGGTGGGGCTATAGGCCATTACCTATAAAACCAGGTAGTACACTTACAACCAATCCCATTCACACGCTCAACTCTATACATACGGAGAGTACAATACATTTCAAACGCTTTATTTATTTATTTATCTACACACATTCAAAAATACATTGATATAGATTTTTAATTGTACGAGATGTGAATTTATCAAACATTTATTGATAGAATGTCAATAATTACTAAGATAAAGATCTCTCATAGCGGAATGACATTACTGAACTACACTCCGATAGAAGACAATATAGCCGTTCCGGAATAACAATGAGTAAAATACAAATAAGTCCATAGACAACATTAGAAACACATCCTATAACCAGGGCAACATGGACGTAACTGTAGTTCCACTTAGGACCGCCAGAGGGCAGTTGCGTCATGGTCGAAATATCAACTGTTGTTTACCTTCGTGCAATAAACCAACGCAAATTAGGGGGATTAAATTCTACTCCCTGTTAAATAGAAGGAAAGTATATATTCCTAATCTCAATATACCACTATTTTCGGTCACTTACACATTTTTCTATTATACGTTTTTACAACTGCAAATATATTTTTTTTTTTTTTGCATGTTCTTCCGGAACGGCGATGTGTAGACAAGATTTACACATACATAAAAATAAAACCTCATTTGACACACTATGACAATACACCATGTGAATTTAAAAAACTAATAACCTGTAGCATTGAGTTGTAGAAGTCGTTATAGTTTACTAGCACGTGCATACGTATAATTACTAAAAATATTAATAAATACTATACTGTAATATTTGAAACAGTTCAATTTCGCATTATGAATTTTATAATTAACTTTTGACAATCCTAAAAAGCATTAGGCTTCGAAGCCCAAACGACAAATAATTCCTGTAAAGAAATACATTTTTCCTCTTAAGACATTGTTTGAATATTATTGCAAGTACCTATTTCTAGGTGTGTTTAGTTTAAAATAAATATTTTATAAGAAAAAAAAGTAGCAATTAGACCCAAAGGTATGGCAATTAAAACGAGAAACTGACCTTTGTAAGAAATAAGGCGAAGAACTTACCTACTTCGTAACCTATTGCCTTCGTAACCTACTACTATTCTGCTGCACCGATCATGTTAACATTTCACGATTAAATATATAGTAAATGCGCGTGTAAAACCGAAACCCCGGTCTTTCGCAATGCGACGTCGCTTCGGCGTCAACGTTGCAACTTCAGAGTCAGGTATTTCAGCTCCTTGTTGCTCACAAGATTTATATGTTGACTACCTAGTAGAAAGAATGAACAGTCAGAACCTTGAGAGACGTACAGGAGGATAGATATCGAAATAAATAACAACACCCTCAAAAGAAAAAAAAAATAATGTAACAATAAATACATATATAATACAGTCCCTTACTTATAATTTAAATGTGGCTGTTTCTTGAACATGCAACACACTGGGGAGAAGTGATTGTGGTCAGTTCTATGATCCGGCCGCAGTGATTATTCTCCTACGCAGATATCAGAGGCTGGGTGACGACAATAGTGAGCGCCCGAGTTGCGAACTTAAATCCTCTAGAACATGAGTTGAGTGCTCTACCACGTGCCCTGGTATACATGAAACCAACCCTAACCATTTTAATACCTTCTTCGGGTTGTGCTAAAAGAAACTGAAGAGTCTATAGCTATTTGAGAACGAACAAGGAGAAGCATATAGTTCAAGAAAAATGTTTGTGAAAGTCTTAAAAGAAAGAGGTAAAAAGCAGTAAGATAAAATATAAGGACTAAAATTGTAAGAAACAGAGAGAGAAAGACCCGTGCTAATGGCATTAGAGTTATCATTTAGCTGTTGGAAGTAGTAGGGTATTCGCAGTTCCACTCTGCAATAATTGCTTTACTCTGCCGCAGAGAAAAATAAACTTTTCTTCTCTCCATTCCTTCCATTTCCTTCAAATCCCCCTTCCTCTTCCACTTAACATCAGCCAGCCGCTTTCTTTTATCACCTTTAACAATACACAGTCCAAAGCTCATTAAATTCCTTCCCTTTATTCTTCCTCTCTTCTCCGAGCGACTATAATGAAGGTCGTTAAGGAACACTTCTTTTTTTTTTAAGAACATAACAAGAATATAAAAAGGAGAGACAGGTCGCTCAGGGATGACGTCATGCAACTCTATTAAGTTATCCCAGGAGTTAGTTAGCTTTACATATTTTCACAACTGACGCCAGGCTGTCTACTGATTACCACTCTTAAACAGATATGACGAAGAAGGAATTGCTATTTCAGCCTGCATGAAAAAGGTCGTCTGCGAGGAGGAACGTGTACAACGCATATTCTTCAGCAAGACATCCACTACAAGAAATATAGAAAGTTTTGGTCCTTTAAGCGTTACACCTGCAATCAATTTGGAGATGCTCAGTCTTTGGATGCCTGCCAAAGTTGATTTCGAAGTCTTCATTAGGGGTAAAACATGAGAAAGAAATATCCGATTTGATCTTCGTTGCTTCACTACAGAGTGATGCATAACGTTGTACATCACAAATTGTTATGATTTAGCCTGATCAGTTCTTCGTCTACTCATAGCCAAACAACGACAAAAACAATGTAGATGAATTCAATTATTATGATTTCTTGGCCCCATCTTGGTAATCTTAAAGGTCAACGATATCCTTCTTTTACAAACATATAGATAAATTCGTTGAAACATTACGGCACCAGGTGGATATTTATATTTTGACGGGTCTTAGCTGAACTCCTAATGGTAAGATTTTCCTTAACTACTTTCTCTTTATATGTATTTGGACTATGACTAAAGCGGTCAGGTTCAGCTGATGGCTGACCATTTTTGGTCAGCAATTGTTTGCTAATCACCAAGGAAAATCGTTTTTCTATCTCTTCTTACATAATTTATTCTTCTGGGAACAATAATAAGCTTCCGGCCTATGTATAAGCCCTCAGTTGGCCTCATGTGATTTATTTTAATTTATTAATTTTTTCGATGAAATTCTGAATAATTTATTTTATTTTAGTACTCGCATGATTTCTTATTTTTCCCCTCAGCCATATTCACAATCCTTATTGCATCCTTTACGATTGCATAATGATTGAGTAAAAAATGTCATTGCAAGGGGACAAAAACGTAAGCACTCAACAACCAAAATATAAAGAAAATACGCCTGAAAATGTGACAAGAACCATCTATCAATCTATAGGTATATTGTCGAACTGAGGCCGAATTTGAAATCCATTTTTTAATAACACCACTACACCATCGATAATAATATATAAAAATTACGAAAAAACAATCATTCTGGCCTGAATCAAGTACGTTACTTACGCACGAATAATACATTTTTTATACTTAAACATCATTGACCAATTTTGTAAGTATGAAAAGTTGTCCTAAGAAGCATAAGACAATTCAGAAACAGCAGCATCGCATAAAGGAAGGATAACCTGGTTTAGTTCAGTAGAATTAATTCATAGAATTATTTGTTTGTTTGTTTTTTCCACTTCTCACGATTTCCAATCACACTTGAGCAAGATAATTAAATAATTTTCGTACAGAATTCTCTCACGCTAATTATAATAATAAGCTTTAATATTAATATTAAATATTCTTCAACTGACCCTTTTTTTTAATCTTCTTATTTTCGTGGTAGGCGGAAGGTTAGACGTGGTGGAAGGTTATCCTCCTCAGATTGAAGCTGTAAGTTTTATAACTTTTCCCCTGAAGAGGCATCAAAATAAAAAAAGGTGTGAAACATGTAGGGACGTAATAAAGTTGGTGATACTCTATGGTGAGATTTTTATTATTTGACCTTCCGCCTACCACGAAAATAAGAAGATTAATACTAAATCATTTTGGGTAAGATTTTAAACGTTGCCTATGTTTTATATGCATGAACATGTTTTACTAATAAATACTGTATTGTTGAGTGTGAATAGCACCTCTATTAAAGAGAGGACAACAGCCTCAAATGTTTTAATTGGCCCATCACGCAACCATTATTAGCAGCCATATCTCGGCTCAGATGTCACGCTCGTCTTTAGTATTTTCTCACACTCTACAATTTAAGGATTATTGGACAATTCTTCAAGTTTTCCTTTAAGGTCTCATCATAATTGTGAACCTTTTAAACTTTATAAAGTCACAATTTAAAAAGGTTTATACATATAATAAAAAAAAGGAAACGGATAGCTGTCTGTACATGGAAGATATCGTATCGTGGAGGACACATTTCTGAGTACTCAGAACATGTGGTATGATTACATATGGTTGCATGTAAAAGGTATGAAATATCCTATTAAGCTGTGATTAACTTTATGAAAAGATCTCCGATGGCTATATTATGGGTTGTGGGTGTGGAAAGAGGAAAAAACTGACAGAGGCAGAGATTTTAACATGGTGCGGAATAGATGGTAGTGTTTTTATTCCTCGGATTTCTCTCATTACAAACCATTATTCGTTTAGTTTTTAACAAGCCCAGTTTCCAGTGAGCCTATGTTTCGCGATGACAATTATTAAAGCCCAAGGAAGGACGGTAAAACGTGTAGGTGTGGATCTAAGTATTAACTGTTTTTCGCACTGTCAGCTTAAGGTGGGTCATGCACACTGCATGCTTTGATCTCCGATGGCTATACATCTAATATCGTGTATAGAGAAGCAGAAGTTTTTTTTTTTTTTTAAATACCTAAACAACAGTGTTTATGATCCAAAATAAACCAAAAAATATAACAAAATAATGCTGACCAAAGTCACTATCCTATGACTATGATAGTTTTTTTTTTTTTTTGTTTTGTTTTTTACGGCGCTTCAACATCTAGGCCATTAGCGCCAACTATGATAGTGAACATAGGTTCCGCAACATTTGTTTATTTGAAAGGAAATTGCTATAATAACTAATAGAATGGTGCATCATGAAAGTTTTTTTCTTCTTTTTCCTCGCTGAGAAACGTGCTCAGTTTTCACAGCTCATATATCTAAGCCACTAGACAAAAGTGAGGGCTCAAAATATCGATGTTGAAAGGAAATTGCTATAAAAACTAAAAGAATGGTGCATCATGAAAGTGTTTTCTTCTTTTTCCTCGCTGAGAAATGTGCTCAGTTTTCACAGATCCTATATCTAAGCCACTAGACAAAAGTGAGGGCTCAAAATATCGATGTTGAAAGGAAATTGCTATAAAAACTAAAAGAATGGTGCATCATGAAAGTGTTTTCTTCTTTTTCCTCGCTGAGAAATGTGCTCAGTTTTCACAGCTCCTATATCTAAGCCCCTAGAAAAAAGTGAGGGCTCAAAATATCGATGTTGAAAGGAAATTGCTATAAAAACTAAAAGAATGGTGCATCATGAAAGTGTTTTCTTCTTTTTCCTCGCTGAGAAATGTGCTCAGTTTTCACAGCTCCTATATCTAAGCCCCTAGAAAAAAGTGAGGGCTCAAAATATCGATGTTGAAAGGAAATTGCTATAAAAACTAATAGAATGGTGCATCATGAAAGTGTTCTCTTCTTTTTCCTCGCTGAGAAATGTGCTCAGTTTTCACAGCTCCTATATCTAAGCCACTAGACAAAAGTGAGGGCTCAAAATATCGATGTTTAAAGGAAATTGCTATAAAAACTAATAGAATGGTGCATCATGAAAGTTTTTTCTTCTTTTTCCTCGCTGAAAAATGTGCTCTGTTTTCACAGCTCCTTTATCTAAGCCACTAGACAAAAGTGAGGGCTCAAAATATCGCTGTTGAAAGCTCATTCCAACGACAAACGATGAGCATAGGTCCAAAACTTAAGATTTTCTAAAGATAAACAAATATTTGACCTAGTTCCTCGTTCAACTTGAAGATTATAAAACAAAAAAAGACATTGCAGTAAACCGCAAACCACTGCCTGAAGGTAAAAGTAGACCAACAAGGTAAAAGCCACCACAGGCACACTCATAAAAGGCAAATTAACTCTATACACCACATCCATCATACAGGAACAACATTCTCCCAAGCAATAAGCAAACATTAATATTGATATCATAAACCATAACAAAAATACAGCTTTTATCTTTTTTTAATTAATAGTCTTTTTTTCCAGTTTTCTTGTTCTATTGTTTTTATTTAAATACTTATACTCTAGTTAATTTCTATTATATTACGATATGTTAAATTCAATGCTGTATTATTTCACTATTTATAAAATGTTATTGTTATTATTAATTGGCTCACATACTTATAAAATGTACTGAAGTGTAATATCACTAGAGTGTATCAATCGTGTAATGTATTTATATGCACAATGTGTAAAAGGCATTTTTGTAATATCATGATGTACTGTTATAGAGCAAATAGCCAAAAGTTGCGAAACTCTTAATAAATAAATAAAATATTTAAATTCCATTTTTAGTAGAACTTTTCTCCAAAATTTTGTATATTTTCTTCACGCATAACTAGTATAATTTATTAACTTTCTTTCATTATTTTTTTAAAAACTGACGTTTCCATATAAAGCTCCGAAATTACAATTTGCGTTCGCCACAGATCAGCAGTATAAAGAAATTATGATTACAGTGGATAATTCGAACTTCGATAATTCGAAATCGTCTTTAATTCGAATATTTCTCTCGGTCCCTAGAATTTAGGGCATAAAAAATGTAAAAAAATCGTGGTTAATTCGAATAAAATTTTGGATAATTCGAATTTTTCACGAATTTGTACCTCCAATGGGAAGTTGATAGAGAAGCGGTCGATCTTAAATCTTGAGAAAATCTTCTCCCGTCGGGTAAGGTTGATAGTAAGATACGGATGTAGAGGTTCCGGGACAAGAAGCGAGGAGGTCTCATATTCTAGTTCTTGGACTCAGGAGTTCTGCTCAGTGGTGGGTCGCGCTTCCTCGCTTCCAGCGGTTGTAGTTACATACACCATCCTGTCGTTTTATCCTAGAATTCCCTCCCACCATCTCTCTGATCTTCATTACTAATTCAGTTATAAATTAGTCAGTGCCTAGATCTGTTGTATTGCTTGTGCCTTGAATTTTTGGTGTACAGTGCAGTTCTGTTATTGATTTAAGATGTCGAAACCTAGAAGTTATAAAACTTTAACGTTTTCAGAGAAAATAGCTGCGATTAACGAAGTTGAAAAAGGAATAAAGAAAAAAATCTGAAATTGCCAAGGACTTTGGAATTCCTCCTAATTCCAATGCACCAACTTACCTGAAAAACAAAGAAAAAATTCTTGCCCATGAAAATGAATTTTTTTCAAAACAATAGACTTTTATTTTTACTTTTTTGATAAATTATTTATTACTGATGTACGTAATCATCAATTCATGAAATGTTTGTTATTCTTTGAATAAAATGTATTTTTTTTTTAAATTAAAAAATGTGAAAATTTGAAGTTCGATATTTCGAGCCCTTTATTTTAAAAAACTTCTGTAATTCGAATTTTGGAAAATAATGAACTTTTTTATCGGTCCCGAGGAGTTCGAATTATCCAAGTTCTACTGTATATATAAATCCGCCTTTACTACTATACTAAAACTAATGCTTACCTTCCCAAAAAAATAAGACCAAATTTACTTTATCATTTATTTTGACGTCCTACATGTAGCATCCAGGTCATTTACAAAAAAAAAGAAAAAAAAAAAAATCAAAATGAAAAGCCATAATTTTCAATGACAGTTATATTAAAAAAAAAACACATCGGAAAGATAAGATTTAAAAATAAATAAAGTTATATTTGAATTCATAACAGTAAATAACATTGAAAAGAACAATAAACTGATTAAGATTGCAATAATTTTGAACATTAATATGATGCTGCGTTGACTAGTCAATTTTACATAATTAAATTAACCTTTCTCAGAATAAAAAAGAAATATAAATCAATAGAGTAAGGAAAGATAATATTTATTAACAAATATCAAGTATCTTTACTACCTACTTCATACCTCATTATTGAGGTTTCTTTTTCTATACTTAATACAATGATGGGTTTTAAATGGAAATAAAACAAAGGCATGGCCGGCCTCCTTAAATAAGACTAAATATTAAGAGAAAATCACCTTTAAGGTCTACAATTTAAATAGAAAACCTGCAATTATGCTCTCATAAAATAAGAATCATTGCTTACGATCTGCAATATGGTAATAGAATGAAAGTTTTAACAGCTATAAACAGAGGTAATAAAAGGTACAAATATTTAGAAAGTAAAAACTAAAAGAAATATGTGGTCGTAAATATTTGGAGAAGGCCAAATGAATCTTTGCAGAAATATTAGCAGAACATAAAAGACAGCAATAAAATGTATTCAATGACCGTGTTGAGTAAATCGGCTGTAATTCTTAATGGGACATGAATGTAAGATGGCCTAAGGACAAATTAGGAATGAATTATCGAAAACATTAAAGAGAGGAATGGATTGGCCACACTATGCGAATAAAGAACAAATATGCTGAAAGCCGCGAGGAGCACGTACGTGGTTACTCGAGGAAAGCTTGGAATGTAACCCGGTAAAACCTGAAGTAAAATGAATGTTTTACAGCAAACAGAACCAGATGGAAGTCCTTCCAAAAGGAAACTAATCAATTGATGACTACATCCTGGAGAACTTTCATGAGGTAGAAAAGCAGCCAGGAGCACAATGCTACTAACGAGCTATTGTGGAATTTAAGGCAGAATAGAGAACGACAGGGATAGAAATGGTGGTGTTTAAATAAATACCACCACGAGAAGGAATGTAAGGGAGGAAGTGAGTCAGGTGGAAACTAGGAATAGACAAGCAGCGTCTCCCTAGCGAGACTCAATGGAGTACAGACGGAATTATATTGAATTCGGCAATAAGGGCAGGCTATAGCCCCTTCAAATACTTAAATAATAACAGAATAACATAATCAACAGAAAAAGACGGTGACCAAACAATAAGGTCGGGTAATACGTAAACATTTGAGACAGGACGGACCAGTTTGTGACATTTACAACAGAAACTTGACTATAAAACACATACTAACTGACTGCAAAAAAAACAAGATGGATTAATCACACCGAACGAAATGAATGAACTCTTGCTGGAATACAGTCCACACATAAACACAATACTCACTCACCTTAAAGATACAAACACTTACAATTACATTTAAAATACATACATTGTAAAATCTATAAAAATATGTATGACTTAACGTGAAGTAATAGACACAGTTTTTAAACCTAAAATGTGCAAAACATTTCCATAGATAATTTGTCTAATATATATGGTTATGTTTAAATATAAACACACACACACATATATATATATATATATATACACACACACACACACACACACACACACACACACACACACAAACCCAAATTCACGTATTACCTTTTTCTAAATTTTTAACATTTTTTTTACAAGAATAACTGCAAATATTTATATTTTTAACTTGTTTAGCTGTTATGGTTTCTACTGCGAACATCTGGATAAGAGCGAGTCGCTACATTTGCGAGCTCTATAATAAATAAAATAAATACATTTGCAAGCTTGATGATATAAGGAAAATTCTTCTTCATTACCAGATAATATTTTGTTGAAAGAATCAATACAAAGAATAATTGAGCTTTATTTTAGTTGATTGGCGAAAAAAAGAAAGAAGGAAAAATAAGTAATAAATGGTAATAATATGAAATGAGTAAATGTACTAACCACCTCTATCTCCCAGTGTGAGCCCTAAAAAGTACATTTTTATGTGAAAATTATTATTTTTTTGCTACCCTTTCTGGTTGAATTTGAAGCTCTTCGTCAGGGCTATGAGAAAGGAACAACTGACCCCGTTGGAAGTTGCGACATCGCTGCCAAATCTCATTTTCATATAAAAATATAGTTTTATGTACTTTCATTATCTATCCTTGACAATCAGATATGAGTATAGTATCTGTCCCGCCCCTCTGGGCCGTCCTAGATTATTAAGGCACTTTTATTTATTGTAAAATAAATTAATAGAATTGCAAGAAAAACATATGTCAATGTGGGCGGTTTTCCGTATAAAGTTGGGAGTCTATGCTTTAAAGTAAAGAACCCTGATAACGTTGAGACGGACTAGGTCATAATCAACTACACATTGGTAGATTGGAACACATATTATGCCTTTGAGACTTACGTGTTACAACGACAAACACCCGACAAACAGGGCAATACGTCAGCTTGTTTACAAACAACCTATGAGAGGCCATATCTCTTCTCCGGCTCTGAGCCATTCATGTTTTTCATGGCTGTTTTTCTATTGGAACAGCTATACCTCCCAAGGAGATCTTATTGTTACCTCGTTGGTAGGTAGCTGTTGACCTGCAACCGGTACACTTGTTTGTCCAGCCCCCACCCCACCCTTGTGGGGTTGGCCTACTAACATACCCAGGCTCCATTACGTCTCCCCATTCCCACGCCGAAGTTCTCAGAATTAAAAGGGAAAAGTGATCTGAGGTAATTAATGTTTCCTGTAGAGAATCGGGGATGACGAAGATACGGAAACCCAGATAAAATTTCCTTTCTTAATTATTTTGGCCCGAAGATAACTGAATATCATTTATATAATTATCATATCTGGAACTGCGAAAAACGCTTTACATAATGATTATATTTAATACTGGGAAAATATTATGGCTTTACATTTCTGCATACTAACGAAACGCCCATTATTTCAACCTGATAAATTCACTCGTCCACACAGAATTGAGAAATATATGTATTTTGGGTCACATGAAGACATAATCCGTAGAAATTTTAGGATAGAGGCTTTTTAAAGTAAATGTAAACGCCTGTGCTAATGACAGCCGAACCTCCCTAATAAAAATAAATAAAAAAAGTAAAAAAAAACAAAAAAAAAAACATTGTTGAGATTTTAAATGGGAGAAGAATGACAAGGCCCTGAACACATGTGCAGCTGGCACAGGCTGAGGATGTTTAATACCACATGTGCCGGCAACAACGTGTTTAAATGACCCATCGCTCTCATTTTACTTGAAACGTAAAAAAAAAAAAAATATATAAATATTTTTAATTTAAAAATAATGTAATGAAAATTCATTTTTAACATTTTTTCTTTTTTTTCACCACAAATATATAGAAATGTTGAGGTCGTTCTAACCTTTTTTACTCCTCCAAATTTTATTTGAATGTACATGTTTTCATTTATATTTGTTAGGGCATATTAAATGCAACGTCATTATCGCGAGGATGTTAACAGGTTACCCACACGTTTTAAACAAATATCCATGGTGAAGGAACTGCGGTTTTTTTTTTTTTTTTTTTTTTTTTCAGAGAGTCCATCTCTTAAACATATTTATATTTGGCAGAAGGTCAAATTCGAACAGAAACGCTCACGTTTCTCGTTCTCGCTAAATGTTTCGCGTTCCTATGATCCGTCTTCAGGAGCTCTTAAACTAATGTACAATTACAACTTACACCACCGAGAACCTTCCGCAGGTAGAAGGCTCCTGAAGAGACGTCATAGTAACGCGAAACATGTAGAGCGTAGATAAAAGAGTAGTGTAGAAAGTGACTGTTTCTGTTCGAATTTGACCATCTGCCACATATAAACATATTAGAAAAATAGGGTCACCATCTTATAACACACTAAAACGTTTAGCCTGCTTAATGCGGGGTTCTTATCTTTAACGTGACAACATTATATATGTTTAATAGAAAAGTGGAAAATTAGTTAAATAAATTTGACAGGCTGAGTCATATATTATCTGATAAGCTAGGCATTACGACAAAAGCCTAGTGATTTTTTTTTTTTTTTTTTTTTCTTTTTTTAACAAATCAAAAGTAAAAAACCTTTAAAAATTATTCCGTAGAAATTCGTTGGTAAGAAAATGACGTAAGAACGAAATATAAACATTCTTTCGACCGTATGAAGACAGGGTAAGGGATTTGGCGGTGTGCCATACGAGAACTGGAATAATCTTGAATGGGCACGTATCAAGAGATTAATGTTCTGTTAGATAATACTGAAAGAGGATATGAATGGAACTCTAGAGAAGTGACGTCATACTATGACAGGGGAATACTAGGGGAAATAATGGATTTAATGAACGTTTTCTAACATGTCTTGGAAGGATTGAGAATGCATGATTGTCTTGATTTCTCTCTGAGGCATTATGTAATCAAACATAATTTTTGATCTCCCTACACAGGAAAGAAGAGGAGTAAGTCTAGTTCATAGGCGACATAAAACTAACAAGACCCGAACAATCTATACAAAATAAATAGGGCCGGACAGACGTACATCATTTAGTGAAAACGTCCTTACACCACATGCATTTTCAACCCCTCAATTGTAACGACCTGAATATAGTTGTAAATAGATTCTACATTAGGAGAGCTAGGGGAAAGGAGGTAGAGGGAGGGAGAGTGAGAGAGAGAGGAGGGGGAAGAGGGGGCGGGGGGAGAGAGAGGGAGAGGGAGGGAGGGAGAGAGAGAGAGAGAGATAGGAGGGGAGGGGGAGAGAGAGAGAGAGATAGGAGGGGAGGGGGAGAGAGAGAGAGGGAGGGGGGAGGGAGGGAGGGAGAGAGAGAGAGAGAGAGAGAGAGAGAGAGAGAGAGAGAGAGGGAGAGAGGGAGGGAGGGAGGGAGAGAGGGAGGGAGGGAGGGAGAGAGGGAGGGAGGGAGGGAGAGAGGGAGGGAGGGAGGGAGAGAGGGAGGGAGGGAGGGAGAGAGTGAGAGAAAGAGAGAGAGAGAGAGAGAGAGAGAGAGAGAGAGAGAGAGAGAGGGAGAGAGAGGGAGACAGACAGACAGAGGGAGGGAGAGAAACGTTGCAGTAAAATTTGAGGTTTCAACTCATCTTTTTAATTCAGCCCATTTCATCTGAATACAACCTTCCATAATGTTCATAACTTTCATTTTTTGAGAAAACGCTTTTTAACTGTATAATTAATTGAAACCCGTCTACGCTCGATGACATTATGCAACAGAATGCAATTAAAACAATATGAGATAGAAAACCAAAATATAATTTCTATGTATAATAACAAATATTAATAATTTAATTATTAAGGGCTTCTTAAGGCTCGGATGTAGAGCATTGGACTCATGATTTGAAGGACTCAAATTCGAAATTTGGAGATGCTTTGATAATTTTATTTCCTAGCTTCCATGTTTTAGAGCCAAGTCGGGGCAGGATCCCAATAGTTACCCAGATTTTCATGGTTACCTTGAAAGGGGAAAATCAGTACTGACCACACTATTCCCCTAGTGCACCGTAGGTGACTTCTTAAGAGATTATTAATTTTATTTTTTGTTAAGTAATAAAGCATCCTGGGACCAACAAACGTCAATATTATTTACAACTTTTTTGGATCTATGTGGTGTAGGTCTCTTGAGGACCTACCCTCCATTTAATATATTACTAACATTGTTTAGCCAGGATAAGAGTAATTTCCTTCCAAAGAAACGCCACTAAAGGTAATCAATCGCACCTACTAGTATAGGTAAGGATGTTAAAGATCCATTCGTTATCACTCAAGTCTCCAAATAATAATAATTTCTACATTCAATCCATTTGTCAAATATTAGACAGTTGGTCACTTGACTAAATATTGCCGAGGTCGTTGCTATGTGACAGTGCCTAGTGTAACAATAAACCGAAATAACTAGAGCGGGGAAGAGCAGTGTCAGTGTCAAATAAACAATCAGAACTAATTTAACCCTCATATAAATTTCTGATGCGAATCCATTTGCTTGCAAAGCAAATCGACAAACGTTTACAAATTCATGATGTTAATTGTTCACGCCAATCTGCCCAACTGCATCGTTAATCACATGTCCATTCGACATGATCGATTACCATCTGTCAACTGGGAGCAAGACGCCAGGAGCTGTTTCCATGCCAACCTATGCTACCAGATGTTAGGTGTGTTATTTGATTTGAATTCATTATCAAATAATTAAGTCAAATATTTAAGGACTAGGGTACTACTGATCAGAAACACTTGTAAAAATAAACATATTAATTATACACGTGCTGTTGGCATTATGACAGGGTGGCAACCTGTAGATAGTCCGGCGTTAATAGCCCAAATGTTGATACGCCGTTAAACAAAGAAAAAGTAATAAATTTATCAATCTACTACATATTTGTCGAATACCTATCACTGACTGACTCACTGACCTATCATCGCCCAGCCCAAAATACTTGACAAAAAATTTTTAAATTTTGCATGGACACTCCATTTAGAATGTAAGCACTCGCTAAGAAAGTTTTTTTTAAAATGTATTCGAATTTTTAAGTATTTTTAGAGGGATTTGAATTTTTAGTTGGTTTAAAAGAGATCTTGTTACTGTCTTTATCTATTTCATAATATTATTTTTATTGGCGGTATATTTCAACTATTATGGCAGACCTTGAATTACTAGAAATAAGCTGTGATTTTGTCCCTCATAGAGTTTACGCTATACCTGGTGATGGTCCATCCCAGGTCATAATATCCCGAACTCTTGCACAGCCTTCTTACCCATCAGCATCTCCAGTCAGAACACTTGGTCATGGGCATGGGTGTTTCAAAATGATATCTGAGAAACACAAAGTTTTATATTTTAACTTCCATTTATTATTGACAAAGAATTTTAACCTGTACTGGTTAAACTCCTGTTACTGGTAACCTATAGATAACGAGTTATGTCTAAGTATAATGCTTCTCGACATTATCAAGAAACATCCGGGGGGTCCGGAGCGGCCCAGTGTCAGGTAACATTATACTTTGATTACTTATCAATTAATGAATAACTTATAGTATGACGGGAACCATGCTATAATAGACTGCACATAATGATGTAGTAGCACACAATTATGTAATTTTGATAATACATTTACTTATCTGCCGTGACGAAGCACGGGAAGTCAGCTAGTTTTACAATGAAATAAAAATTATTTAGGTTTTCAAAATAAGTTATTATTAGTATTCAATGTTTTATAGCGACTTTTGATGAGAGCATACATCTGCGGCCGCTAGGATCACACTCGAACTATGGTATTCAGGTAAAACACCCTACTCCTAATGAACTGATTGGATAATTATTTTTTTATTGCATTTAGGTAATTGGCTGTTAGACAGCGAGTTTCGGTTTAAGAAAACAAAATTTACGGCCGCTAGCGCCACACTTACATACAGGACTTTCAGGCAAAACCGTACTCGTAATGGAAACACTCGTAACGCAATTGACTACAAAATAATCTGTAGAAAGAATAGATACTGACGATGTAGCAATATGGCATGTGAAATAGAGGTCTTACTGCAACCAAGATGTAAGCAATCAATAGAAATAATAACAGATATGATATAGTTTGTTTTAGTCATTATTAACCTTGAGTAAGGTTTAAAGTAAATTTAAGAATAATACTAAAGATAAAATGCATGCTATATAAATGCATTCCCTTACTGCTGGTAGTAGGTGCATGTAACTATGAGTAAATATGATAATACAACTGGTTGTTTGTGTATGAAGAAGCGAAGGATGAGTAGATTGGAGTATTAAAGCATATTATCTCTAGATCCCACGCCAGATATCTTATTATAGTAAACAATTAGTCCCGCGAGAATGCTAATTCTAAGAAACTTTTAATTCCACGCCATCTCGCATGAAAATTACCTTGATTAATACAATTTTTACTATCTTTAAAGCCTTTTCATGTTTTGTTTTTTATTTAATTAGAGAAACATCATTTTTAGAAACTCTTAAAATGGATAACATGAACAAACATAGGCTACCAAAATTAATATGATTTACTATGCTTGGTTGAATTGTGGTATTTCAAGCGGGATTTTTTAAAAACCATTTGGCTTTTATGCAAATAGGATAAGATATTAATTTTATTTATACTATGTTGGACATGGCATTTGCACTCTGGTGTCTAACATCTCCAGTTAGTAAAAATAATAACTCATATAAATGAAATAACTGCAAGGGACGTAGTATTAGTTGTAGCACAAATGAACCAATATAGGACCGGTCTCCAGACTCCACACTTGAAAAATTTTAAACGTTTTTTTTTTATTTATTTTTTTTTTTACGGCGCATCTACAACTTGGCCATTAGCGCCGGGCTATCTGTAGTTTTTGCCATTTAAACAGGCCATGTTAAAATAATAAACATACGCGCTTGTGGGGTTTGGTAAATTGTGGTGAGTGGAGGAAACTCATCTTTATATGATCAAGCACTGACATGAAGAAACTTCCAGCACATTAGGTGTGTGGAAATCCCCTGGTTTGACTTCTAATTTGACGCCGCAAAACATCAGAAGAATCGTAGCACATACTTGGCTTTTATAAATAACCCTGTGGTTCAGCAAAAGTACTATATAATTTTTAGGTTGAGCTCTTATCTCATCTGGAGATCTTGAATGTTTATCAATTCTTGATATGAAGGGGTCGGGGCAAAACAGTACCAAGCAACATTTTTAACAAAACTTAACTGTAGCTATATGTTTGATATTATGTGGCACTATCAGTATATGATGCAAATGCTACTAAAATATGACTACAAGACCTTTATGCTACTGAATCTTGTTGCTCCTAACCATTTCAACTGATAGTCCCACATAATATCCAACATACGTGTATAGCAGCTAAAGTTAAGTTTTGTTAAAAATGTTGCTTGACACTATTTTGCCCCGACCACTTCATATAAGCATCTATTTCAGGCACAATTCTTTTCTCACCGACAACTAAGAATTAAGAATATTTTTCATCGGGAAAAAGAAGAATCTTCATCAAAAGCTGTAAGGCTCCTAGTGTATGCAGGACACCATAGAAAACAAAATAACAGACAGACATACGTTACTTCAAGCCCTCGACCTTTTCTTTCAATCGTGTTTCTTTGTAATAATTCGTAATTTTTAGTAAAATATTTACCAAAATAGTGTATATATACACCATATGTAATAAGCTTAGGCTATTTTTTCCGACATTTTTTCAATAAGAATGTAAGTATTTTCTTCAAATAACATTCGTACAAGTTGTGAGGCTTAGAATAAGAGAGATTATGCGTACCAAAGGCCAATGTACTGTCACAATTTGAATTGGAAGGAAGTAACACAGTTTATTTAAATACTTAATAATTGATGTCATAAGCCTAGTTCCTACCAGGTTAAGCTCGAGCCGGGGGCCATGAATGCAATTCATTTCTGGCAGACTTGTTGCACGCGAAGGTTAAAAGATTAATGAATGGGGAATTTTAAAATAAGACATGAAGGTAAGCTGGCACACAACCTTGAGAAACAGCTGAAGCAGCCAGGCGATATAAGTGGCAGTAAATGAGGAAGAAACGAGAACTGTTTACATATTTACTAAAAATAAAATGGGTCATCCATTGAATCAGACTATGCGCCTGGACGGGGGCCAATATCAATTCCTACTTCTTAGTCTACTGACCTAGACCAAAGGAAAACGCCAATAAATACACGGCTCACTTACAATCTGTTTCCTTATTTATATAATAAACTTCAAATTGACAGGAGCGCATTTTTGGCACCAAAATAATAAAAGTAGAAATGACCATAGAAAATTGTAAAAACAAAAACTATACATTGAGCACATTTCTCAGTTACTCAACCACTACCAATAAATATATAAAGGAACTCAATTGAATTTCTTATAACCAGCAGAGTGAACAAAAAAAAAAAAATATACCGATAATACTTCTTTCCCATTAGTTTCTAATGTCTTGTAACTACTTTTGGCGAAAGGACTATGCAGTTCCTCTCGAGTGCATTTAGATCATTGGCGTACATAAGAGAGGGGGCTGCAGCCCCCCCCCCCCCGAAACCGGAAAAACTGTATGATAAAAACCTGAAAAATAAATTAAATAAGATCACTTAGTTCAGAAAAAAAAAGTTTTTATTGGGTGTAATAGCGTTTCTTTTTCGGTAACTATTTCATGTTCTACATTGTTAGTATTCCATACCCTCCAAATGTTCTCAGCCCCCCCCGACATTCTTCCAGCCCCTCCCGAAATTATTTTCTATATACGCCCATGATTTAGATTGTAGTTTTTTTTAGGAGTAAGATAACTCCACCTCACCCCTTACTATTTTCGTAATATACATCTGAGCATAGTTCCAGGTATTCATTAACCAGTTCGGTTGCAAGCTGACAAAAATGAAAACTAGGTTTAGGTCAAATCCAAGGTATTTTTACCCTCGGAAGTATCATGTTAATAAGGAAACCCCCTAATTAGATCGATGATAGCCTTTTTGCATTCGAAAGCGACTTTATCGCATATGAATAATTTTCTGCTGCGCTGATGGATTCCAATACTTTTAAAATGGCGACTTATAAGGGGACAGTAATAATTTCAGACCGAAGTATACCACTATTCCTTCAGTAAACCGAAGTATTCCTTCAGAGTAGGCTGAAAGTAGATTTCATGAATTAAAATAGTGTTGATTAAAACGGAGAATCTTATAGTAAATGTAAGAAAGGAATTGCTGAATCGTGACAGACTAGACACTGAGGAGCCAAGAGGATCAGCCCTTGAGCAGGTATAAAGGATAATAGGGGACACCACAGCACTCTGTCCGGAAGTAATTCACAGCAATTAGAAGGCCAGCTTCAATCCGCTACACTAATTGGCGTGAACACCATCTTCTCCTCTAAGGTTGACATTAAGAAGGGGCCCCTTTAAACTTCTTCTCGAGTTCAACTAACATTCTTACGGACGCAGAAGGATACAGCAATCTCCCTCTACAACTGGCATCCTTGGATTAAGTCAGGGAAAAAAGTAACTTCAGGTATAGCTATTAAACAAATAAACAAACATTGAAGTTTTTAGGATTAAACAGACTTCATGAAAATAGAAAGCCCGACCCGAAGGACCTCCGCAAACTTAGCAAATTTCTAAGCAAGTCAAATGTCGAGGGAAAATACAAAAACAACACAAAGTATGGTCGCTTGAGGCACATTTCTAGCTTATTCCGAAATAGGAGTGTTATGATCGCCACCCACTTATGGACACACTTAGCTGGCTCAAACCTTTTAGCACTTTCCTCCGAAGGAAAGTAGCTATTGAGGTTGCACTCATGACGGAATTTTTGAAAAATTTCTTCAAATCTTTATCGATCCTACCTAGTAGAGACCGAAAATGACCCCCGTCAAAATTTATATCTATCTATCTATCTATCTATCTATCTATCTATCTATCTATATATATATATATATATATATATATATATATATATATATATATATATATATATGTCTGTTAACACGATAGCGGCCCATACGATAACATTCAATTAGCAAACGATTGAACGAGTTCGTTAACCATCAAAATCGGTCCACCGGAAGAGGGGGGGTTTACACCGAACCCAAAACTCTAATTTGACCATGCCAGCCGTAATTTTTGTTATATTTCAACGAAACTAAGTATTCTTAGTGGTATTCTACAGGGAAAAATGGGTTGTAAAAATAAACTAAATCGGATCATTAGGAGGGGGGGGGGGTTTACTCCGGCCCACAATACCAATTCGCCACTACCAGCCGTAATTTTTGTTATATTTCGACGAAAATCAGTATTCGTAGTGGTAATGTACAGATAAAAATGTGTTGTAAAAATAAAGTAAATCAGTTTATTTGGGGGGGGGGGGGGTTTACTCCATATCCAAATTACTAATATACTCATACCGGTCGTAATTTCTGCTGCATTGTAACGAAACGCGGTATACGTCGTGGGTAACTCAGGAGAAAGAAGTGTTGTAAAAATGAGCTAAGTCGCTCTATCGGAAAGGGGGGTTTACTTTGTACTATGTTTCAATAGAATAGCCCGCCAGACGTAGGTTCGCAATGCCGCCGCGAGGAGCGCTTTCTACCACTAGGGGGACTGTGTCCTGTTCCTGCGTCAGTTCAAAAGACGGAAATATGAAGTTTTTTGTATTTATTAAGTTGTGTAGTAGGTATCATGTGTAAACATAACTCTGGAAGCAAATTAATTACAAAATTAACAATTGAACAGTTGCTCATTGCAAAACTAAAAGAGAACTATTCATGTTTTTACTTTATTTATATAGGCCCTTTTAAGCAAATTATTTAGTAATGCAGTCTACACTACCCAAACTCTGAGGAAAGTGCTTAGTTATGCAGCTCCTGCGTGACGGACTTTTTGTAATGGAAATGTAGTATTTTTACTATCGTGGCCCTGATATACATATATAAATATAGGGTCTTTTTGCGAAGACCACATCCAGTTACTTTTGAAGTAGCAGTAATGATTTATAACAGTTACTCGTACTCGCTGATAAGCTTACTGATTAGCTTATAGGTTCTTTGCTGGTTATCTATTACTACCTGACTCGTTATCTACGGTTATAATTTCTTATTAGATAATGGCAAGCAATATTTATTAATAAAAAGGTTAATATGATCAAAATCAATTCTCTCACATATGAAATAAGTTATTAAGCATTAAAGTTGACTGTTTTGCAGGTTATGAAGGATAACAAACAACGTTATTTGTAAACAAACATATTTTATTACTTTTCTCTCTCTCTTTTTCTGGATATTTTACCTTTATTAAGCATTACATGGTATGCGTTTCCGCTCGCTCAAGAAGATATCAAAACCCTAGTCAATCCAACTCGCAATTAATAGAAATATATTGATTGTAGCGACTCTAGTCTATCCAACTCGCTAAAATTAATAGGATTCCATTAATTTTTCCCAGTAAGAAACAAATCCCTTTTACTGTGTCAGGAACATCGCGAACTAATTGTAAAAGACTCATTTTTCTCACTAACATAAGCAGAGCTTTTTCGTAAACAAAAGCTAATTCACTGTTGAAGGTTACTTTACTCCCAGCAAGAACGAATGCAATTGGTCATCAGAATCCTCCAATAGGAAGGCAAAGGAGTTATGCGCATGCGCTAAATCACTGATACAATCACTACCGCTACTTCAAAAGTAACTGGATGTGGTCTTCGGAAAAAGACCCTAAACATATATTATGCTTTTTGTATAAATTGCAAACTATGCTCATTTCACTATGCAAACAAAAAAAAACGAGTTTATACATTTATTGACTTTGTTAATGACAATGTTGTCATAGTTTGCAATTTATTCAATAAACATAATATATAAAATAAACTATCAACAATTCATGCATCGGTAATAAGTAAATAAATAAATATTAAGTATCATTTATCTGCGCATATCATGCAAGCATTAATTGTTAGACATGGATGATATAGTTACGTGAGTTAGGGCTTGCTGTTTTAGGAACGGAAATGTCGAAAGCGTGACTTATTTGGGGGAATACGAAATATATAAGGTTTTCTCCCATGTTCATAGCACCATGGAATATGGAAAAGATATAAAATGTAATTAAAAGATAATTATGTCTTATTAGCACACAAAAGGCACTGGTCGAGAGAGTTATGTTAATTCCATATGGAAATAAAGAAGCCGGGAGAGACTAACACATAATAAGTGACAACACGCTATGAGATGGCTCAATATATACGAAATCCTGCAGTAATATCACGCAGTACGAGCCGTACTAAAAAATCAGATACAGATAATTAGTCGTTGAGGTGATAAACCAAGGATCCTTGTGATAAAGCTAAGAAAAAACATCAAATCATTAAAAAAATCTGTATTTCGAACGTTTCAGCATGCTCCTTGGCAGCCTTCTTCAGCAACAAATGCCTAGGGGGTGGAGGAAGGCCACGATTTCGTTTAGGTGACTATGGATAAGTGTGACCATTAGACACTTATCCATAGTCACCAAAACGATATCGTGGTCTTCCTTCTTACCCTACGATTTTTTGCTGAAGAAGGCTGTCCGTGAGCATGCCGATACGTTTGAAATAATGATTTTTCTGAAGTTTTGACGTTTTCTCTCAGGCAAATGAGAACAATTTCTATAGTTCTCAATACTAACTGACTAGGAACCGTGACATCTTAACGCGTATCCACATAATACGTACATCTGGTGTAATTTAGAAAGCTTAGTGTCCCATCAAAAACATAACAAGTATAAAAAAAAAAAAAAAAAAAAAAAAATGCCAAGTCTCGCAACGCAGACAGAACGTAGTGAGACCTCAAGTAAAACTAAGTCATTTATTTTACTAAGTGTCTATGTTGTTGTTGTCTAATCAATTATCTATGAAATTTTATAGAGACCGTATCGATATTAGACATCCTTATTTCTTTAATGATTATAATTACTTGGCAATAGTATCTTAAAAATTTGATGATTGGAGACTGTATCAGGGACAAAATTAAAGAACTTTGATCAGCGATAATATATGACAAAATAATTAGATGCATTGGTAATACAGTCAGTTTTATATGTCCTCTTCATCCGTGAAAATTCAAACTTCTATTTTCATACAATTATGGAACCGGTTCCCCTTGATCACCTATGTTAAGCAGCGATGGGCGTGGCCAGTACCTGAATGGGTGACCGACCACGTGCCTTATAAAAGGGCAGAAACCTGTAGATATCCCGGCGTTAATAGCTCAATTGTTGATACGCAGATACGGGGGAGGGGGGTTAAAAGCGTCGTGAACCGCGCCGAGAAATGGATGATACGGCTGTGCTCGAATAGGGTGTAAACTTTTAATATTTCGCGCGCGAAATTTCATGCGCCTTTACCTTCGGTTGAGGTAGTCCATTCGAAACAAACGCCTGCATCTTTTTGGTAGGAATTTGATAAGGCGTTTTTTTTCACATTCGGTACATTACATTTGTATCGACGACATTTAGTTTTAATATTACTTCCTCAACCTCTAAAGCTACCAAAATTTATATATCTTCGTTTTGAGGAGTTCGGAACCTGTGAAAAAGGTTTCAAGTTATTGCGACTTATTTGGATATTTAAATAAAAATAAAAAAAATCAAGGTTTTATCACTATTTTTGGTGAAAGTTTAAGGATATCGCATTGAACGTGGTTTCATTTCATTCCCCAACGTGCAAAATTTCTTCAAAACCTGCCAATAATTGTTGACTCTAGAGGGAAAACAGGTAATTGATATGCACATATATGCAAATCTGTACGCCTGGTTTTTACGTGGAATGTAGGTTCTGAAATGTCAACATTTCTTCCAGGACTTCCGGACGCGTCATGGGGTCGACATGATAAACGGATTTCCATCGCTAAAGAGGAGGGGGGATTTTATTTATTTTTTCTTTGCAGGAAAACACATTGAAACGTTAGGATAAGAATTCGCCTCATTCTTTGTCGACGAAAGAAACCACCGCCTTTAACACCTATAGAGAATCTAGATATAGTTTCATAGAAAGAATCTTAAATTCAAATTCTCGACGCCATATGTTTATTCATTGAACTCCAGGACTCTTCCCTTTTTCATACTAAGTATTAACTATTCCAAACGGCTTTTCTCTCAACAAAATTATTTACATATCATGAATTCATAAATGGTAATAGCTATTTGCTTTGGAATATTCATGCACCTCATATATATACCTCATACTTATCTTGAAAAATGAGTCTATCTTACACAACACTTAAAACAGAAACAAATTAAACAGGCTCATTTATATATTTATAATTAACATTGGTCTTATAGACAAAATAAATATTATATAATTATGAAAATTGGACATTATAGAAGTTATATCGCTTTTCGTTTTAAGAGAAAATAAAATATTTTTTATAGGAGTGTACCTAGCGATTAAAAACCCTTGGCGTTGTATCATAAACATGTTTATGCTTCGTTTAACTGTTTTATATGTAGTCAATTAATATATAGATAATTACAGGGCCATTCCATGTCAACTAAACCAATGAAAGTACTGTTTTCAACCTGACCCTCTTAGATTTTTTTTTAAATTTAGAATCCTAATAGCTCTAACAACTCCTTGAACAGTATTTTTTTTTTTTTTTTTGTATTTTTTTATCTGTTTCCGTTTTTTACTATTAATTTTCAAAATATTGAAAACCCGCCTTTTTTTGGTCAACTGGAATATGTTTATTCCTTGGTAGATTGAGTTCTATTCTAGCTAGAACAGTCAGCATAGTCTTATTTTTAGCAAATTAAATGGACTTTAATTTGATATACAACAAGACCAACTTATTACAAATTTGACTTTACAAAAACATTTTCGAAAAATTGTACGTAACGGTGACTGATACAAATTAAATACATTTGTGTTGGTTATTTTTTGTTAGAGTAACCAACCTACCAAATTTCACAAAATCCAAGAAGGTCAAGTTGTGACCCTGGTTGATTTGACACGGAATGACCCTCAGAGAATAACTTGGTAAGTTCAAAAGCTCAACTTCTCGGGGCAGCTCTTTAACAGAGAAAACACGACATTTTAAGAGATGCCAAGAAACACACATCATTCTAAGTCTGAGACAGTCGAGGTTGTAAGTTAGTGACTTCTATTCACTATAAATGTGTCTTAGATGCATAATCGCCTATTTTATACTTATGAACTTATCCACTATGACCATCGATATATTTGTCAAATTTGACCTTTAATTCGATTTAGTTAAAGATTACTTCATTTCGTAAGATGATGTTAAATATAAAAAAAAATTAACTTATACACACAGAATCGACTCAAGTCATTAAATTAGAATTCTAAGGGCTTATATACCTGGATATTTACTGTTTTAGAGTAATTTTATTATCTACTTTTCTATTTGTAGAAGCCACATCGCATGTAGAGAAAAAAATCAAGGGTTTGAAAAATAAAACTTTAAAGAGTACAATAGCTATAAATAAAAAACACATTTGGAGCTAATGAATAACAATATTTTTTTATCAATTTATGTTAACAGTTTAAAGCACAAGTGATAGCGAAATGCAGCCTGCATAATGTTCCTTCCTTTTTGGAAGTAAGAGAGCAGTAATGGGCCATAAATAGTTGTAATAAAGAGTAACGGCTTTTAAAGCTGATCGAGAAGAGAGCGATAAACAACTTACCTTCGACTCAATGAATTACCTAGCTCATAAAATATTTTTTCCCCTATATTTTTAAAAAATAATAAATGTAAGACTCATAAAAAGTTGTATACAATGTCGTGTCCCATTAAGCAACACTCCGCACTTCGGGGTTGAATCTAATTTATCAATTTCGAATGTACATTTCTAGCCTATAAAAGAAAGGAGTTATTTATAATATAAATTTTACATATTATGTAAAATATTGATGTTAATACTTACAATCCAAGCACTCGTGAACGGTTTAGCAACTCAGAAAGTACTTATCAAATAAATAAAATTTTATATATTTATTTATCGAACCTCTTAATCAGATGATTCGGAATAAAATACATGAGATACAAGTATGATATTTTGACGAGATTCTTACAAACTAAAAGCGGCAATCGCCTTTCTTGCGGATGCTTATAAATTAATAAATACACTAAAACCTTATCAAAGTTAGCACACAGGATAAACATGACTCTAAACTCAGGCATCTGATTATCTTGAAATTAATTCCGAATCTCAGGGCCGCCACATGGGGGGGGGGGGGGGACAGCCGGGTACAGTTGTCCCGGGCCCAGCTAATTGGAAAAAATGTGTAGGTTATGAGCTTGTAAAAAGAATGGGGTTTAAAAATATAGACGGGCGTAGCCCATATTTATTGGAATGGGATCTATATTTTTTTTAAAGGAAATAAACGACAAAACAAGTGCAGTCCCAGGATATTATAATTCTTTAGGAGTCGTAATAAAACTACAAGGACCGAATGTGACCTTTGCCGCACCGATTGTCGACTTTTATTTCGCTAAAAATTCAAGATGAAAATAATTTTAAAATGTCAAAAGTCCTATAGCAAAGTACTAGAATTTTCAGTCTGGCTCTGAGAAGTGGAGGCCCGTGATTTGGTCCTGGGCCCGGCTCTGAGATGCGGCCGCCCTGTGTCAGGCTAAGTATGGCACAGGATTTTAAGATGTGGCGGCCCTGCCAAATCTTAAAATCCTGTGTCCCGAAGATTCAGAATTTAGAGTTGCAACGAATGTGCGATATATTCAAAGCAGCCAGCACAGAATATATCGTCGCTACAAATGCAAAGTATCGAATATGAAAATCACCAGTTTTCAGAGTGGAAATGCATTTATTCGTAACTTTTTTTTGGAGAGTCAAATATTCGGCAGATTTGACCTTTTGATAGTGGAATACTTTACCTTTAATATAGTGATCTAAGATTCAAGAATTTGCCGTACACAAGTCCAGAAGAAACGGAATTATGACGTTCAAACAGAGCTACAATCGATGAATCGAAGTGAAAACAATCGTTCAAGTTGTAAAAAGTATCAATAGAATGAGGTAATAGAATGGAGCGAGACGTAACCGCAGATTGGAATTTCTCGAGATGAGGATAACCAAGACAAATAAAAGCAGGGCGACAAAAGAAATTCATAGGTTAACGGAGAAGACAGACTTGTACTAATTTCAATAAGTACAATATATAAAATATATATTGGTGAATCGACGGAGTCGGTTATATCAAGGATGAAAACTTGTATAAAATGAGGATGAAAAATATAATAAAACTGCTCAAGCAACGTATTCAATAAAAAGTAATCATATATATTTGATTTCACATAAGTAAAGAAAATACAAAAAGAATTAAAAAGACGCACGCACAATAAAGAAAAATACACATAATAACAAATTAAAAAAAAAAATAGAAAGACAGAAATGAAACATTTCTTTTTTAATTTAATTGGCAATACCAATTATTATTTTACCCTTAGACTATAACAATTTGACTTAAGGGGTAATACTACCTTTTGTGGTCAAAATCAAAGTTATTTTCTACAATTTATGGATAACAAATAAATCAATATTTTTCAATTCCTTATGTCATAAGTTTTATATGGGATGTTAAAAAAAAGTTTTATTCCACCGAAAAAAAAATGGCGACGCTGTGTCTGACGAACGGAAGCCCTCTTTTTTTCACGGGCGATAGTCTGCAGGTCGCAAATTTTAATCTAGACCGAAAAACTAAAATTATTTTGAAAGAAGAAGGTAAAATCTAGACTCCATCAATTTTCAAAGATCAGACTTCTCACAGCTGCTTCTAATGACTGGAGTGTTGACTTGAACATTGTAGTAGAAAGTTCCTTTCATTGAGTACACTAGAGCCCCGCTAATCCTGATAGGGATTCAACCCAGTGTGGATTAGGCGGGCTTTTGTCATGTAATGCTATATATTGACTTTATATGTGGTGACCGGTATGTCAAGAATTAAATGTAAGAAATTAATTATTCTAGTGAACTGCAATTTAAACTGCTTTGAGGTAAAAGCCGCGGAAACGGTAAACATACCGGGCGAAACATTGCTTCTTCATACCATTTTAGTTCTTTGCGTCAGACTATCACTGGATTTATCTTTTAGATAATGGTTTGTTTATTAGGTTTTGCGTAAATGCTATACAGGACATGGATTCTAATTATGTTGGTAGGCTTGGACTAGTATTTCTATTTTAAGAAAGGCTGTATTTTGAATTTTTGGTTGGACAGCGAAAAGTTTTCTTAATAAAATGTATACGTACGACATAACTTGAAAAGTTTTGTTTACTTTTCTGACAGCTCAGAAATGTTATACAAATTATTTTTTTCCCTAGTCCTGTTTAGATTATGCTGGTTTTCGGGATTTCACGGTAGGCTGTAATCATTTATAGTTTACTCTACTGAAGAGGCGCCCATCGGTCGAGAAACTGATAGAGAATTAAAATATATTTAACTTGGAGATTTCTTTTGGCCCATAAAAAGCTTTCATTGCATCCCATTAATCCCACTAGTCTCAATTATCATTATAACAGGAACATATCGCACTAGTATTTCTTAAGTGACAACTCAAACATCGGTGTTTTTCAGTTATGACTCTGAAAGACATTAGACAGAGAGGCAACGCACTTTCCATGAAGTGTTTTATGTACCCTGAAATTTTGCTATAATTGTACCTCTTAGGTAGACAAGAAGGTAAATATGTGTTTCCTGGACATACCTTGGAACACCAGGCACTGCGCATAGGGGAAAGGTGCAAAACAATATTGCCCAAAAGTAGAGTTTTATTCAGAAGCCAACTATTATTAATGAAAAAAATGGCAAATTAAGGCAATTTTCAAATTAATAATAGATAAGGCAGGCATTTTTAAGGGGGTTAAAATGATAATAATAAAAAAAAACTAAGTACCTAGTTTTTATTTTTAATATTTATTTATTTATTTTATTAATTATGAGTTCCGTGACTGTAACGATAAACTCATATGGATAGCAGAATCAAAGTCCGTTAATGTCGCAGTCTGATTGTAATAAAAAATAATAATAATAATAAAGAAAATAAGACCAGAGGAAATTATAAGGCAACAAAAGATTTTTTAATATTAAATGAAGTGCTTTATTCACGCTGCGATTTAAACAGCGTCTTCAGTAAACATATTTGAAAATAATTACAAAAGGGCAGACACTTTTGAGGGGTATAATAATCAGGAAACATAAAAATAAATGTTGAATATGACTGCAATACACTGCGCGTAACCGTAAGAGTGAATGACAGCACCGCGCAGTTGTGGTTATTTTCTGCGCTCTCATTGGTTCTTGCTCATATGATCTTGTACAGCTGTTCCGGTTTAAATGGCAGCGCGAATAAAACTCTCATTTAATATGAGAAAAAAAACGATTTTTTTTTTTTTACGTGTTATACCCCTTAAAAGTGCCTGCCATATTTATTAACCATTGTAAAATTGTCTTAATTTTACATTAAAGATAGTTAGCTTCTGATTAAAACTCCATTTTTCGGAAATATTGTTTTACACCTTTCCCCATGCGCAGTACGTGGTGTTCCAAGGAATGTCCAGGAAACACATACTTACCTCCTTATCTACCTAAGAGGTATATTATAGCAAAATTTCAAGGTGCATAAAACACTTCATGAAAAGTGCGATGCCAGCTCTCTGACTAAATGGTAAATATCTCTTTATCAACCATCAAAACTGTATGTACCTAACTTCAGAGCTTGTCGCCCTTCTTGTCTTAATTCTATGCCCCCTACATATGCGAGAGTGACACATTTTCAGGTGAGTTTCATTTTGAGTTGTGCCACTTTAGAAATACTATTGCGATAAGTCCCAAAAGTACGAGTTGTTTACTACAGCAGGTATTTAACGCGGACATCAGAGAATAATACTTTATACATTAAGAAGTAAGGAAATTATGACGTCAAACAAAACTGAATAGGATGAAAGATACAAGGAATCGTGAAGTACCGTTAGGAATGAGATAATGGAATACAATAAAGCGGGAGGTAACCGCAGATTCCCCGAGACGAGGACAAAAAGTAAATAAAACTAGGTGGGCGTTAGGATGAATTGATAGGTTATATAATGAGAAAGAAGGAGACAGAGATTAAGGTGAAGACCTTGACCTAGAGAGATTTACATAGGGATACAATTAGAGATCCCCTCGGGTCTCTGACCGACACACCTTCTTAATCTTGGAAGATATACCACCTGTCTTAGATTCATACCCTTACCCATAACAGCATACTAAAAACTAAGGAACGGATGTTCATGGAAAATAAAATTGAAAATATGTACGTATATATTTAACTAGGAATTTATAATGAAATAAAAAAAAAAAAAAAAAATCAGTCCCGTAACAGGCCACAAGGGCCCAGAGGGGCAGATACTGTAGAGGTATCTGATTCTTGACCGTACGGCATACTAGGGAGATAGTGTGGTCAACACTATGCTCCCCTTGGCTGCTTCGACTGCTAGAGTCATTAGCACCCAAGGTACCCATTATTAATTAAATTAATTAAAGGCTGGGTGAGCCTAGGGACGATCTGGGACCCCAAATCCAACCCTCGAACGGCAGCACTAGAAGAAAAAACTTTAGTGCGCGCTCGGGTTTTGAACCTGGTCCGCCAGTTCATTAGTCGAGTGCTCTACCACTGAGCTAACCTCGCCCCATTTATAATGAAATATGTAACACAAAATTGAAAATATGTAGTAAAAAAATACCAAAAACAGTATAAAATATTAAAAAGAAAAGCATAAATAATAAGTAGGAACTCTGTTACCTGGAAAGAACAAAAGTTGAAAATATATGGAACAAAAGGTGCTAATGACCTCAGCAGTAGATGCACCAAAAGAAAAGGAAAAAAAAATATATGGTACAAAATTACTAAAACACTAAATAAGATATTGAAAAGAAAAGCATAAATAAAAATCAAGAACTCATTTTAAAAGGGGAAAAAATAAGTTGAAAATGCCAATAGATGAACATTATTTGAAACAAAATGCATTTTTAAATTGTCTAACGTGAAATGACGCTGGTTTGATCTCAGAAAGAGAGTATACAGTGGTGGGGTCGCCGATCAGGCCCATTTTCGTCTGGTGATTTTGCATCGAAAAATAGTCGACGAGTATCCGAGCGTTTCGTCCAATGCGCCTTAGGAGCTAAGAAATAAAATAAAATAGGTTGAAAATTCATTTCTTTATATCTCGAGTTTGGAAAATGATATCGACATGATTCTTTCGCTTATTCACTTGTTTTAGAGAGTAGATTAAAGGAATAATACAATTGTTAAACAAAAATGTGTTATATTTCTTTAAAACGCATCTGCCCCAAGACCATTAGCGCCAGCCACCTTTGCTTCTTGCAACTATAAAACACACAGTGATCTAGACTCAAGGGGTAAAGCATTATTTCTCGGTTTCCCCTTTATTTTTTATATTACAAAACAAAAAGAAATATGTAGCAAAAATATGTATTTATGGCAGAATATGTAAAAATGTGGGGTTTTGACAAAATATGTAAAATAAAAACCTGTTTAAATTCTTTAAAATCACTTAAAAAGTGCAGAATTAAATATGTAAGTACAATAACATCCGTTCCCTACTAATAACTTACAATCAATTGTTTTATCTAATGTAAGTCGTGACAAAGAAGTTCGTGTAACCCGCCACTACTAAAGGGACAGACAAGTATTTTGTTTAGATATGGAAGTGTTGAATACCGAGTTTCGCTGCGAAAAATATAAATAAATGCCGCTATGAGAATTCACATTTTGGTCAGGTAAAACTCAGCATTCATCATTCCCATAGCAAAAGAAAGGACGAGCTCGAGTGGGAGTTTACCTGAAGAACAACGTAATAATATCCGTGGATATCTAAGTCTTATTTTCTTGCAGTGCAAAGAATAAGATGTCTTATGAATATTTTGAAATACGGTCCGTATGAAGTGGGAATTCAATTAAAAATCAAATTATTAATTTGCTTTTACCGGCCGTCATTTTTTCTTCCTAGACATTAAGCTTTCTGTAAGTTAAAAGTTGATTTTTCAAATGAGAAGAATTTATAAATTATACAATAGTCGGTGTTTTCATCCCTTTAAGCTTATAATTTAATTAATTTACAGTTCTATCTAAAGAAGTTTCCCACATCTAAAAAAAAAAAAATTAACTAATGTTTGTTTCATCTTAATACAAATATTTCATAACTTATGAAGTTTTTTACTCGCCAATATGTAAATTTTCCTCTCCGTTCATTTACAAATGTATTCAATTTTATTTCCAGAGAATGTCAGTTTTTAATAATTCCATTAATATTTTTTGTTAATGTAAATGGAGAGGGAAGGCAAGGGGTCCTTAAAGTTATTTGGACAGGGGACAGTAATTCCAATCGAATGCGTTGGGTTGAACGCATTAAAAATGTTGTGATTCTAATCCCCTAGTTATCAGAAATGTTCCTTTGTGAAAATTAGTGTCTACTTGAAATCCTGAATATGACATTGATCGACATTGTTGTGATATAATAGATTCAATTTAAGCAAAGGATTCCTAATCCTGGAGGTATGTAATGAAACCTGTTTCCCTATTTGAGAGATATCAAATTACCAAACAGCTCATTAGGAAAGGACTCAAAGGAGGCCATTAGGAGATTTTACAACACTAATTTATAGACATTTCAAGATCTAAAACTTAAAAATAGCTCCTAAACAGACAATAAAATTACTATGTTATCCCCCCTAATTTTTTTTTAAATTGGATCTGGCAGATTTAAAAACGGTTGGTTATGTGATTTTATTAATAATGACTACGCCCCGGTCAAATTGTTGCTGAACAATTTTTCACTTGCAGGAGGGAGACAGGGGTATAAAGTTATTGTCTTCTAAGTTGTCTTACAAAATTACTCGACTAATTAATGAACTAAAAAAACTATAAAATAGGCTAATCATTAGAAAAGAAGTTGATGCACGAGGACGAAAGTGCACCCAACAAGCCACATGTAATGACTCCATATTTTTATTTGTATACATAGCATTACAAGAGAACGAGAATTTATATCTGTATACCCATGTAGAAGTTTAAATGTGATCTTTTAACTTCAAATTGTCTTGCAAAGATTCATCACAAAAGAAGAATCGCCTAATTCAATTTCATATAGACAAACATTTTTACTATTGCAACGGCTGGTGCCTAGTATGTAGAATCTAACATACCAAAAATTGTGTACTTTCATCACTACAATCTCATTATCGTAATTTCTGAATTCGCTAAAACAACAGTGATGATAATTCTATTTAAAAAAAAAAAAAAAGTCCACCTTAGAATCTGTGAAACTTAGCACATTTCTCTCAAGGTTACACATATTAAGTTTTGATATTTTATATTATATTAAATTTTAACGTCCATTTGTTATTAACTACGAATTTTAGGACGGGTTATTTATAGGTTACCACCCTTTCCCAGCTAGGATATTTTATATTAGCCTTAATTAAAACAAAAAAATAAACAACAGGTCAATATGATTTTCAGAACACATGTTTCTCATAATGTTTGCATGTTATATGACTAATTTCGTTACAAGGAAACAAAAATTCTGGCAGCTCGAGGCTGATTTATATTTTCGCCTGGCTAGAGAATTATGGGCAAACCTCCCCACTCCTCTAAAACATCCCTCATTAGTCCAAAATGTTAAATAGGAAGTTCCTTCCAAGAAAAAGAAACGTTTGGGCTCTAGAGCCACACTAATAATTTGATCTGGAATGGGACGTAAATCTAAATTAACTATATTGCTGAATAACTCCTCTCTACTTCTTGTACGGAAACACAAATTTAAACAGGAGTCATTTCTGGTTCTCAGTACGTAGAATCAAAAACAAATGGAGGAAATGTTTTATGAATGCAACCTTAATAACAAAAAAGGTTTTCTCTTACAGTTGTCTAAATATCTTTTAACAAGTGGTTAGGCAACAAAGTAAGCTTTGGTAATATTTAGGCTTCAATATAAATGGGTAGTATATTTATTGTAATAACAGCTAGGGTTATTACAATAACAATTAGGGTGCTAATGAGCCTGGCAGTCGGAGCACCTATAATTAATAAATAAATAACAGCTCTAGAAATATAATACTCAGCCATATGTTGATAATGCCATTATATTGTCAAAGTTGCTATTACATAAACACCATTACCATAAAATGACATGACAATGTATAATATTCAATATGCTAAATTGCTTATTATTTTTTTTTTAGCAAAACTAACAATATCCAGCACTCCCCTTTCCCTCAAAAGGAGTCATTGAATCATTTTTTTTTGTTTTGTTTTTAATGAAACAATCAGTTTTAACGTTAATTAATAACTTGATTTTTAAAAATCGGATATCAAATAATGACACTGGATTCTCGAGCTTAATCTTGTAAGAGAATTCTGAGTCCTTTAAGACTTATCATACAGCCTGTTAAAGTCTTAGAAAAACCAAGGTTTTTAATGCTCAAATGTAACTGCAATCCCTTGTTGATTTGAATCATCACGATCAACCAGAATCTGCTTGTTAGCATGGACATAAGACACAAGCTGTGGTTTCTTCTACTTGTCCATTATATTAACAGAGCGGTGAGTTCACCATTCTCATGGCATGAAGACATTTAATCAACTCACAGTACCCCAGGTCACTCGTCTAACCATGGCCTTTGGTACATTCCTTGGTTCCTCCTAGTATTAAGAAGAAAAAAGGAAGATGCAACTACTTGAGACCACATGAAAGTGCAGTTTGATCCTTTCATAAAGCGTATTAGCTCTGAAAGTGCATTGTGATAAATCAATCTGATTTATGTAAGCCACTTTACCAAAAATACTTTTATGGAGTTCGATATTCAGAAAATAGTATTCTTAGATAACATTAGGGGCATTTTGGTATTTTTTTACTACATATTTTCAATTTTGTGTTACATATTTCATTATAAATGGGGCGAGGTTAGCTCAGTGGTAGAGCACTCGACTAATAAACTGGAGGACCCAGGCTCAAAACCCGAGCATGCACTAAAGAATTTTGTCTTCTAGTGTCGTCGTTCGAGGGTTGGATTTGGAGTCCCAGATTGTCCCTAAGCTTAATTAATTAATGAGGACCTGGTAAAGGAAAAAACAGGTGGTCGGAGCACAGTACTGACCACACTAGCTCCCTATTGTGTGTATGGGCAAGAATCAAATACCTTCACAGTATCTGCTCCTGTGGGCCCTTTTGGCTTGGTGCGGGACTGATTTTATATATATATATATATATATATATATATATATATATATATATATATATATATATATATATATATATATATATATAACATTAATCTGATGACTAACAGACATTTCCAATGTTATATTCATCCCTACAAAAAAAAAAAAAAATTGTTATATATATATATATATATATATATATATATATATATATATATATATATAACATTAATCTGATGACTAACAGACATTTCCAATGTTATATTCATCCCTACAAAAAAAAAAAAAAATTGTTTATATATATATATATATATATATATATATATATATATATATATAACATTAATCTGATGACTAACAGACATTTCCAATGTTATATTCATCCCTACAAAAAAAAAAAAAAAAAAAAAAAAAATTGTTTAAAGGGAAGAATAACTACCAAAGGCATCATACTATTAGATTATTGCAATTATTTAAAATTAAAATAATCTTGTTTCTGTTAATACAACAGATAAAAGAGTTACCTGCCTTTCCAACAATAATAACAAAGAATGTCGAATGGGAGAGCAATTTTTCCTTATATTTCAAAAGAAAGCCTTACTCTGAAGATAATGAAAGAATAACCTCTGATTAGGACAGTAATAAAAAAAACAGTATTGACGTCAAGACAATTTTTCTTTTTTACTTCTAACAACAGGAAAAGATTTACAGTTAGCAAGGGAAAACATTGAGAACTCAAGCCATAATCAAATATCCTTTCAACGAATTAAAAAAGATTTTGATATCAGCTCCAAAAGAGAAAACGTAATGTGTAGAAAACTGGGCAAAAACTCCGAGATCTTAATAAAGCGCTTGAATCTTAAGGCGACAAGTCTTAACCAGAAGCAGTTAGCAAAGGTTGAGTTTTCTTCTCATTTTTCCTTTCAAGTAAACATTCTGAAGGCCAGAAAATGAGATGAATCATCAATGAGATGAAAAGGCAACGAGATAAGTGTTTTTTTTTTGTTTTTTTTTTTTTCTTTTTTAACTTGTCCACTGGAAGAGAACATAATATTCATGAACACAATTTCATTAAACCTAGTTCACTTAAATGAAAAGTAGACCTTGAAGAAAACCATATATATATATAAAAAATTTAAACAGCCACACACGTCATGTGTTAACATAAAAACTACTTGGCATATTTTTAGTTCTGACAATCATGGCTACTAACTGTTTAGATTGTGTAATAAGATCAGTTTTATAAGCAAATCATTGTTGCTTCCTGTAGGGAGGGAATAAGTCTTTTATAAAAATCCAAAACTGACTATCATAATCAACAATTTTCATTTTATTAATCATTATCAAAATCATGCTTTGTGGCCATTTAATGTGTTGTTTTTTTTTTCGTAACAGCAGATCTACTTCTGAGATTGGGCAATGATGACCTCGCAGTTTTTTGCCCTTAAGCATAAGTAAACAAACAAACAACTTCTGAGATTTTAGCGCTGGGCAATCTAAAAGTTTTCACCATGCATAATGCCAACAGCACAAAGGTTTTTCTGTGTGGTCACCCATTTAAGTATGAACCATACTCAACTATGCTTAAATTTGGTTAGCGGACGAGGAGCAATGTATCAATGTGGTAGGCCTGTTGACTCTTTTATTGTTGTCAAACAATAAAATTCTAAGCTAAGACTCAGTTTCCTTATCATGGTCGCCTAAAATATTGAGATTGCTTAAAAAAATTGAGTAATTTGTCTCACATCGAGCTATTAAAGTCTTTATTTTCATTTGAGGGGGGGGGGGGGGGGGGTTCTTCTTATAGTAATGTCATATACACTACTTATTAAGGAGACATAGCTATGCTATAATTTAACAGTGTTTTTCAAACTTAACGATTCAATTGTAAAATTTCACTGAAGTTTCATATAATGGGTGGTTAATCGAGCACTCCTATCATGTAATAAGGAAACTTAAAGAAGATATACTTTATTCACACAAAATCACAAATAAAAGAATCTTAAAAGAATTGTTAAATTGGAAAAACTCCTCAGTGAGTGGCCTTATGCCTGAAGAATTTGCTATTCAAAAGCATCAATGTAGTTGTTTACTGTAAACTTTAAAGAAGACAAACTTTTTTTTGCAATAAAGATCACAACTAGACGTACGCCAAGCTTAACAATTTAAGTGTTTAATTGTATCAAATTTATATTCAATTGAATTTCTAATCTTTAAATGGAAAAAATACCCTTTAGTAGGAGTTTTTTTTTTTTTTTTTTTTTTTTTTTTTTTTTTTTTTTTTTAACGGCACATCGACAAATCTGGGCCATTAGTGCTGACAGCCAGGATTTTTTTCAACGAGCCCTGAGATGAGAAAATTCCTGTCGCCGGTGGGGATTGAACCCACCATCTCCCGCTTATGAACCTTAGGTGCTAGCCACTAGACCACGGGAGACCCCGGTAACGAGAAATCCAAGAACTAAAGAACTTCCAATCACAATCATCAATGTAGCCGAATATATTAAGTTTAATAAAGAGAAATTACGTTAGAGGTAAAGATCACAACCAAAGTTTCACCAGTATTAACAATTCAGATGTGCTATTTCATTAATGGAAATTTGACAGACAAATTGTTAAAATTGAAAAAAAAAAAAAAAAAAATAGTGAATAATATAGCTGATTATAATGAACCTTAAAAAAGATAACCTGCATTAAACATAAAAATCACAATTAATATAAACCCTAAGTTTACAAATTAATAGTTAAATTTCACATTTGAATTGTTAAATGCAAAAACTGTTGAGCGAATGGCTTTATGCATAAAGCACTTGCATAAGTAATAAGTATCAATATAGTTGATTATAGTACATTGTAAAAAGAAAGAAAGCACATTATAAAGAAGATTAAACTGCGTTGGAAAGAAATCTAACAAAATAAAAAACACCAAGCGTAACTATTTAATCATGAAAATTTACCAATCGAAGTTTCACATTTGAACTATAAGGTGGCAAAAACTCTCTCAAGTGAATAATCTGGTGTGTAAAGAACTATGTAACTAGTAAACTCAAAAGATACACTGTGTAAGAGATAAAGATCATAATTAAAAGTGAAGCATAAGAATTCAATAATGAAATTTTATCAATTGTAATTTAACATTTGAATTGTTAAATGCAAGTGCAAACAGCTCCCGAGTAAGTACATTGATGCCGAAAAAATTTGAATTCACGCGTTTCAATGTAGCTGATTACAGTAAAATTTAGAAATGATTTAACTGTGTTAAAGATAAAAATCACAACTAACAATTCAATGATGCATTTTATTAATTGAAATTTCACATTTGAATGTTTAGAAGCAAAAAACTCTCAAGTGATTAATCTAATCTGGTGCCTAAAGAACTTGCATTAACAAATATCAATGCATTAACAAAGATGAACTGTATCAGAGATAAACATAAAAAACTCAAGCATAACAATTTATTTAATAATAAAATTCAATGAAGGGACATCTCAAAATATCAATAATAAATTTGGAATGTTCTTCCAGAAGAGCAGAATAAAAAGCCCCCTCTAAAAGAAAAAAACTAATAAAAGTCATGGCAATGAGATGAAGGTTATTATTAGGAAGTGATAAAACACGTAATAGTGATTAAACTTTAAAGAAGAAAATGAACTTATAAATAAAACTAATAAGTAAACCCATTATTAAGAAATAATCATTATTTAGCACAATATTCAGAAAAATCAACTAAGCTAAAAAAACTTATTAGTGACCCAAATATCACTGGGAATGTGAAATTGTTAGAAAATAATGTCTGCACCAGGATTAATTAGATAAAGACAGATTCGGATAGACACATTTATTACACAGAGGGGACATGTTCACACAATGTAGGCGGCGACATAACAGAAAGAGTCCGCCAAGTGAGCTTTTACACTTAGGACAAACAGTGTTGCCAATAACATATATAATTATTACTTCTACTTAAATCATTGCAAGATTATATATCTAACAGAAAAGAAAGGTAAAATCAGATGGAATTGACCACAAAAAATACTTAATAATAAAAATTTAAAAACAAAACGCAGCACTTACGTGTCCATAATGTGCTTATTCTGTAATAAACCTCAAATTCATCAGGGGATGGCGACTAAGCCCTCATAAAAGTAAAAATCACAAATAAATAATTCAAGAATGAAAACGGATTAATTATCCTAACCCGGCTAGGCAAAAGGGAAATATCAATGGGTATTAAATATTAATCATTTAGATATTTCTCTTGGGCACTTGTGATTTGAAATATTTCTATCACAAACGAAAATTCTGACAAGTATAGCCTAATTATAAAGATATAAATAATTCAATTTGGAAACCCTTCACCCCAATCGTTGGTATATTTTCACGCTATTGGTTAATTTCTTAAATAATGAATTATTGCTTAACCACGGGTATAGTTAACAAAGCTATATATCCAGTTTATTGAGGTTATAATGAAAAAGTTATTAGCTACTTTATTTCATAATAATCAAGACAATTACTAAATTAAACTCAAGCTCTATAAACTTGATAAAAATGTGAATTGTATCTAATATTTCACAAACTAAGAGGTACTTCATCTCTTTGAAAATAACCAGAAAGCAACCTACCTCGGGATGGTCAAATCCCTCCCCCATCAAGAAAGAAGTCTTTATGTAGCTTTAAAATAAAACAAAATATTTGATACACAATATATATATATATGTCATACAATCCAATTATGATGACATCTATAAAAAGGTGTCATAACTATAGTAATGATGACTACGCTATCGTGGCGTGTAATGCTGCAAGTCGCAAAACAAAGATGTATGGGCCAAAACTACCCGTTTTATAGAAGAATATAAGTACAAAAAATGATAGTTAATTGTACTCTTCTAAACTACTATTGAGAATATTAAATTACTTAATAGATGTTTCACATGTCTGGTTAGGTAGTTACATATATCAAATGCTTTTAATTCAATAAGAGGGAAGGGTGATTGGATTTAATCAATGAAATGTTAGACGTGAACATATGCGACAATGACAAAAGAAACAAAATCAATTGGTATAAGAGAAAGACAGTATGTGTGTGTGTGTGTGTGTAAAGAAAGAAAAAGAGAGAGCCTAATTAAAAAACAGAGAAAGAAACAGTATGCAAAAGCATCAAATTTTTTCATTTAAAATATTTTTATCATATAGACTAAATAAGTTGAAAACTAATATATTTCTATAGAAAAAATAAAAATACATAAAGTATCTTTTTAAATTACTGAATTTTCCTATTAAAATTACAAGCGTACAATTGGTTGAAGATATGTTGAGGACAGAATTGTATACACGTAAAAAAAGAATATGCAAGTACAATCCTCAAAAAAGAAAAAATTAGGTCCTTAATGCAAGACATTAAGCAAAATGTTGTCGTCACAAATGATCTGCAAATAAATAATCATAAAAATGTACCATGTAAAAAAATAATTTTGAAAAAGTACAAGTGCCTAATAAATACTGGATGCTATGTTAATCGCCCAAGATTTATCTATGTGTATACAGAAAACGCAGAAAATAAAACTTATTCAGAATGAATTCATTCACATGAATTTGTTGTTAGATTCGGACAGTAAATAATAAAGATAATTTTAAATTAAAAATAAATTAATTACAAGCAAAAAAATGTGATTGTTGATAGAATGCTTCATCAACACAAAAAATATATACTCTTTGACAAGAGAGATGGATAGGGTGCTTTGGAAGAGGGTCAAACGTTTTTGAACAAAATCCAAATTTTGTTTTACAATTTGTATATTAACTCAGTTAAATGAAAATGAATGATAAATTATTTTTTTGTTTTAAGTTCTCTTTTCATTATAAGAAAATTTTAAGTTATAACTTTCACAAACTAATCATTGATATCTTAAAACAAAAAGAATAAACGATACAAACTCACATATATATAAAGAAAAAAAGGATAGGAATATCAAACATCAATAAAAGAGGAATGCCTCAAGGCTTCTCTGAACAATTTAGAAATAAGTCTAGGAAAGAAACATTCTGAGTTAATATTGCCAGTAACAAAATAACTCTAAGATACTGATGTCTAATTGATTATAAACAAATTTTTCTTTTATGATTAAACATTTTGTGCAATTAAAAAATATCTAGGAAGATAAGATAATAAGATAAAATATGAAAGGCTTGTATTAAAATCCAAAATGACACAAGGGACAGAGGGATATTATAAAATATAATTGTCTAATATAAAAGTTAATTTATTTACTTACTACTTTTTGAGTGAACTGTTCAACATAATTTTGCTTTACAAATTAGGAAAATAATTGAAATTATACTTTAATGTGATACGCCACACCAATATGGAATTAAATATATTTATTATTTTTAGATGCACTGATTAGTTTCACCTAGAAGGTAATGGAACTAGTGAGGAAAAACGAGAAAGCAATAGTTATTCAACGATATATGATACATAAATACTACTTCTTCATAACAAATATTATTTTCAATAATTTTGGTTTTTGATGCGTTATATCTCATTCAATAAAACAGAACAAGATAATACTTATTTAATCAGAAGCAACTGCTCTTTTGCAGAAACTTTTTTATAAGTATTGAAATAAAGAAAAAGACATATATATATATATATATATATATATATATAGGTGGAAAAGATATTTTTCATTAAAATTAATAAAACAAAAAGAAAAAAGGGAAAATTCGTTTGCTAATTCAACTAAGAATTAATATGAATACTACGTTAGATCGACGGCACAATTAATATCACAGAAATTACATATAAACATTGAAAGCTTGAATATATATAATTCATTAAATTAAAAGAAATGAATCAAGGAATTCGGCACACAATAGTTTTATTAGCCCTAAAACAAATTCTTAACTAATAAACAATATCAAAAATGACAAAAAAAACATGCTTTATTCAAAAAATTATTGACTCACAGTGGTAGGCTGATTTCGATATCCTGGGCCAGGTTGCTGAGGTGGAGGATATGGTCCCATAGGTCTTGGTGGAGGCCAATTCTGGTTATATGGCATACTTCCTTGAGGTTGTTCGCCAGTCTTTGGCATACCATAATCACCGTAACTATTTTGGTACCGATGTACTGCATTAGAGGACTGCAGAAGTTGATTGAGAGTAGGGGTGGGACCAGTCGGGGGCGAAATACTTTGTCCTATATTGAACCTCTGCTGAGGAGAATGCGGAGGAAAACCACTAGAAGGAATAGGTCCACCACTCGGAGGTCTAGTAGGCACAGGGAGTGTTTTAGCACCCGGATAAGGATGTCTCATATTGGGATTAAAATGTCCATAGGAATTGGTTTGATGGTGAACACCAGTAGGTAATTCACCGCTTGATAGGTGCATTGGGTTACCTGTATCAGGATGCATATAATTACCTCTTTGAGGAAAAGGTAACCCATACCCTTGCATGTTTTGACCCTCTGGAGGTCCTTTCCCAAAGTTAACTTCACTAGCACTAGATTCTGAGTTATGAGGAAATGGTTTATCTGAATTAATAATTTTACCACCACTTTCTTCTGAACTATTAACATTTTGTTCACTATTGTTAATAGGAGGACCAGTTTCTTGACGATATTGACTCATGTCTACAGAAATGTTATTTTGGACAGGCTTTTTACCTTTGCTGCCGATTACATCCGATCCTATAACGCTACGGCAATTTCCATTATCAGTTCCATTTTGGAAAGAATTGTTTACCGATATTTGAGGTTGATCCTGATGCACAATATCCCGATTCACGTCATTTTGCTGGGGTTCAGCTTGCGTTGCAGCCATGTTAGGCAGAGCCTCTATCGCTGCCAACACCCCGCCACTGCAAACACATCTAGCTTTTCCTTACGTTATACCGAAAATGTTCGAAAGCCACTTCACTGAAAACCATATTACTCCCATCACTTATTCACACACATATTTCTGGCAACTCTTAAGCCAGTTAACAAAATATCACACTTAGAAAACCGACACATTTTCACACGGCACAAAACATTATTTCGCATTTCTACATCAATAGATGGATACCGCGAAAGGAGGTTAGGGCAGAAAGGTTATTATGTTCCTCCGCCACAATAACAAAAACACTCCAGAGAACAGAAAATCCTTTCAATCGATACAAGTTAACATCTATTTATCAAGTTTTGGACTTTTGGTGGTACTGTTAGACCAGGATTCGCTTAGCTGGAAAATTTAAGCCGTATTGGACTATGAGTTGAGAACTACTTTTTCCAAGCAGCCATGTTGATGGAGGAGTAATCCAGTGATTTGGACTGGTGAGGTCAAATGAACGTCTTTGACTGTTATGAAACTATTAATTAAACAAACCTTTACTTGAATCGTGTTTAAAAAAATACTTTAGTGGTTTCTACAAATAGTCTTATTATTTTCCATAAAAATCCGGCTTATTTTTAAAGATATTAAATATGATTTATTAAGTTCGTTGATACTAAAATCACCAGATAGCAGCATGGACCGAGGAAGAACGTGGAGCACCCCAAAGTAGATTTGGGGATGAACTTATTATTTTCTTTGGATTTCTCGTAAAATTTATAACATTCTGTGTATTGCCTAGGCGAGATATAATTTTTCACGATGGCCTCTAGAGGTGGGCCTATGGTTACTGGCACTGATGGTACAGATTACTCCCATAGACAACGAATCGCTGCACAATATCAAATAAGGTTTTTTTTTTGTATTTTTAATTGTAAATTTTAATGAGTGTAATTATAGATTTAAGAAATTTTCATCTGAACTAACTTTACCATTTAGTAAAAATTTGCACAACTAGTTAAGGTTAGGTCACCCTTGTACTTTTATATTTCCCCCCTAAGAAGATCTCAGTGCAATAGATAAATTAATCAAAAAATTAATATTAATTATGCTTTCCTTTTTTCTAGTGCTCAGAATAAGTCGAGGCTGAAATACTGCATATTCTTCCATTATCTGTTGTTTTTTGTTATGCTCGCAAAGTTATCAGCAGACATTTTAGATAGGCTTGACATATTCATTCTTGAAATTGAAGAACTTCAAATACCCAAAGTAAGAATTTTAAGTAAAATAAAATGACAAATTTTCTTCATTAATTAAAAATGTACTCCGGCGTTTGTTAATGTTTACTTTTTTAGCCATTGTTATGGGAATATGTTTGGTGTGCCAGCCTCTTATTTACGTTCCTTGGCTTGACAGCAGTACGAAGAAATAGGATAGTAATGATGAAACGTTATATGATGGGTGTTGGAGTATTTGGATTGCTGCCCATTATTTATGCTATAGTTTATTATTTCCCTGATGTGTGGACTTACATTAGTACCGGAGAAACGGAGGATATAATTCTTTGGCAGGTATGCACATTTTCTCCCTGTAATTATTTATATTCTCCTTCATGCAGTTAAAACAGCCTAGGGAAACACTATGGAGGTGCTAAAGTGTCTGCTCTTGTTATATAGTCACTGTACAAATGATCAGTTATCTTTTAGTATCAGCCCATTTGGGACCTTGTGGCCCAACATAATAGATAAGATTGTATTTTTTTTAAGTTAAACAAATTTAAAATATTTAAACGGCTAAATTGGCTCTCTAGGTAGTTCTGAGTAGATACTGAGAGGAAGAATCCAAGGGATGGTAATTCCTGAGTGGGTGGTAGACATTCTCAACGATTGGCTTGTTAAATTAAGCTCTTACTTCAATATGTATGTTAAGGAATGTTGGCAACCTATTAGAAGTTTCTTTTAGTACTGGTTGTTAAAACTAGCTGTGTGTTCAGTCCTAACAAGGAGACACCGGAGAATGTTGCTCGGCTACCCGTTGGGCCAGGCCGCGTTCTAGGAACATGCTTCTCCCTCAGTCACGATGAACTGTCCACCCCCTGGCCTAGTTACTGGATTTCAAGTCCGTTGTCAAAGCGTTAAACAAGAAACTTCTTGAGAAAAAATAAATGTAACTTTTTTTAATATTTAAAAATTTTAACTTTTCTTCAAAATTCAATGACTAATAGAATTTTCTCAAAATAGTACTTCCAACATATCAATATGGGCTTCACTCCAATATATAAACTGGTTTTTGAAATATTGGCCATATTGCAGGGACATACAAATATATTTTTGCTTCATTTGTTTATATTTCTTTGCCTGACTCATCTTGGAATGAAAAAAGGCAGGTCAGCCGGCCAGTGTTCATAAGCTTTCCATCGCCATTTTATAATTCGATTATTACAATTTTACTTTCCATTATTATTTACTTTAATGATGATATGAAAATTCTACAAAATATATCACGGAATTTTAATACATATATTATCAAGACGTTGGAAGAGAAAAGGGGATCCTGAAAAATCAACTTTTTTTAAAAAAATTTACGAGTCAGAAAGATGTAGGTAACATGACGCTTTGCCTAGTTTCTCTGGTTCGCCTTTAGTTCTCTCATAGTTTCAAGTTAAAGTGAATAGCACCGTCGTCTTTCAATGTCCGATTTGCCTAGAGGACCAAGGACGAATCCTGAGTCTGAAACTCCCCTTCTAGCATTCTTTACGCATAAATCACTCTTATTAATTAAAATTGAAATATTGAATTTCAATTGCATACTTTTTCAGTCAGGTTTATGAATCAGCATTCCACTGAGTAAACATTCGCTCTTGATATCCTGAAGCACTTTCAGAACTTTGACTTCGATTTCCAAACATCCAGATTTTGGGATTTGCCTGTTATATCATCCTTAACTCAAGCAAATCAAGTACACGAAAAGTCTTTGTTGTCATGGATACACTAGGGGCGAGGGGCTAAATACTATAATTACTGTTTACTTTCATTACAAATTTAAAAATCTTCAAAGATACAGCATTTCATGAACTTTTGATGAAGGTAGGGACAATGGAAAGGTGCCATTTCCGAGTTTCTTATTTTCGGTCCTCTGTAAAACTTTATTCAAGACAATTGAACCTAAATAAACCCTTCCTATTGAGTCCCATGGTTAATAAAACAGGGTGTCTACTGCACGAAAATGTGACAAAATTGGAAAAAAGGCACGAAAATCACTAAAAAGTCTTGAATTTGGGAACCCTGTCACAAAATTTCAGTTTCACCGTGTCTAACGACTCCCGCACATTTGTAATTGTCGCCGTTTTTGTACGGCGACACAATTCTACCTGCCTCTTCCACACCCTTCCTCTGTTAGATTCCTTTATTGTAGCATTTACACATCAATTTTTTGTATAATTTTTTTTTACGGCGTTTCGACAACTAGGCCATTAGCGCCAACATCCAGAGTGCAGGGAGGAATTTTCCTAACGAGCTGTGGGATGAGAAAATTCCTGCTGCTGGTGGGGATCAAACCTACCATCTCCCGCTTATGAATCCAAGGTGCTAGCCACTAGACCACGAGAGACCCTTACACATAAATTATCTATTATTTACAGATATGCAGAATTAAATATTGAAATTTTCTACACTTTAATTGACTAAATTATGTATATTGACCATATATATTATATTATATATTTAATTATCAATATATTTAGAAATTTTTAATTTTGATACCATTGATCAATATTTTTGAGGCTGCTAATTCCACAGTAATTTTAAAATGTTTAGTAAAATCGTTTCTTCACTTTTAAAATATCCTGTTTAACATATAATGTACATTTTATAGTTTCATTAATTGTATTAAATGTAGGTTAAATTGTAAGTTTATAGATATCACGGTAATCCGTGTTAGGTTACAAATAATTTTAAGCTGATTAATAAGCCTGAAATTGGCTTTCACAAAAGTAGTAGACACCATGTAAATATCAAATTGCAGAAAGATATCTTCATAAATGTTGTGTGATTGTTATGCATACAGCTAATAACTTTTCATAATTTTTATTTATTTCAAGATTTTGGGAAAGAAGAGGCAAGTATGAAATTGCAGGCTGAGGAAACTTTAATGTCAATGAATGTGTAATTAGGAAGAATTTTTTTCGATTGGATAAGGATTTTTTTCACTGGGATGATATATTTTAAATGATAAGTTGAGAAGAAGGTTTGGTATGGCATCATTATATATTCCATGGAGGCCAACCACTCTTATTTTCATACATACATTATATCAGAAAGGGTGGTAACCTATAGATAACCCGTCCTAAAATTCTTAGTTAATTATAATGGACGTAAAAATTTAAATAAATAAACATTATATCAGAGAGGAGCTGTGAAGCAAATGTTTTAAACTTTGGACCAGATACTATTTTCACCTTGCTGGAACTTGTTTTACATAAAGGATCCATTTAATTTAAAAAGAACATGATAACTAACTTGATGAATTAACTAAGTTTTTAATACAGTGGAACATGGATAATTCGAAATTGTCTTTAATTCGGATATTTCTCTCGGTCCCTATAATTTAGGGCATAAACAATGTAAAAAAATCGTGGTTAATTCGAATAAAATTTTTGGTAATTCGAATTTTTTCCGAGTCTGTACTTCCAATGGGAAGTGGACAGAGAGGCAGTCGATCTTAAATCTTGTGAAAATATTCTCCCCTCGGGTAAGAAGGATTGTAAGATAGATTAGTAGTAAAGATGTAGGGTTCCTGGACATGAAGCACGGTGGTCTCATAGTCTAGTTCTTGGACTCTAGGAGTTCTGCAAAGTGGTGGGTCGCGCTTCCTCCCTTCTAGGGGTTGTAGTTACATACACCATCCTGTCTTTATCCTAGAATTCATCCATCTTCATTTCTTATTCAGTTAAGTCAGTCAGTCCTAGATCTGCTTTATTGTTTGTGCCTTGAATTACTGGTGTACAGTGCAGTTCAGTGAGTTGTTGCTTTAAGATGTCGAAGCCTAGAAGTTATAAAACTTTAATGTTGTTAGAGAAAATAGCTGCGATTAAAGAAGTTGAAAAAGGAATAAAGAAAAAATCTGAATTTGCCAAGGACTTTGGAATTCCTCCTAACACTTTATCAACTTACCTGAAAAATAAAGAAAAAATTCTTGCCCATGAAAATGACATTTTTTCAAAACAATAGACTTCAAGGGGTCTCCCGTGGTCTAGTGGCTAGCTCGCTAGATTCATAAGTGGGAGATGGTGGGTTCGATCCCCACCGGCGCCAGAAATTTTCTCATGTCAGGGCTCGCTGAGAAAATTCCTGGCTGCACCCTGGACGTCGGCGCTAATGGCCAAGATTTATGTCGATGCGCCGTAAAAAAAAATAAAAATAGACTTCAATTTTTTATTTTTTGATAAATTATTTATTACTTATGTACGTAATCATCAATTCATGAAATGTTTGTTTTTCTTTAAATAAAATGTATTTTTTTTTTAAATTAAAAAAGGTGAATATATGAAGTTCGATTTTTTAGCCCTTTATTTTCAAAAACTTTTGTAATTCGAATTTTGGATAATTCGAACTTTTTTATCGGTCCCTAGGGGTTCGAATTATCCAAGTTTTACTGTATTGAAATTAAAAGACTTGGAATGCAATTGTGAACACTTGATTTGTATTTTTATTTTTATTTATTTTTTTTTTTTTTACAGGATTTTCCTTATGGCCTTCTTTGGTATGTCTTCATCATTCAAGCAATACAAGTACATTTATTTTCACTGTATTTTGCCAACAATCTCGTTTCTGCTTGGAGCGCTCGAGGAACAAAAAGAGATTAATTATAGTCAATCTAAACCATTTATTTGGCATGCATTTTTATTGCCGCCTGTAATATACAGCAATAAAATTTTATTTTTGTTGAAAAATGTGAATAAGTGTAAATTATTTGTATATTATTGTTTATATTCTACATGGAAAGTTTATGGTTTTAAATGTGGGTTGTGATAATATCTCTCGTATCAAAATGGTTTGATACAACTTGCACTTGATCTTACAGGTGTGATTGTATTAATCTATGGAACTCACCAGAAGTAATTTTGTGCAGTGAATTTGCCTTTGAGTAAGCAGTCACATTTCTTTTGGTTTGTACTGTTTTTTTTTTTTTTTTTTTTTTTTTTTTTTTTGTTTACTTAGAAAAAGAGTTTTCCAAATGGCCATTTCAGATATTGCAAGTTGAAGTTGTTGCATTTTCTTTTACTCTAGCAAGTTCAAGAGCATTAAAAAAATTCAAAACATCTTAGCTTGTGACCTTTGGTCCCCATTCTTCCTGAAAATATCCCCTCCCCAGTTGAAAATCTCTGAACTGGATGATGAATTGCAAAAATATTTCTTATTCTTCATAATTTATTTTTTTACTTCTGGATAGTTCCATAACTTTACTCAAGATCCTTCCATTGCTTAAGCCGGATGAATCTCTTCATAGCATTCTGGGTGCGAATAGAGGAAGCTACCTACTTCCTTTTGCACCTGCTATTTTAAATTTTTAAGGAATTTTCTTTTATTTTGTTTATACTGCCAAAAGGGTTTTATTTTGTTATAGCTTAAACTTTGTTTTGTTATGGGTTAATTAAGTTTATTGTTGTTGTTTTAATTGTACGGTTTTGTTAGGTTATTTTATTATGTTTCTACGGTTTTATTCGATTGTATGTTCTTTCCATATCAAGCAAAATGCATTTAAATGATTCTCCTCAGGATGGAAATTCGTAAAAAATTATCATATTTTTCTAAGACTGTTTATTGGGGAAATATTAATTAATGTATATCGAATAATAATATTTATTTTATTTAATAATAATTTTATTTCAACAAAAAGTGTTCCTATGTTCCATGTTCCCAACTTTTTCTGTATCAAAAGTTCATGTTTTAAGAAAAGTAATTTTATTTTTATTCGCTGTAGGTTATTATGAAAATTAAACTGAATATCAGCGTTACATTTTTATATTATCAAAACAGAGCTTTGTAAATTGTTTTTAGAATATCAAAACATTTTTATGCATTAATAGGATCACATTTTAAGAACTCATGCCTAACAATTAACTTTAAAATGCTTAATTTTTTTCGTCTGTCATGTCTAAATACTCTGGCACCTAGAATAAAATCATTTAAAAACAAATCCATTTAAGTTAAAAATAATAGTATGCTCACTTGTTTGAAAAAAGGAATAGAAATACTCTCCATCTCTTGTTATCAAGAATTTTAGTGTTTTATGGAATTTTTTAATCTATTAGTTAATACGTATTAATTCAAATAACAATACTTAATTCCAATAATAATTAATGAGTAACAGTAAAATGAAATCACTGAATATTATTTGAACGTTCTTTAGTTTTTTAAGCTTAAAGCTAATTTTGATGGAAAGAATGTACTAATTACTTTCTTTTATTTGATAATGGAATGTAAATTTTCTAAGATACCGCACTATAGCCTGTTCAGTTTGATGGTGGAATAGTTCAAATTTCGCATGCGCGAAATTCTGTGGGAATTATTCCCGACAGGTCAGCGATTTGCATTACTATTTCTATGAACAACATGCTATGTGAAACTCAATAAATGCTGATTATGTCTCGTTTAGGACTAGAGAAGGCTTTGAGAAGCCAGGCAAGGGAGATAGTGTTTAATGTTCATCAATACTTAACCAAAGCTAAGGCTAAAAACAATTTAGACTATAATGTTGCCAGTTCAAATAGATGGTTGGATGGAGTGAAAAAGGTGTGGCCTATTTTCCAGGTAGAAAATTGGCGGTAAAAATTCTCTCAGTCATAATCTTGTCTTTATGAAATTTAAAACGTTTTCAGCCTTAGCTTTGGCTAAGTATTGATAAATATTAAACACTATCTCCCTTATCTAACCTCTCAAAGTGTTCCCTAGTCTTAAACGAGACATAATCAGTTTTTATAGGGATTCACGTTGAGTGTTTGATGAGTAAAAGGCTTGTAAATGGTGGAACAGAAGGGAGAGTAGAGGGAGAAATTCCTGCCGATATTCGTGCTTGTGCAATTCAACTCCTGGGCTTATCTGAACAGGCTATAGCTCAACAGTTTGAGTTGAGTGGTGGTATCCTTAGGATTGCCAGTTATCGTTTAAACCAAAAAGAAAAGATTAATACATTTTTGTATTAATCTTTTAATTTTTATTTTAATTATTAATAAATATCCACAAATTAATGAATGCTTCGGAATCAAGGATTATGTATAATTATTCTAAATTAATTGTTTTGTGATGAGTCCCAAATCTCTGATTATTTTATTTGGCTTCCCTGTAAAAGAGATATTATCCAATAAGGTTACTTATTTTCTAGACTCCTTTTGTCAGAACAAAATTGACAAGGGGCACATTCTAGAAAAAAGAAGTTTCTTCATTCCTAGACATTATTTTAAGAAATGCCATTGATATGACTTCCCTCCCAACTATAAATTTTAATGTCTTATGATACAAAAAAAGTAACTTGACCATTTATTAACCGATAAATTCTAATATTTTATGTATTCATGGAATCTGACATTGAAAAAAAGAATTACTACTTGTTTTAAATATTTAAAGAAGTCTATAAGCAATGCTTTAGGAGGAAAGTCATTTCTATATGTGTTTGCTAATTAATTATTTTTTTTTTTAACTAAAGCTAATTGTCCTTTTTTCTAAATAGATAGCTGTAAAGCGTATACATACCATAGTTTAAAGAAAATATATATATACTAAAAGACAAGTAAATGCGTCAATTTATTTATAGTCAAATTTAAGTTGACTTTAAAATGTGTTCATTAGTTATAAAAGACTCATAAAGTGTTTTACATGTATTAACATGTACATTTTAATTTATTTTTTATTTGTTTGTGTTCTTGTTACTGATTTTTGCTCATGTATTGTTACAATGATTTTATCTCCTCAGTTTATTAAATAATGGCTCTTTATTTTCAATATTTAATTTATTACAATGTTTTGGCTTCTTAGTATGGGAAAACAAACTCCTGGTCTCCGCCAAAATGGTTTTATTAATTCTTCAAAGAGACCAGGAGATCGTTTTACTAGTATTATTTAATTTACTGCTTCGATGACTCTTAATAAACTTCCCATTACCAATCATATGAAATTTGTAAAATTATGTATTTTTTATATTTTCTCTAAAAATGTACATATTTCTCATTTAATTCAGTATGAAAGTTACATTGGTTCTTGTTAAGAAATTAACGTTAATTAAATCTGAGGTTTTAAAGGTGTATATAGAATGTACTAAGAGAATGGGACCAGGCCTAGGCTCAAAATTGAGCAAACAATTTTTTGTTTGTACAAAGTATAAAAAATATATATAAATTAACGTTCTGATCAAATCATTTTCTATAAAGATATTCATTTTTCTACTGGACTTCAATTATATGTTTATTTATTTGATTGTCGATTTTTCTTTTACTGAATTTAATTAAAGATTTATATAAACAGAAAATTTCAGCTTAAGCGGCCATTGTTAAATTGGAATATGTGACACAATCCAAATTATTATAGAGGACAACAACCGCAGGAAATGCAACATTTTTCTTGAAAGTTACTCTTGACTACAGTACACAATCTTAGCCGATGTATTTTTGCAGCATTGAATTAAGTGTTCAGTTGTAAAAATATGAGAAGTGAAAGTAACCTTTTCCCATGATCTACCTCATGTAAGCCCTTTAACATTGACTGCTTGAGTATTTGTAGAGCATTGATTTATAAATGTATAATTCATTGTGCTTAAATATTTAAGAATAAGAATTTGCTTCTCTTCATATAAACTCTGTGGTTAATATTAAAAATTAAAATAATAATCTGAGATTATAATTTAAACCATTTCTGTTAAATGAATGTACTTATTTTTTCAATGCTTCTGTGATTTTTTTCTTGTACATTTTCAGTGTGTCAACTACAATGAAGTAATAAATTTTATTTTAAAATAACTAATGATAAATTATTTAGTTATTTCTTGTATTTGCTTTAAAGTTATTTCCTGAGTATTTAAAATGACAAAATAAAGATTATATTATATGTAAGGCAAATAAAATATTATTTGAGGAAGTCAGGGTAAAAAAATAACGAAGTTCACCAAATTCAAATGATATTCTTTATTCCATAATTCTATGAAATTGATTTTATCGCCACCTTATTAGCTCTAAATAATGTGATGCTTTCAAAATAATATGGAAACACTTCACTCTCCTTTTGTCAATCCTTGAATTTTCTGCTCTCTTCTTCATTCCTACTTTGTTTTTGTTTATCACAAGACCCACTGGCTCTATTATGATTTAATCAATAGACCATCTATTCCATTGCATCCGAATGAATCTTCACTTCATGTATCATCCCCTTGTCTCTCTTGCAGTCGCATGTCATCCAAGAAATCCTCAGAAAACAGATTTAACATGTTCGGGCCCTGCGTCAGAGTGATGTGTTCTGCGAGCCCAGCATCATGGCGTGTGACGGCAGATATCTTGGCTTTCTTTCTGTCTCCACTACTCTGGACTTGGTCCTATACTCTTTGTATTTGGTTTGGGACCTCATTACGTTATTCCCGGTTAGGTTTACGGGTATGGTGTCATATGATACTGAATCCGCTTGAACAATTCCTTCAGCAGGCTCTCTGTCATGGCGTATTTGACACTTAACTAAAATTTAATTAACCCATTCGATGCGACACCCGAGAATACTCGCCGGAGAAAGATGTTCCTCAGAGGCGACGCCCGAGTATTCTCGCCACAGCTGTATCTGTTGATTGAGAGCCCTCTTTACCTTAACCCTTAACTGCTAACACAAATTATGAACATTATACGTAACGTGAGACGTGTGCACGGTAAAAATGTTCTTAGGGGCATTTTTTTAGTGAAATTGTAAATAATAAAGGAATAGCTTATTATAATAACTAAAAAAAAAATCATTGCTACATATAAAAATCATGTCTAAAAACAAGCAGTGGTTTTGAAATGAAATAGAAAGAGAAATATAGACAAGAAAAGTAAGTAAATTTTGTTTATTTTAGGTTTGCTGCATATCTAAATTGTAGAAAATAAATTGTTTCAAGTAATACACGTCGCCGTTCATGTAAGATAAACATGAAAATGATGATTAGTAATGAGTGCCTAAGTAAAAAAAAAATACGGTTGCGTACGGCCGCTCTAGGAGAGGGAGTTTGGTCCGCCTGGGGAATAGGTAGCGGGCGCTCTCCGCCTTCAACGACATTACTCTCGCTAGCCCACATCGCATCAAAAAGGATAATCCATTAAAAGTACATAATTTCAAAAGTTTCTTCATTTTTTTTTTTTTTTATGTTTGCCGAAATAACTATAAAAAAGGAAGACTTGTGCTCGATGGAAATTTTTTTAAAAGCCATCGGTCATGAAAGTGTTAAGGGTGGCTTGGTTATGTACGGTCCTGCGAACTTCCTCTTATTATTTCTCTTCCAGCTATCAAGGATGGAGAATCAAAAAGAATACAAATGAAATCAAGCATACTATCATTAACACATTACATTGAGAATTCATCACGTTACATATAGAATCGAAGCTGCAGGCATTACCTTAATGCATTGAGAATTGAACCCAGAACTATAAGATCTTTAAAGAGGAAACAAACCATCCATCATATGTGAAAATGTATTCATATATAACAATTATTTTTAGCCCCCCAATGAAATAAAAATAATTATTTAATTCATTTTGTTACTCATCCATTTTACTTTTTATCTTAAAATACTTTAAATATTAACATTAAGCCGTTGTTGTTCTTTTTACATGGAGAATTAAAACCTGCATTTCTGGAGTTACCCAGTCTTAATCTAGATGGTGTTGAAATCCAAAATCAACCTGAAGCTCGATTCTTGGGCTTAACATTTAACTACACGCTTTCATGGGCACCGTATTTAAAAGAATTAAAAAAGAGATGCTTGAACTCTTTAAATTTTTTGAAAGTTCTAAGCAATACGAAATGGGGAGCTGATCGTAAGAGCATGATAATGCTTTATAGAAGTTTGATTAGATCGAAACTGGACTATGGATGCGTGGCTTATGGATCTGCCAGTCCCAGAACCTTAAAAATAATAGACAGCATCCATAATTCTGGTCTGAGAATAGCAACGGGTGCTTTCCGGACAAGCCCTGTTAATAGTATTTTGGTAGATGCTGGTGAGCCCCCTTTGCAATATCGAAGGGATTATCTGACCTCATCTTACCTTGTAAAAATAATTACTTCCCCTTCTCATCCTTTACACGAGAACTTCCGGTACATTTATTTAAATCAAAACAATAATTTTGTTAACAGCAACCAATTTATTCACAGATCCATGAAATTACTATCAGATTTAGAATTCGATATAAGCAAACTTCATCAGCTGACATACTCAAATTTCGAACCTTGGACTCTTTCCTCCGATAGGACTTGTTCCTACGATATTTCAAGCTGAATTCAATAGAATCAGGTTGAAGTATCCTGGAGCAATAGAGATATTCACGGATGGCACTAAAACTAATGACGGCGTAGGATGTGCGATAGTCTCTATTACCAGAACACAGATGATATCCCTTCCGGCTATATGTTCCATATACACAGCAGAATTACTTGCACTAAGCAAAGCCGTTAATAGTTTCATTGAAAATAATAGTAAGTTAGTGATATATATACTGACTCATTATCTTCTCTCCTTCCTTTACAGAACTTTTATTCCCGTAATGCGATCATCTCTGACCTCATTATTGGAATAGATTTGCATTGAAAAATAAGCCAACAAGTTATATTCTGCTGGATTCCTAGCCACAACGGTATAAAAGGCAGCGATAAAGCGGATTTTGCTGCAAAGCAAGCCATTAATGTAGGCATTCCATACTCGCACATCCTACCGTCAGATGCTATAGCACAACTAAAATATCTAATGCTCTCAAAATGGCAGTATGAATGGTTTCGAGACAGAGATAATAAGCTAAGGGAGATTAAATCCACAATCTCGGAATGGAAAACCTCATCTCAAAACACTAGGCGAGATGAGGTGGTTCTGTCGAGAATAAGAATTGGACACACCAATCTTACCCATGCTTACTTATTTAAAAGAGAGTTCCAGGCCTGAATGTTCTGTTTGTGGTGAGGATATGTCTATTAAACATATTTTCACCGAATGTAGAGCCTACGAAGCCGCTCGAAACGAAATGGGGATTCATGGTACTCTCTGTGTTATACTTGGAGACGACCATTAGTTAACCCAGCAAGCGTTGAATTTCTTAAGAGCTACAGATCTCTATGATAAAATATAATTCATTTAATTAACAAATAATGTAATTTGGACGCATGAAATGTTTTTTATCCCCGGTTTTCTATACTTGAGTATTTGTATTTTTTTGCTTGTGCATATCTGAATGTGTGAAAGTATATGAGTTTTATTGCAACAGTTATTTCATTTCTGTCTAAATTATATATACCTATTTATGTGTGAGTGTATGTATATGTATGTCTGTATGTATGTATATGTGTGTATATATATGTATGTGTGTGTGTATGTATGTATATATATATATATATATACATATATATATATATATATATATATATATATATATGTGTGTGTGTGTCTATGTATATAAATATTTTTATGATCTGATTGCTGCCTTGAATTTTCATTTTGGGTAATTATTACTTTCCAATAAAATTAAATAGGCAACAATGACCTGTGTGGTTGAATTGCCTTTAAAAATCAAAATCAAAATAAAAAAACTGCATTCATGGGAGTAGAGATGACCTTTATGAAATCACTCTGAAAAGACTAATGTTAGACCACAAATTGGACTGGAAATATATATAATGTGTGTGTGTGTTTTAACATGCTAGCGACAAATGTTTTGTTGACTCTGCCGTGGACAGTGGAAGGTTTAGGCCCTTGGGCTGTTTATAATAATTTTTTAATGATGTGACCATAAATAGTTGTAGTTTTAGTTGCAAGCCCCTGAGGAGGTGCCAGAATGGTGTGAAACATGTAAAGCAATTAAATGAAAGATGTGGAGCTAAATTGATTGTGTACTTTTTATTATTCAACTTCCACCACATGTAAGTGAATTTAATTATATTAAAGGTCACAATAAATATAAAATTATATAGGAATTAAACAAAAATAGAAAATAAATAAATCATTTGATAATAAAATAGTAGGGCAACTAATTTTATTTTTTACAGATGACTTCAAAGGGATAAATAAAAAACTAAAATAACTTTTTGAACATAACACAAATGCAGGAATATTTACAAAAAAAATGTATTTACCCTTGTTGTATAATTATTTATTTTTATAATATAAAAGGAACAATTATAATATACAATAACAGTCATACTGAACAGTACTTACTTAAAAAAATCAGCCAAGATGAAAAGACACAATTTTGATTTGTTAGTTCATTTTATTTAACTTAGACCCGTTAATAGAGTCAAAAAACAATATTACTATTTTTATTTATTTTCAATAATTATAGAAGTCAAGTTAACATCAGTCTCAAAACACAGCTAAAATATAAATCAAATTATGCAATTCTATAACAAAGTATTCAATCAAATTATCTAACAAAATAAATAAACTGTACAATATTTAATAAATTTTTAATGTCACAATGGTTTTTAAATCACAAACAACAATAATGACATGAATTATTTTCCTCTAAAATGTTTAAATGAGTCACATATTTTGATTAATGCTTTAATCAATTACACACAACTGTAAGTCGAACTAACTAGTCATATAAAAAAGAAAACCGAACTCGGGGAGGGCAGCCTAGGAAGCTCTGCCAAATGCTTCAAGCCCAACAAAACATTTTGGTGCAATGATGAGGACTAGTATCAGCAAGATCCAAATTCTTCTATCCAACTTTTGTACCTAGCTATATCTTTTGAGTTAACACTTCTTCTACATTTTGCTAAGGCCTCCTTAAAATCGCCTGCGGTTACAGGTAAATCCACTTCACTTTTTGTCAGTTTTCTTATTTCTTCAGGAGACCTTCCATGAATTTTTCTTCTCATACTCATCAATGCTGCATCTCTGTAAAAATAATTACAATAATTAATATTGAAGTCTTCACTAATAATATCCTATATATGGCAAAGTAAATCATATCAATTTAGGCTAGATAGTTTTATTCATTAACACATTATAATTTTAAAGAAATTTCTTAACACCTTCAATAAATTTGTAAAGCAAATTTCGGGTCTGTTTGCGAAGACCACATCCAGTTACTTTGAAGTACCTGTCGTGATTTTGGTTCTTACAGATTAGCTTGCAGGTTATCTATTACTTCTTTATAAGGTTAGAAACCATATTTTATAAATATAGTAATGTAAAGTATTTAAACTCTGCAATCACTACTAAATGTAACTGTTTTTTTAAACTGTAAATGTTTTTTTTACTACTATATTTATATAATATGGTTTCTAACTAACCATTAGATAACTTGTATTTGTAAGTAATACTATTAGGTTTGTAAAGGATAAATGAAAATAAGCAGAATATATTTCAGCAAGCAATATTTATCAATAAAAAGGTTAATATTATAAAAATAAATGGTAATTGTGAAGTTTAGGGGCATAACATATTTATATTTTATATTTATTTCGCATTATGGGCATACGTGCTATGAACTTCAGCTCACTACGCTCACTCAAGAAGATATAAAAACTAGTCAATCCAACTCGCTAAAATTAATAGAATTATATTAATTTTTGCGAGTTGGATTGATTTGAGTGTTAAAGGTTACTTTATCAGCAACAACCAATAGAATTGCCCATAGGACTAGGCCAATAGAAAAGCTAATGAGATATGCGTGTCCGCTCAATTACTGTTATAATCATTACAGATACTTCACAAGTAACTAGATGTGGTCTTCGCAAACAGACCCCAAATTTCTTCAAAAAGTTGTCATTACACAGAAATGTATCCTGTTTGATAAGTAGGCCAAAAATAACTATTCGTAAATTTCAGAAATTTTAACAACCGGAGCTATTATTACTAAACTCCATGATCAAAAGAAATCCGATATTGGTTCCCCATGATATTGGTATCATAAGCTGGTTTCTTGCTTGGAACAAAACCAACATTTTCTAAAATTAAAGCATGGTTCTCTAACTGAGTTTCTAAATTTGTGTGCAGATTTTTTTCTTTAAGAAATTTAATGTTTATGTTGACTTAGGCCCAGCGCACACGGTGCAACTGTTCTGCAACTCGAGTTGCAAACTAGTTGCGTCTGAAACGAGTTTGCAACTGAAATGAAAAATCTTTCTGCTCACGGTGTGACTTTTCTGCAATTAGAGTTGCAAACCAGTTGCGTATGAAATTAGTATGCAACTGAAACAAAACACGCGAGTTTATTGGCTTGTTTTAAATCAATTGCCCAACAAGTGGTTTGTTTATTTAGTGAGTTACGTATTTTTTTGTAAGAACTTGCGATGTCAGACTCACAAGGGGAGTATACAGCGATGGGGGTCACCAATATGAACTATTTTTATTCTGGTGATTCTACTTGCAAAAAATGGTTCTCAAAATAAAAATAAAATGTTAACTTTTTTGCATATAACGTCAATCCCAGAACACGTAGAAACACCCTCATTGGAAGGAAATGTGTCAGATTATCGACCCTCCAAGTTTGGTTTGAATCGGGTAAATATTCTTTGAAATATGGCCGGATTCTTGAATCTTTAACAAACTTATAAGGGCCCTCCCCCTTAGTGAAATTTAAAATACCCTTTTTTTTTATTTTTGTAATATTCACAAAATTTGAATTTAGGGGTTTTTTAATGTGCTAAAAACGAATCTGACATCCGTTTTTAAATCAAAAATTGCTTCACGTTAAGTTCTTGATGGCACATATTGTTATTGGCTATATGGCTCAAATACACTTTACTTAAAACTGCCTTTATTTACATAACCCAAGATAACATAGCTGAAAAACATATGTAATAAATTAACCTTCATTTAACTAAGCAACCGCAAATATCGATAGAATGCACGACTGTCCAACGAAAGTCTCATACAACTCAAATGCAACCGCGGGCCCACGGTTGCATGTGACTGGTTTGAAATCGTCAAAAACAAGTTGCGTCGTATGCGCCTGCCCATTGAAATACATTGCCGAGGTCGCAAAACAGTTGCGCGTGCAACTGGAGTTGCATCGTGTGCGATGGGCCTTAACATATGTTTGGTTTCAGGTTAGTTTGAAATCGTCAAAAACCAGTTGCGTCGTGTGCGCCTGTCCATTGAAATACATTGCCGAGGTCGCAAAACAGTTGCGCGTGCAACTAGTTTGCAACTGGAGCTGCAAAACAGTCTCACCGTGTGCGCTGGGCCTTACTCTTTACTTAGAAAATGATTTTACTCCCCATATGATTTTCTAAAAACCTAACCCTCTCGACATCAAAATTATTATTGTTTTAAGAGGTATTCTTAGTTAATAATAAAGGACGTTAAAATTTAAATAAATAGAAATACCTGCAAACATTAATGATATCAGAGCATGTGTATCCTTCAAGTTGTTTCGAAATTCGTTCGTAATCTACCCCAGGATCAAGTTCTAAGTTTCTGAGACATATACGTAGTAGAGCCAGTCTTGTTTCATCTATGAAAGCAGATAATTAATTAAATATTAAATAAAATATTGAAAACTCTAAGGAATACATCCTTGTAATTCTTATTCATGCAAGTAAGAATTGCTCAAATGGAAACAAGAAAGTAATTTATAGATAGAGGCTTTGGGTAAATAGTTAATAAAAATGAGTTTTTAATGGCAATATGTTGGCTTGATTTTCAAGCCAAAATATTAGTTCAATACTAATAACTACATAAAAATAAGTAATAATAACATATGAATATAAATAATAGATATGAGTAACAATCAGAGGATAAATTAAAAGTAAACATATAGAAATTATACATTTACTTTGAAACGTTGAAAGGCTACACTGAGTTGTCCGTTAATCAGTCTTGTATTTCATAAATTCAGTTTGTAAGTCTCAAAATATTCAGAGTGAGATTGAAATATATTTTAGTCAAATAGTAAATTACATACAATCTGGGAGAGGAATGAAAATACGTTTTTCAAATCGTCTTCTGAATGCTTCATCTATGTCCCAAGGATGATTTGTTGCAGCAAGGACCATAATTATTTTCTCCTCTCTGAAAAATAAAATAAAATAAAATTGGGAACTACTTTGTAGACAGATTATTAAGAACTGTCTTGATTCTGAAAGAAGCAATATCAATTTCAGTATAAGTATATTGATGTTATTATACAAAAGACCTTTTGAGACTTCAATAAAGATAATTTTCTAAACAAAAAATAAATTATCACATTCTCTTCCACAAAATGAATAATAGCGTGGTCTTCTAAAAGAATTCAACTGAACATTTTTTTATTTAAACCACTGTATTATACACTAAATATAGTGGATTATTAATTTAAATCCTTTTAGGGGTCTCTAGTGCCTCATAAGACAGTAAAATTATCATAAATATGGTACTACAAAAAGTATCTGAAGCTTTGCATTATGAGATTATTTAACTTTTCATGCTGTGATATGCAGCCATGTGCCTAATTGGTAGATACCTGTTCATAAAACGGGAGGAACTTGAGTTCAAATTCAAGCCTAGCAAACTAATTCTTCTATTTAGTCATAAACGAATAAGCTAAATGAAGTAATGAATTTGATAATTAAGGAAGCAATGAAAAAATAATCACCCAGTAGAATTTATACCATCCATCTGAATGAGTAATTCGGCTTTAAATCTTCTAGATGCTTCATGTTCTGAATCTGTTCCTCGTTGTGAGCAAAGTGAGTCTATCTCGTCAATAAATATAGTTGATGGTGCATAGAATCTAGCCTGAAAATATATATACATTACTAGTAAAATTATATTAACTGAAGTTAAATTCACCTAAAAAGATTTAACTCTTATAAACTACATTTATATAAAAATAAAGAATATTTAAGTTTTTTATCGTCTTAAATGTATACGACATTACATAACATACCATCCTCATAGGTTTTTGAGAGGCTTTATTTTTTTAAAATGACTGCTGCCTAATAATTAAACATAAATTTAAAGAATTATTACATAGGAAATATATTTTTCTTTATTATTTCTTATTTCCCCTCAATCTGGTTATAAGACCTTGATTCTTCTGGGGTCGATAAACAATACCTCATAAAACACTCAGAATTATTGGTAGATTTCAGATAGAACATTAAGAAAACTTCATAAAATGAAGACATTTTAGAGTAGAGCTTTGAGTGTACTATTACGCATTAACATTATAAAATAAGATTTCTAACTATTACTTAAAGGGCCCTCATGCTGGCAAAAATGTTGCTAAAATATTCTAAGAAGTCTGTTTTGTGCAAAAATATTGCGAGTGTGAGGAGAAATATTGTGCAAAAAAAGGGGCATTAAAGATTTTGTGGGGCGTTCAAAAGTTTTCTGAAAGTTTAGAAAATGTTTGGGGACCTGTCAATATCTTGTAGCTTGAGAGTTTAGTGTGAGGGGGCTGACAAAATATTTCACAATCGTGTGTGAATTTACAATAAATTTTTAAGTATTTTATATCATTTTTTTATCTTTAATTTATCCTGTCTATTAAAAATATATTGATTTGATTAAATATTTTGATTCAAATATACATTCTTCTGCATTTTACCATTTCAAATAGCAGTCTCACAAGTTTTTCTGATTCGCCTCGATATTTTGATGTGAGTGTAGAAGAAGACACGTTAAAAAAAGTTGTACCACACTCGGTAGCTACTGCCTTCGCAAGCATGGTTTTTCCAGTTCCAGGCGGTCCTACCATAAGAACTCCTTTCCACGGTCTTCGAATCCCCTAAGAAAATACACAAAAAGTTTTATTATACATGAATATTTTATTAATCTAAGAAAATAATTTGCAGTTGACACAGGAAAATCTTACTGGATGCGTTATAGTTAAGTCTTTGGCTAATTTACAAAATTAAAGAAAAAATCTTTTACACGTCTCCTGTGGATATGATTTGAGTAGTTATGTATAATGAAAACGTTCTGTCATTTTAATAAAATCCACTCTGATTACTTTCATTTTTCAAGATCATTTGTACAGAGTAATTGGTGACCAGGAAGTAAATATAATGTCTCAGAAAAAAATGTAGACTTATAAAAAATATGAATTATCTACAAAACTAAGATAGCATTAAGTAAAAATGAAGTTGAAATTAATAATAGATAAATAATTAAGAATTGTGAATTTTTTTTATTTTTCAAGTCATTAACAGAAAATTAGAACAAACATATTATAATTTAATCATGCATTGTATTGAATGTATTAAAACAATTCAAGCAATACCCTGGATTGTCTGGGCATCCACTGCAGAAACTGACAACATGCTTAGCTTGTTTGTCTACTCTCTACTTGACATAGTTTTGTATAACTCATGGTAGCAGCCTTGAAACATTCGCCTTTTCTTCCTTCTGGGACCGCTAGATTTTTTTTTTTTTTTTTTTTTTTTTTTTTTTTTTTTTTTTTTTTAAAGCATAAATGTGCTTTAGGGATGACTAAACTGACAAAGTGTTACAAAAAAGTGTCTACTGGCGTTCGCGCATGCACCTATGTGATAACAGGGACCTGAAGCATTTTTATGTTCCTGAATTTGAACAGGAGGCTCTAAACAAAATTATATATATATATATATATATATATATATATATATTTTTTAGACGGCACACCGACAACTGGGTCATTAGCGCCAACATTCATGGTGCAGCAAGGAACCTTCTCAACAAGCCATGATATGAGAAACAATTATGCCACCGGAGGGACTCGAACCCCCGCCTCCCACATGAGAATCTAGGGCTTTAGCCACTAGACCACAGGGAGACCCTGGGACAACTAAATTTTGTCAGTTTGTGTTGTCTTTTCCGTTTGCACACAGTTACTGGGAGAGGAAGATATTCTCTGATACTTAATGAAACCAGGCAATCAATCAAGGATCTTTTTAAGTCTACAATTTATTCCTAGACAGTTGGTTGTATATTAGTGAGCAATTCACAACAGCTGTGCCTGTCGCCCCAACCAGACAGTTTACGACTAGATACTCGGATTACAAGTACATGTCTTCAGGATATGTACAGCATAGAGGTTGATTTGAATTGACCAGAGTGCGATACATGTATAAAAAAAATCATGTTCTCAAAAGAATTAAGCCGAAATATTCAATCCTTCATACATATTTAAGGTATCATAATAAAATTATGGCATCCCCCCCAAAAAAAAAATCCCCGGACTGGATGGGAGAACACTTGGAATTTCTTTTGACCTGGGAGAAAACATCTTACAAGTCACGGGTAACATGTATCGTTGCTAAAGTGTTAAGGCAACATAAATTTTGCTTAAAATAACCTTTTTATACTTTTTAACGTATATTCTTGAAAATAATTTTTTTAAAATGGTGTACAAAACAACTTAGGATCTACTCAACTGATGTTGATCAAATTTACAACATATATTCTTTGAAAATGAAATGATAGCCACTTGAAAAAAAAATAAATAAAAAAATTAAATAATAATAAAGATAATAAACTTGTCAGAAAATGAAGCTTCAGTACAATCTTTAATAGTATGACTAATCAGGTTCTTCATAGATTCTATAAAATACAATCTAAATTTTACCTTAAAATAATCTGGAAGGAGTAAGGGTAAAACCATTGCTTCTTGAAGAACTCCTTTTGCTTCTGAAAGCCCAGCAACTTCATCCCATCTACAAGAATCCATATAAAATTGTCTTTATTTCATGAAGTTGATTGTTTCCTTTTTCAAAAAATAAAATCTATAATGGTAGGTTAGGAACAGGTAGAAGGCCGATGTATGTACAAAAAAAAAAACGTTTCTCTCTGGTTTCTACTGAGTACCCGCCAAAACAAGAGATTTGACACTAGCAATCTCCGTTAGGATGTATTGAACTAATTCCTACTCTCAGTGTTCGGATCAAATAAAATCCGGACACTATTTTAGTTGATTCCTAAATAAAATAAAATAATACAAGATTTTATTAAGGTGTTTTTCTCAAAACTATGCTTTTCAAATCACATAACAATTTTCAATCATTCTACGCCAAATTTTATCTGTATCTTTCTAATGAAATTTTCTAAATATAAAAATTTATTATCCACATTTTTTTTTTAAATTCATATTTCTTATAAATTTTATGTATCAGGTCATCCCATAAGTAATGTCGGTTTTTAATTTTCTGTCTGTTTATGTTCCCTCTTTTTCAATTTATTTTTGTTTACACTGTTCATTTATTATAGCATTAAATACACTTGTTTTGGTTGTTGAAACTTATTTATTCTGTGCTGAAATTTCATTTGAAATGGCTCTCCCAAGACACCACTTACGACATGTAATGCTTTGGGAATTCGATAAAGGAGAAAATAATGGTGCTTCAACTTATCGAAAATTTATAGAAATATATGGCAAAAATGTCAAAAGTGAGCGACATGTGCAGCGATGGTTTTAGATGATTTCGAGCGGGAAACCGCAAGCTTGAAGACAAGCCTCTTACAGGTCGACAATAGAGATTGATGACGAACTCCTGCAGTCTACTGTAGAAGAAAATCCTGTGGTAACAGTCAAAGAGATAGCAGAAAAACTTGGATCAACACATTCTACAATCCACCGACATAAACTGACATTACTTAAGGGATGACCTGATACTTTACAAGACTTAACCATCCTTATTCAAAGTTGTTTTGTTTTTTGTTATAGATTAATAATTGCAGCCTGCAGGTTAGCGCCTATGGAAAACTTTAGATTCTGTTCATCAGAAACTCCTCTGCCATTTTGTTGTAGAAGAATTTAAACACATTTTTTTTAAGTAAACCTTAGAATCCCTTATATAACGTATGACAAAAAATTGAAAAATATTAGTTTATTTATTTTTTTTTTTTTTATATAGATTATAGAAAATTACATTGATTTCGGCAAATATCAATGAAAGCACACAAGGTTGGTATACCCCTTAACTCTTGAGCCGTCGCACCTTGTTTTGTAACATGAGTGGTCGTGTGGATGACAATGGTAATCCATTCCTTTTTCCTATGTTTATGATTAATTTTGTCTTCATTTTTTTTTGTGTGTGTGTATTAATTTATTGTAATTTTAACTGCACAATCCAAATCATTGCTGAAGAACTTATCTTTGCAATAACATGGAGAAAAATATGTGCATTAAAAAAAAAAAAAATGTAAACAGTTATTTTTTTATTTGTCATTTACTCGACATAGAAGGTCGCGTGGATGGCAAATAAAAAAAAATAGTATTGAAAAAGTAAATTTTGCATTAATTATAATATATTATATGAGGTGTGTAGATGCAAAAGTGCTTCTATCCAAATTTGGCTCAGAACGTTTTTTTTTCAAATCTGTACCAATCCTACCTACTTGATATCGAAAATCACCAATGTTATAATATAGAACAGTATATTATACTGTTGGTGATTTTCGATATCAAGTAGGTAGGATTGGTACAGATTTGAAAAAAACGTTATGAGCCAAAAATTGGATAGAGCGCTTTTGCATCTATACACCTCATATATAGAATATTAAAATTAGACATAAAATTTGTAAATTACAATAAAAAGAAAAAGAAAAATACTAAAAAACTTATAGTACATGAATAGTCGCGTGGCAGACAACTGTCATCCAGAAAAAGAAAACAGCACCTCTCTTCTCAGAAGGTAAACACCTACATTCTGTTTGGTCTAGGGTTCTCTCTAACTTCTCCCGCAAAGACTCCTGGCTCTGCACCCTCGTCACTTCCGAAACATATATACAGGAGCAGATCAAAAGGGTGTGGATAACTATTGTCATATACGCTGTAGCAACATCACATGTTAATTGTTTCTATCAAATGTCAATTGTTTTCAACCAGATGTTCATTGTTACCCTTACACCTTTTCAGTTTACAAATACTGTTCATTGTTCTATTACATTCATTTATTAAACCTGTTTGAAGTTATTATAAAGTGTATCTTTCACTGGCGACGAGGATAGAAGTAAAAGAACACAAAGAGCCACAAAAAAGACGAGAAGCAGAGGATTCTGCTTTCTATTTGGGCGAAGAAAATACTTCTGGAAGGATTCCTTTTAAAATAGACAGTTTCAAAGGTAATGAAGCAGAGGAATAGAAGTACTGGGAGCAAAGGTTCAACATCGCACTCCGCGCCAGCAACACTACCAGCGAGGATACGCAGCGAGATCTCCTACTATCCAGGATGGGCTCCCAGCCGTTCAGAATCTTGGTGGATCATTACAGTCCTGATGACGTATGTAATCAGTCATTACACTCTTTGCTCAAAACTCTAGCAGAGTACCACAGTCCAAAGGCGAGTACCCTCACTTCATGTATTATTTTTGCTAGATGTTACAGGTTTGATGGGGAAATAATACTTAGCTTTGTAAATTCGCTAAAAAGTTTAGCCAATCCTTGTGATTTTGGAAGAAATTTAGATGAACATTTACGAGACCAATTTATTATTGGAATATCAAATGACTTTTGGCAAGGGAACTAATTCGAGTTCACGACTCTGGACAAATGAGTTTCTCTGACGTACTTAAGTCGGCTTTGCTGTTAGAAAGTGTTGAGTCCCAACATCGCCAGCTTCAAGGGTTGTCGGTGACAAATAATAGTCCTACTAAGATCGATAAAATTAAAACCAAGAAAGCACCTCTGGAGTTGCGAAAAGGGGTGCACTGCTTTCACTGTGGCGGCAAAATTCACAAATCTAGGCCCTGTACAGCTGAAGGGCAAGAATGTCGGAGTTGCCGGAAAATTAACCATTTTTCTACAGCCTGTTTGGTTTCAGGTAACGCTGTCATTGTAAAAAAACTTAATAAGGTTCGAGGGGAGGATTATAGTTCGGGATCAGAGAGAAGCTCCAGTTCGGAGGGTTTGGTACAGAATATTTATGCAATCAAACACCCAGGGTCCCAGGTAATGCTGAAGATTAAGATGCTCTATGATCCAGATGCCTGCAACAGCGTAATCAGTGAAAGTCTATGGCGTAAACTAGGGTCTCCTAATCTTGGCAGAACCCCAAGGGGAATCTTCAAGCTTTTACGGGTCCAACCAAAACTCTCCGTCACCGCGTTCGACAAAACAAAAGCTCTGTCAGCTATTGTTATTGAAGGCGACGAAACACCACTGTTCAGCCTAGACTGGGTGTTGGCATTTAAGCTGCCGCTTCCGCCGGGATCACAATTATGTCACCTTAGCCCAGTGGTTGACAACAAATCATTTCATAATTTAACAAAAAAATTGATTGAAGACTTTCCAGAGGTTTTTGAACCGGGTTTGGGCACAATAAAAGGCAAGGAAATGAAAATCCACTTGCACCCTGAAGCTAAACCAGTGGCATTTAAGCCTCACCCAGTACCACTTCCGTTACAGTCAGCTATACACAGCGAGCTTAATAAACTGGTTATAGAAGACGAGCTAGAGCTGGTGGATCCATGCGAGCACCCCATAGACTAGGCATCCCCACTTGTTGTTGCGATGAAGAAAGATGGTCGTGTGGGGCTTTGTGCTGATTTTAAAGTTACAATAAATAAATACGTGATCAGACACTTTAGTCCATTACAACCCATCTTTGCCGATAATTGTGTGTAGCGATGCGAGCGACGCAGACCTTGGGGGGGTAATATTTCACAGATTTCCTGATAATTCTGAAAAGCCAATAGCATATGCATCTCAATCATTAACAAAAGTAGAGCAAAAATATAGTGCACTAGATAAGGAAGCACTGGGACTTATATTTGCTGTAAAAAAAATTCACCATTTTATTTTTGGAAAAACGTTTATCTTAAAAACTGATCACAGGCCTTTATTAAATATTTTTGGTGAAAATGAACCCATCCTTAAATTGGCTGTAAATCGTTTGACAAGATGGGCACTCGTTTTGAGCCAATATTCGTATACCATACAGTATATTGAAGGGTGAAACAACTCGCCTGCCAACGTTCTTTCTCGACTTCCACTAGCAACAACTGAAAGTTCACCAAAGGAAAACCTTGGTCACCCTTCCAATGGTCACTTAATTCACTTAAGGTTGGAAGATTTGCCCCTTACAAAGAAATCTCTTAAAGCTGAGACACTAAAAGACAACACCCTTGTTAAAGTTATAGGATTTCTTCAGAAGGGTTGGCCGACTAACAGAAAAGATGTCCCTCAGCTTTTGGCTATGTTTTATGAAAAGAAAGAGGAACTTTCTTTCGAAGAAGAGATTCTTCTTTGCAAGGGGAGAATTATTATTCCGTGCAGTCTACGCTTAACAGCACTAAGGAAGCTACACACCGGTCATCCTGGAATATCTATTATGCGGGCTATTGCAAGGTTCTATATTTGGTGACCTCGCTTAGACCAGAGCAATAGAGAATTATTCTAAAGGTTGTAAATCCTGCCAAGAGAATGGTGAAAAAGAAATCAAAGCGCCCTTATATTCATGGTCAACACCCGAACTCCCATGGACTCGCGTTCATATTGACTTCGCTGGGCCTTACAAAGGGAAATTTTGGTTGGTCCTTAAAGACGCCACTTCGAAGTGGTTAGAAATCAAACCAATGCAATCCTCAACAACTTTTAAGACAATTGGAGCACTAGAGGAGATATTCTCACGAATGGGCTTGCAATAGTTTTGGACAACGGCCCTCAGTTCACTTCATACGAATTCTCACAATACTGCAAGGTGAATGGGATTCACCACATCCGCACGGCTCCGTACCATCCTAAAACAAATGCGCTTTGTGAGAGAGCAGTAAAAACATTCAAGCGTCGATTTGCGCCTTCTCGAAGCAACGGGCTTGACCAAAAGCGACTGCTGCAGTTCCTTTCCTCCTACAAAACTTCTCCTCAAAAGACAACAGGGAGGAGTCCAGGAGAAATACTATACAGGAGACGGCTAAAAACTACTCTCGATCTTCTAAAACCAGATCTAAAACACACAGTTGAGGAAAATATTTGCAAGCAAAAATCTATCCATGATCGCAGGTCCCGCCACCGGGAATTCAATGAAGGAGATTGAGTATGGGTCTTAAATATGTCCGGGAAAGATTACAAAGAAGGCCACATACTCCGAAAAAATGGAAAGTACACCTATCTGGTAGAAGTTGAGGGAAGAGAAAGGAGAATCCACACAGACCAACTCAAATCCAAACATCCTGAAATTTAAAGAAGCCTGTCAACGCAAATTAAAAAAAATGCGGGGGAGAAGTGTAGCAACATCAAATGTTAATTGTTTCTATCAAATTTCAATGTCAAATGCCAGATGTTCATTGTTAACCTTACACCTTTTCAGTTTACAAATGTTGTTCCTTGTTCTATTACATTCATTTATCATAAATCAGTACCTTTTCCCGTCACTAATTTATCCACTCCAAACAGCTCCTTTAATAAAATTGAACCCGACCTTTCTGGAAGAGTTGATATCATAATAAGGTGGAGTGTTAAAGCGATGCTAGGTTTGCCGGCTTACAGCAACACTGCCATGTTCTACGCACCAAGACGTTACCGAGGCCTGGGACTATTGCACTGTCTTTGGGAAGCACCGCTTCAACACTGGTCCATTGCCCAGAAGCTAAATCATGTGTCAGATGAACAGTTCCAGCCAATATTCAACTACAAAAAAGAGTCATCTGAATGTGCCAGTAGACTGAATATAGACATTGCCGAACTTGCTGAGGAGCACAATATTAAAATGATAAGGCATTCCTTTCGGGAAAAATCCTTTGAAGAATGGGCTCGCTCTAAATGGCAAGGTGTAGGAGTGATGCATTTCAAAGATTGTCCCAAAGCCAACAAGTTCGTTTATCAAAAAGAAAGTCTGTCCGGCTCTGAATGGACAAATGCCCTTAAACTCAATATCAATTATGCACCATTGAGAGGAGTTCCTAGTGTTATGGGAGCATCAACTGTTGGACCCCTCTGTCGCAAGTGTGGCAGAGAGACTGAAACACCAGCACACGTGCTTGGGAAATGTCCTAACAGCATGCTTCTTGTCACTAGGCGTCACCATAACCTCAAACACAAGATCATTGCTCTCCTTCAAGAAAAAGGCTTCCAATGCCATGAAGAAGTCTATGGTGTGGATGAAGATGGCTCTTCGTGGGTAAAAATGAAGTTTCACGCCCTCAAAACCGATTTCTTTCAAATTTTGTACAATAACGTATTTTGAAGCACTTAACATGAATACGTTAAAAAAAAAACCTTCGCATTTAACTAGGAAAGAAGTTATTAAGCACTAAAGTTAATAGAATAATTAATAGAATTCTATTAATTTTAGCGAGTTGGATTGACTGGGGTTTTGTTATCTTCTTGAGCGAGCGGAAACGCATAGCACGTAGGCCCTTAAGCGACAACAGGTGAGGATACCCTTAAAATTAACAATATTTTTGAATAAATGGTTTCTGAACATTTCAAATGGAAGTTCTCTGTTTCCCAATGTTACATATCTGCGCATGCGCGCGTTTACAAATATGCTGTTAATGCCTAGTTTTTTAACCTTCCTAACAGTGAACTTTAGTGCTTAATATTATATTCTATTAGAATTCTATTAATTTTAGCGAGTTGGGTTGACTGGCATTTTGCTACCTTCTTGAGCGAGTGTAGCGAGCGGAAACGCATAGCATGTGTGCCTTAGAGTCGTTATTTATGCCTTAAAGTCGTCACAAATTTAGTTGTTTACATTAGCTCTCATAACCCGCATAACAGTGAACTTTAGAGCTTAATAACTTCTTTTTTAGTTAAATGCGAAGGTTTTTTTTAACGTATTCATGTTTAGTGCATCAAAATACGTTATTGTACAAAATTTGAAAGAAATCGGTTTTAAGGGCGTGAAACTTCATTTTTACCTCTTCGAGGTATGCTGACATCATTGCTTTTTACAAAAAATCAAAAGCAGCATATATAATTGACCCTACCATTTGGTATGAAAGAAATGATCCAATGCAGGCAGAGTCAATTGACTCGGAAAAAAAGGCCATCTATACCAAATGCATAACGACATACGAAGAAAAATTTCATGAAGCGTATGGAAGAAGAGATTATATTTTACAAGGGCTTTGGTTCGGTACAAGAGGAACGATCCCAGGAAGTCAGGAGTGACTTCCTGGAAACCCTCGGACTTGACACGAACAAGCTAGCTGTCCTCGCGGAATCAATTCTAGTTGATTCCCTGGGAATCCTTAACAATCACATTTATGGGAGCTGAACAGCTGCTAATCATTCTTTCGGAGATCATTATGTTTTACAAAATATCTAGCAAATTTGATACAAACAAAATTTACCCTCCTTAAAAATTAACTTACAAAATTACATCTAAAGATAGAACTACTAAATTATTAAATTTCTTTTTCTTTCCCTCCATATTGTAAAATAAATTAACTAACACCCCCAAAATTAATAAAATGCATTTTCGGAAGAATTATTAGCAGGCTGTGTATATAGCAACTCAATTTATTTGAGCAGCATTCTTTATTTACCACAAATAAAGTTTTTCTATCTTAATGTTTGAAGTTATTATAAAGTGTATCTTTCACACGCGACCACTTGAGGATTAATCGACTAATAGTCTGAGAGCCAGCAACGCACTTTTCATGAAGTGTTTTATGCATCTTGAAATTTTGCGATAACGTACATCTTGGATATATAAGAAGGTATATATGTGTTTCCTGGACATACCTTGGAACACCAGGTACGCGCATAGGGGAAAGGTACAAAAAAATATTTCCCAAAAATAGAGTTTTATTCAGAAGCCAACTATCTTTAATTTAAAATTAAGACAATTTTACAATGGATAATAAATATGGCAGACACTTTTAAGGGGTATAACACGTAAAAAAAAAAAATAATTGTTTTTATTCTAATATTAAATGAGAGTTTTATTCGTGCTGCCATTAAAACCAGAACAGCTGTACAAGATCATGTGAGCAAGAACCAATGAGAGCACAGAAAACAACCAACACTGCGCGGTCGTCTCATGCACTCTTACGGTTACGCACAGTGTATTGCAGTCTATCATAGGCAACATTTATGTTCATGTTTCCTGATAATTAAACCCCACAAAAGTGTCTGCCCTTTTGCAATTATATTCAAATATGTTTATTGAAGACGCTGTTTAAATCGCAGCGTGAATAAAGCACTTCATTTAACATTAAAAATAAAAATTAGGCACTTTGTTTTTGTTTTTTTTTTTAAATTTACATTTTAACCCCCTTAAAAGTGCCTGCCTGATTTATTATTAATTTTAGAATTGCCTTAATTTGTAATTTTTGTCATTAATAAAAGTTGGCTTCTGAATAAAACACTATTTTTGGGACAATATTATTTTGCACCTTTCCTCTATGCACAGTACCTGGTGTTCCAAGATATATCCAGGAAACACATACTTACCTTCTTATCTACCCAAGAGGTACACTATAGAAAAATTTCAGGGTGCATAAAACACTTGATGAAAACTGTGTTGCCAGCTCTCCGACTAAAGTGAAATGTATCTCTATTCAGTTAGATACTTCAACTAATGACTTACTAGTTACTTGCAACTCAATTTCAATATATTAATTGGAACAGTTGATAGTTACTAAAATGTTTTGCCCAGCTCAGATTCATTTAGAAAAATTCTTGATTTTATTCTGAAAATTAAATCATTAAAAGAAATATATCCAATTAATTCAAAAATAATAATAAAATTACCTTGTAGCAGAATCTCGCTGCAGTATATCTTTTTCAATTGTTTCTACAAGATGCTGCTCATAGCCTATAGGTTCAAATCTATTCTCCTTAAGTTCTTCTGTTTTATTTTCATCATTAGCATCCTTTCCTTCGTCACAATTTTTCATATCTTCACTAAATTTGCCTTCTTCTGAGTTGAAACCTTGAGATTTCTTCAACAATTTGCAGGAACGTCTTTCTTTCCGGTAAGTATTTCCAGCCACCCCAATTACAGGACCTCCATCAAGTGATTTTGCTTTTGGAACACTAGTGTTGTTAGTAGAACTGTATCTGTAGAAACAATTTTGTGTGTGTGTGTGGTTATATACCACATATATATATATATATATATATATATATATATATATATATAAATTATTTTTATCTTATACTACTTTATTTGAAGAGGTACGAAGAAAAGATGCATGAAACATGTCGGGCCTATTAAATAAAGTAGTATAATAAAGGAAGACTGCTTTAATGACCCCATGCCTCCTAAGATAAAAATAATTTAGATATTTTGGGTCATCTACAAGAATAAATAATATATATATAATATCGTAAATAGACCTCTTGTATAACTATTTCCTCTTTAAAAAGGCCTTATAGGCAAAATATTTTTAAAATTCTTTTTATAGCATTCTTTATTTTTTCTTGATGCGTTTCTGGCAATTATGGCCTCATTTTAAAGGAATTATCTCATTTCTATTTTAGCAAATCACGTCATTTATTAAATAAAAGTTCCACAAACAAACAATAAAGAAAGAAAAAAGACATTATACTCTTAACCCTTACGAGACAGCAAGATCTGAAATCAACCAAATCAAATCATTTTGCATACATTTTGAGAGGACTCAAAATTAAATATAAAATTAATTATGTATAAAGTTATGGTTATAATTGTACCTCTTCAGTTTTAGTTTTTTTTTTTTAATCTTATAAGACTCTTGAACTGCAACCTGAGAGTGTAGTGTTTTAATATTAAGAACATTAAATATTTATTTTCTTTAAAACTTTAAAGGGAGTCGGGGAGCCTTTGGGGTGTGGTTGGTTTTCTTGTCTCAAGTTGGGACATTATTTTTGCTCAGTTGATTTTGTGGTTGTCAATAAAAAATTTGGAATGAACCTTGGCACCTACATGTTTGCAAACTATTGCTAATATTGTTGAGCACAGAAGTTTTTGGATTATTGAGAGTCTGCTATTTCCAAACTCATTTGGCAATTGGTATCCCAATCAGGAACACAATTTTTGTGGTTGACAACTTTCTAGAATATGTTCCGTTTTAAACCTCATCCCAGTTATTTTTAAAGAACTTTAACTACAGGAGAAAAATTAGAATAGGAAAGAGGAGCGAAAAAATATTACAATCAAAACTAATGCATACCTCGGTTTGTTAATAGAAGGTAATGTTGGTTGAAGTTCAGGGTCTCGTTTCCGCAGGGAAGCAACCCATTTATTGGTAACAAGTTTTGAATTAGGCGTTGTTGAAGCAGGAGATGATTGCCTTTGGTTGCCACTAGTTTGAACCTCTGTCAAAAAATAGCTTATTCCACCTTCAAACATATTAATATAGAATACATTACATGCATATTTGTTCCAGAGAAAGCAAAAAAAAAAAAAAAAAAAAAAAAAAAAAAAAAAAAAAAAACTGTATTAGCATTAAAAAATAAAATAATAAAGAAACTTGCTTGCAGTTGTTAAAAGAACAACTAAATATTTAAAAAAAAAAAAAAAAACAGCCAAGCCCTACAATTGTAAGTATTATAACTACTTCATCCAGTGTCTTCTAAAAGTTTAGAGCACTTTGAATTTTCAATAGGTTCTTAAATATTAAAAATCTGCTGAGAATGTTAATAATTTTAGTGAATTATCAAAATAGGTGGAACGTCAAAAAATAAAAACTGCACTAAAAAGGTCCATAATCTTTCTTTTTCCCTACATGTTTCATGCCATTTTGGTACCTCTTCAGGGGAATATGTTGTAAATACAGCTTCAGCTTCTGAGAAGACCTACCTTTCACTAGTAGGGTCAAGTCTAGATGAGCATAGAGTGGGCCGTATTAGTGGAAGGTTCTCTTTCCCGAGTTGAGGCTGAGGCTGGATTTATAACATATTCCCCTGAAGAGGTGCCAAAATGGCATGAAACATGTAGGGAAAAAGAATGTTTTCAAATATTTTTAGTGATTTTTTTATTTTTTGATAGAGCAAAGGGTTAGATAATAATAAATTCTTTTAATTTTTAATTAATCTTCCTATTAAATTTTAGTGCAGTATTTCTTGAAACTTTTCATATAATTCCTACTTACCGAGATGATTCGTCACTTATTATAAGTAACGTTGGCCAGTTACTAATAAACTTTATTTATATCTTTTGTTTAGTTTTTTATAAGAACAAAATTTTAAATTTGAGAAAAAGGCCAACTGATATTAGCCTTAATTAAATGTTTACAGTAAATATACTGTACCTGCGCCTAAAATAAAGGGTCTAATAAAGAGGCTGCTGGTGTTAAGGTAGAATAAGTTTTAAATTATATAAAATATTGACATAGACTTTATATTAATATAAATTATGTAATAAGAGGGTTTATTTTGAAGTAACACTTGCTTTTTCTTCAAGATTTTTGAAAATTGCCTGAAGGCCGAAACGTTATGTAAAAAGATTTGAAATAAATAAATGAAATATTAATGGTCTGAGGTGAAGATCAAAATAAGGTGTTTTAAATATTATATGAAGGGGTCGGAGCAAAATAGAGCAACATTTTTAACAAAACTTGACTGTAGCTGCTATATGATGGTTATTATGTGTGGCTATCAGTCTATGATGCAAATGCTACTAAAATATGACTACAGGCTCTTTCTGATTCTTAATCTTGTTGCCCCTAGCCATTTCAACTGATAGTCCCACATTATATCCAACATATAACAGCTACAGTAAAGTTTTGTTGAAAATGTTGCTAGGCGCTATTTTGCCCCGACCCCTTCATATGTTAAAACATGATGAGCACTTCTAGGGATTGGGACAGACTTGCAGGAATAGGAAGTGGTCGAAGAGCCTGGACTTAAAGGTATCAAGAGTGGATAGACAGGGGTAAGGAATTCTGTAGGAGATACGGATAACAAAGGGTATCTTAAATGTAGCAGTAGTACAATGGAAGAGGTAATGAAGATCAGGACCTTAAGGAATGAATAGAAGTTTTGAATTTGAAGAGTTGAAAAATATAGGGAGGTCTTTGGGATTGGATGAATCGGTAAAGGACTGAGCCAAGGGAGTACTCAAGACAACAGAGAAGGAATAGACAATTCAATTTGTGGTAAAAGTACCCTGGGGATTTCAAGGATAGAACAGTTCTGATGGCATTTGAGTGTCCTTGGGATCACGAGAAAATCTACCGTACCCCTAAAAACATACTCTAACAATAAGAGGGACATCACAAGTTGACAGGTCTTTGTTGGCAGGAGAAAATGAACTTTTTGAAACAAACAAATAATTTGGGAGATATGATTTTTCCAGGTAAGGTATTTGTCAAATATAATAAATTAGTATGACAAATGAACACTCCAATTTTAATTGGCTCTGGGAAAAAACAAAACAAGTGATTATGCTTAGCTGGTTAAATAAAATAATAAAATAAAATTAATTTCAATTGGTTCTTAATCAAAGAACAAAACTAGGATAAATGGTTCAAATTACCTTTATTCTTCGAGGGAGGAGGAGGAGGAGACGAATTAGACCTTCGCTGAGCACGGCTCGGGCGAGCTGTCACTTTGGTGAATGTCATAGGAGCAAAGGTATCAAGCATGATAGAATCCATCATCTGTGCAACCTGGTGGAATCCATCTCGACCTCCACCACTTGTCCTAGTATAAAACAAATATTTTTTAATTAAACAAATTATTTTCATAAAATACAAAAGATGTTAACTAACTAATACATTAAACAGTCTTTAATACATTACATTGCAGCACATTCATAAGGTTGTGCTCATGAAAAATTTCTTAAATTTTTCATTAATCCAACCTGCTGGATACCAAAAAACGCCCCAGTTACAATTTTTAGCTATCTTATAAACAGATCTGTTTAGAAAAATCCTTTCTTAACTTTTTGGCCTATGATAAGAAATGAACAAAATTTGAACATTTTGGGCATTAATATAAAGAGAAAGGAAAAACATTTCATGCACATAATTTTACTTTAGTTACCATCAATTTTCTACTAGCTTCTATTTTAAAATAATCTCTAAATCAAATATTAAGTACGATTTTACATGTCAAGTTAATTTTGACAGAAAATCATTTATGAAATTTACTTACTTAAAAAATGGATCATTGACAAATACAGAAAAAGGGTCACCAAATCCAAAAAAGGCCATTTCAAAATATATGTTTATCTTAAAACTAAAACTAATATAACCAGCTGTAAAGAACAGCAGGGGAGGTTCATCTAGTTGTCATGGTAACCACAAGGGAAGGGGTGTGAGGGGGTGAAAGGAAGTCGGTCAATATCGTCAAACTTTGAAAACTAGGCAAAATAGACACTACATGAATTTTAATTCCTTATTGTACGAAATTATAAATTATTAAATAAATGTTTGTAGTTAATCTAAAATAAAAAATGAAATTTTAACTAAACAATTTTGATTTTCCGTACAAATCAAAGAAGAAATCAAGAAGTTCTTAAGAAAAGGAAGTTATTAGAGCTTTTGCGTATTTAACATATATGTATAGTCTGTAAAAACACAAACACAATTATTATAATAAATGATTCAAATATGAGTTCCCTTTGTTTTATTAGGCAGTTCATATAAAAACACAATTTTTAATTATTATTTGTATTGTTGCAGGAACACTTATCCACCATCCGAATAACGCAAGTGAAATTCCCATCTGAATTTATTTATTTAAATTTTAACGTTTAAAAAAAATCCCAGTTTAGTACAGTACCAGTAACACTAACAGACGAAGACTTCAGACAATATAAAATTATTTGAATTATTTTAAATGCACCTCCTTATATACGGAACACACAAATTCACAGAGAGATCGGGGTTGTCCATTGACCACCTTGAAAAACTCACCCAATGGCACTACGAAAAGCTAACAACCATAGAAGGAGCCAGCTACTTTCAACTTAGAGAGGGGATTGTAAAACGATTAACAGCCAAGTTGTTATCAAGACTTCTTTCATTTGCAATAATATATCTCGTTATTTTCTAATTAAAAATGGTCTGTTTATTTTAGCACTTTCCTCCGAAGGAAAGTAGCTATTGAGGTTGGACTCATGACGGAATTTTTGAAAAATTTCTTCAAATCTTTATCGATCCTGCCTAGTAGACACCGAAAATGACCCCCGTTAAAATTTATATATATATATATATATATATATATATATATATGTGTGTGTGTGTGTGTGTCTGTTAACACGATAGCGGCCAGAGTTTTTGTTTTTTCGTCACGAAACTTGGTATATAGCATTCAATTAGCAAACGATTGAACGAGTTCGTTAACCACCAAAGTCGGTCCACCGGAAGGGGGGGTTTACCCCGAACCCAAAACACTAATTTGACTATGTCAGCCGTAATATTTGTTATATTTCAACGAAACTTGGTATTCGTAGTGGTAATATAGAGAGAAAAGTGAGATATAAAAATGAACTAAATCGGTTAATTAGAAGGGGGGGTTTACTCCGGACCCACAATACCAATTCGCCACTACCAGCCGTGATTTCTGGTATATTTCAACGGAACTCGGTATTCGTAGTGGTAATCCACAGGTAAATAACTGTTGTAAAAATAAACTAAATCGGTTCATTAGGAGGGGGGGGGGTTTACTCCGGACCCACAATACCAATTCGCCTCTACCAGCCGTGATTTTTGGTACATTTCGACGAAACTCTGTATTCGTAGTGGTAATCTACAGGTAAATATGTGTTGTAAAAATAAACTAAATCGGTTCATTAGAAGGGGGGCGGGTTTACTCCTGACCCAAATTCTTAATATACTCATACCGGTCGTAATTTCTGCTGTATTGTAACGAAACGCGGTATACGTCGTGGGTAACTCATGAGAAAGAAGTGTTGTAGAAATGAGCTGAATCGGTCAATCGGAAAGCGGGGGTTTAATTTGTAATATATTTCAATAGAAAAGCCCGTCAGACGTAGGTTCACAAAGCCGCCGCAAGGAGCGCTTTCTACCACTAGAGTGACTGTATCCTGTTCCTGCGTTAGATCAAAATACGATAATATGAGGTTTTTTGTATTTATTACGAAGTGTAATAGGTACCATGTGTAAACATAACTCTGGAAGCAAATTATTAATTGATCAGTTACTCATTACAAATTTAAAAGAGAACTATTCATGTTTTTATTTTATTTATGTAGGATATTTTAAGCAAATTGTTCTGGAAAGCAGTCTACACTACCCAAATTCTGAGGAAAGTGCTTAGTTATGCAGCTCCTGCGTGACGGACTTTTTTATTCATTAACTGATTAATTTTGTTTAGTTTATACTTTATTTTGTTAATGTATATTTTTTCTCCCTTAACTAATTGTAAAAAAATACGTTTATGTATAGGTTCAAATAAATATTGATTGATTAATCTGACAGAAAAGAATAGTCCGCGAGGGAGTCAGTGCTATAGATCTATTTTCAAGTGTATAGTTTTTAGAAAAATTCTCCAGACTAATTTGATCCAGTTCCTCCCTTTTTTAGCTCGGGTACCTTGTCGATTAGGCAGGCTACCTAGATTTTTATCGCAACACGGACTTGATATGACAATACCATTGTGTGGATTTAGATAAATCTGACCCTGAGCCGTCTAAGGATTGACTCCATAGGACAAATTAATTTGCCATTATATAAGTAATCAGAAGAGAATCTCAGAAAGAATAAAATAATATAAAACGGTAATATTTGGAAGGCAAGGAAGAGTAACGGTGGCTGACCTGCGGTTAGGCTAGGAGGCTGTGGAAGGCAACGGTGGCTGACCTGCGGTTAGGCTAGGAGGCTGTGGAAGGCAACGGTGGCTGACCTGCGGTTAGGCTAGGAGGCTGTGGAAGGCAACGGTGGCTGACCTGCGGTTAGGCTAGGAGGCGTGACCAGGGTTAGTCTATTCTTTCAGTATCATCTAGATTTGAGAATATTCACCATTTTATATCTATTATATACGATTTTATATATTGTTATCGTGGTTCGGATGTATGATGAAAAAACAACACATTTTTTTAGATGAAAATGTGTCATATTTGTGCCGACGTCTCGAATCGAGTTTCAAGACTTCATCAGAACTGTAAACAAGAGAGGGACAGAGTTAATATTAATATCCGTCCATCCTTGTATACAGCCCTGATGAAAGCTTGAAGCTCAAGCCGAAACGCCAGTACAAATATAACACCTTTTTTTTTTTCTAATAAATGTAGTTTTATTAAGATGCCAAGACCGAACCCCAACAAATTCTACGGTCAACGATCTCCTCTCAATGTATTAATTATTTGGCTCTCCAATAAGTCCCAATTTTTAATGGACTAATTAGGTTCATTTTTACAAAACATTCAAGACCTTTGCTGGTTATATTCACCATTGAGTGAGCACTTCAATATTATTTAAGAAGAATATCTATACGAAGTTCCTAAGATTTACCTATTCATCTCCTCCACGAAGTATAAAGTGCGTAAATTAATTAATTAACGGCTCGACATGCGCTGGAAGCTGCCCTTGGCCCTCTCAACTGCCTGTATCCACTCATCTCGGTCAGTAGCAAGTCTGCTGGACACTCCAACCATCCAAAGGTCCTCAGCCACCGAGTCCTTCCACCTTCCCTTAGGTCTTCCTCGCTTTATCTGGGGTTCCATAGTACAGCATTCTGCTTGCTCTGTTATCTTCCATCCTTATAACATGGCCCAACCATTTAAGACGCTGAATTCGCACGAAAGGGGAAACTTTTAGATCCTCGAATATGTCGTATATCTCTTTATTCCTTCTCATTCGATACACCCCATTTTCCTTGATTGATCCCATTATGCGTCTCAACACCTTTCTCTCGAAGCTATCAGTCTTTTCCGATATATTTTTGCGTAGGGTCCAGGTTGCATAGGCATATGTTAGCACAGGTCTGATGATAGTTTTGTACAGGACTATTTTTGTAGCGCGGCTTACCAGTTTACTCCTGAGGCTACTTCTTAGGGCAAAATATGCTTTATTGGCCCCCATTATTCGATTTTTCACTTCCTCCTCTTCGTCCGTCCGATCATTGACAATGGAACCAAGATACTTTAAACTGGACACACATTGGGAAGTATAACTTCCCACTACATAATACTTTGGAGGGTTTAGAGGCTTTTTCTTTCTGAGGACCATAACCTTTTTCTTTTCTTCATTTATAGAGAGGCCCAATCTTGCCGCTTCTCTTTCCAACCCTTCACAGTTCTCCTTTATAGTCTTGAGGGACAGGCCAATCAGAGCCACATCATCGGCGTAACCAATCACTTGGATCATTTTACTAAAAATTGTACCTGATTGATTAAGCTTGGCTCTATCCATTATCACTTGAAAAGCAATATTAAAAAGAAGCGGCGACAGAGGGTCACCCTGTCTAACTCCTGACGACTGCAAAAGGTTGGCCCAGCTTCCCATTTATTTTTACTTTATTTACAATCCCTCTTAGAGTGCATGCTGTCATCCGGATTAACTTCGGTGGGATACCTATCTCTTTCATTGCTAGGAATAGCTCTTAGAGTGCATGCTGTCATCCGGATTAACTTCGGTGGGATACTTATCTCTTTCATTGCTAGGAATAGCTCTTAGAGTGCATGCTGTCATCCGGATTAACTTCGGTGGGATACCTATCTCTTTCATTGCTAGGAATAGCTCTTAGAGTGCATGCTGTCATCCGGATTAACTTCGGTGGGATACCTATCTCTTTCATTGCTAGGAATAGCTCTTAGAGTGCATGCTGTCATCCGGATTAACTTCGGTGGGATACCTATCTCTTTCATTGCTAGGAATAGCTCTTAGAGTGCATGCTGTCATCCGGATTAACTTCGGTGGGATACCTATCTCTTTCATTGCTAGGAATAGCTCTTAGAGTGCATGCTGTTATCCGGATTAACTTCGGTGGGATACCTATCTCTTTCATTGCTAGGAATAGCTCTTAGAGTGCATGCTGTCATCCGGATTAACTTCGGTGGGATACCTATCTCTTTCATTGCTAGGAATAGCTCTTAGAGTGCATGCTGTCAGCCGGATTAACTTCGGTGGGATACCTATCTCTTTCATTGCTAGGAATAGCTCTTAGAGTGCATGCTGTCATCCGGATTAACTTCGGTGGGATACCTATCTCTTTCATTGCTAGGAATAGCTCGTTTCTATAATAATGGAATCATATGCAGTTTTATAATCTATAAAAAGTATCCATATAATCTTATTAAACTCCTTCATTTTTTCCATAATTTGCCTTAAAGTGCTTAAATATGACTAAAATATTACTAAAAATAAAGCGAATATGAAAATACGTTGGCAATGGCTTTGAATAAAGATTGAGATTTGCCTAAAATCTGGGTAAATGGGTCAATAGTGCCGTGCGAGGGTTTTACTGCCACGCGACATGCCAACCCTAAAACAAAGACGATCTCAAGTGTTTCGTCCTATGCTGTTATGAAGGATGTAACAGAAAACTCAGGTCGTGCAGGAACTGCGATATCTTAGCGCGTTTATAAATAAATTGTAACGGATCGCTGTCTGTACATGGAAGATATAGATATATGGGAAAAAATTCAATTGGGGGCCTTTATCATCGCAATAATACCCACAACAAGGGGTAACTAGCGTATGCAGTTTAGGGATGTTCCCATACCATGAAAGTATCGATACCTACACACATGAGTAAGACACAAATAATTTTTCGATACTACTCATATAAGTACTCATAAAGTATCGATACTTACTTTTAGATTTTCTCAAATGAAACTTACGTAGCAAATGTTAATCCTTGAGTAGAGATTTTCCGATACCATCAACGTATCGATATCTACTCATATGAGTAAGACTCAAATAATTTTTCGATACTACTCATATAAATACTTACTGATATGCTGATAAGGTCAATAATTTTGTAAGAGTAAAAATTCAAAGTGAAGAAATTAAATACTTAATTTTTATTTAACTAACAAAAATTATCTTTTATTACTGCATAATTATATAAAACAAAAACTCTTTAGTATCTGGATTGCCCCAAAACAGTAACTTATAAACTAACAGTTAAAATTCTGAATGGGTGACCGACCACGTGCTGTTGGCATTAAAAAAGGGTGGCAACCTGTAGATAGCCTGGCGCTAATGGCCGAGTTGTAGATACGCCGGAAAAAAAAACAAAAAAACTAACAGTTAATTTATGACAGCTGATTTAACACAGGGTAACTTTAGTTCCTCTTCAACTAAGAGATTTACAGTATGCGAAAAACGCGATAAATATTTTTTTTTTACCTAAAGACATCCGTATGGCAGCCAACATTGAACTGGCATTATCTGTTACAGGTGCTCGAATTTTGGTAAGTAGAATATCCCATTTTTTGATAATATCCAGAAAGTTTTCCGATATGTAATTAGCTGTATGTCGTTCACTTAATGCACGAAAGGCAAGATAATACATACACATTTTACCAGTTTTTACAAAATGTTTATGTTCCATCCGAATCTTTAATTATCTCCAGTAACAGTCGGAGAGCTTTTCCAGAACTAAATGGGATGACAATGTGAGGAATGACTTTCAGAAAAGGGCGATCGATTGGTACGAAAATAAGAAGGCTTCTAGAAGACCGACAAACATGGAGACAGTATAGACGTCATTCTCACACTCCATAAAACGGTTCAATGAGGCCTGAATATGATGATGATTTAACAGGTGTCATTTTTGGCATCTACTAAGTAGTAGAGATGAAAATTTGAAGAAATGTTTCAATACTTCTTTCATGAGTTATCTCACTAACTTAAATCCTTCAGAAAGTTCTAAAAGGAGTTATGCTCCAAATTAGTGGTGCTTATTGTAGAAGAAAGGTTAACTATAATTGTCTAGCTTTCACCAGCCCTCTTATTAGCATTAAGTGCTAATTTATCGTCTCCTTATCAGCAGATCGCCAGCTGCACCTTCTCCCGGGGATCGTTTCCTTCTAAGATTTTGTCTTAATTTTTCCTTAGTTTTTGTTTTCACTTGATTAATATAGGTGTATAGATATTTTCGGATACTTAGACTTTAACTTATTGATTGGAAAGTATATCGCTCTATGGCGATTCCGATCCTTCAAAGTGCTAGCGTTAAGGCGTGAACACCTAACCTTGGGTTCGATTCCCACTATCTTCAAGTATCCTTTTCCCCGAATCAGGGGGTTCTTTCGAAATTTATGCCTCAAGCTGCTTGGTAGGATCTGATTCATGACCATACGGCACAGTAGGGAGAAAGGGGGTCACTACTATGCTCCGGCCGCCTGATTTTCTCCTTTTCAGGTAACCATTATTAAATTAATTAAAGGCTGGGTTGGTCTACGGACGGTCAGGGAAGCCAAATCTGACCCATGGACGAAGACACTAGAAGATAAAAATCCTTATTGCTTGCTCGGGATTTGACCTGAGGTCCTCCAGCAAATTAGTCCAGTGCTCGTATCACTGAGCTTACCTCGCTCCCAAGTGTATAAATAAATGAATCAAATAGAAAAACCAAAACACCACATCTCAACCACAATTATTACATTTCCAGAGCCCGCTTTCGGAGTCTTAAGCCCCGTCTTCAGTTTTCTAATATTATACTGTATGCGGTTCAAACGAAGACTCACGTAGTCTCTGCGTGAACCGCCAAAATTTAATTAATATTTGTGGTGGAGACCTGGTGATTTGGTTTTCCTATTTGATGTGGTACCATCACCGCCCTGCCAAATCAGTGTCAAGGTATAAATACATATACACATATTTATTTATATAAATATTTGAACGACCTGTTTTTTCGTGACCTATGAGTTATGAAACGTCGACCTTTTTCATCTGAACTTTTGGATAGCGCCATCGGGTTGACATAATAACCGGTTTTTCCCCCTGCAGTGAGGAAGGAGACGTGTTTCATCTTCATTTCTGCATATTCCAGGGTCTCTTCCACATCTTCTTGTTTATTTCCAGAGATCAGACTTGTTATTTCTTCCATACCTCCCTACTAAGTCATGCAACTAGCCCTCCTTGCATCTTTACATCTGATGACTAGGTCTTCTTGAACATATTCGCAAATGCAAACCAAGGCCTCAATGCTCTGCCATCAGGAACAATACCCATTTATCATGATACTAAATAACACAAATCATATACATACGCCCGCGCAAATTATTACACTTACAGAGCCTAGATGGTTATTATGGTTAAAAAAAATACAACACTCGATGAAAAGATACAGCTTAGAAGTAGAGAGCTCAAGCTTAAAGCCTCGTTCATGCACTCACGCACACATAAATATGTACACATAAATAGCGAAAGTATGTCCCGCATTAGCTGCACATACCAAGCATATTCCTTAGCAATGCAGTGACTAAAATAAACATATTAAGATGGAAGAGCTTCTTTCTCCAGCTGTAGTTCTCCTCTCCTACTTCCTCCTGCGATATATCGCTGGATTCCTCTCCAGCTTCGTCAGGCTATTTGTTTGCTTCCTCGGTTGCAGCCAAGGGAATGGCTACCACCGAGGATGAATACAAATAGGCTGACGAAGCTGGAGAGGAATCCAGCGAAATATCGCAGGAGGAAGTAGGAGAGGAGAACTACAGCTGAAAAAAGAAGCCGTTCCATCTAAAAATATGACTCCCAGCAATAAAAAAAGTACCATCATAACATATTTATACATATATACAAATTTTAACCACCGTTGTTTTCGTAATCAATGAGCTCTGAAAAGTGAAATTATTTATTCGCCACTTAAAAATTTTGTTTGGGTGTAATAGCGTTTTAGTTGGCTAACTATTCCAAGTTCTAGATTTTTAGTATTCCATACCCCCCAAATCACCCGGTGATCCCAGCCCCCCCCCCGAAATTATTTCCTATATGCCTTTACCCTTGTCATCAGGTTAGCATCATAAGCGGGTTTCCTCCGCTTAAAGTTTTTTTCTACTTTTAGAGATGCCTCTAGTCGTATTGGGCCGATTTAGATTATTTTCTTAATACACCTCTATCATTAGGTTGAATATTGTATTGATTCCGTTGCAATATACAGGGTGGTCCCGATGGAAAACGCCATACTTGAAGGGTGTGTACGCCAACTTATGTAGTTGAATGCCACCAAGGAAAAATTTTTACTTGCATTATTTCCCTAGATATAGGGGTTTCCATGTTTTTTTTGTTTTTTTTTTTGTCTAAACGCTAGTTTTTGACTATTTTTGCGCTATTAGTCGTCCACGCCGTAGAATAGGGTAAAAATGTCTCCTTGGTGGCATTCAACTACACTTTAGTTATTGTACACATCCCTCAAGTATGGCGATTTCCTTCGGGACCACCCTGTATAACAATGAATAAGTTCACTAGAAGCTCAATAATATTTTGGGTCCCATGTAAAGCCTCTCTTCTATATGGCCGATTTTATATTATTTCCCAAGACACTTCTGTAATTAGTTTCTGGTGTATAATCTGAAGAATAGGGGTGTTTATTCTATTAAATACTAGCTGAATACCCGTGCTTCGTCACGGCAGATAAGTAGTTATTTTATTGCGTTAAATAATATTTCATTAAAATTACGTTACTATACAATTCTGTGCAGTTTATTACAGCACGGTTCCCGTCATACTATATTTTATTCAATGGGCGTTAAAATTTAAAAGTTTATGTTTCCAAGAAGTCATATGGTAACACCCAATATATTTACGAGTATTACCAAGGTTATAGGCGAGGAGGCTGTGCAAGGGTTTCGGATATTATTACCTCGCCTGGAAAACCTAAGGATATGCCATACATCACGGTTTGACCGGGACTGTCCCGGTATTTTGCAATTGTTTCGGTGTCCCGCCCAGTTTTATCAATGTCCCGGAAAAGGCTGTAAGATGTAAAAAGTAATAAACTCATGTTTATAAGAATCTTTTTTAAATCGGTTACTTTTCTACAATTAACATTTTTACCACAGTGTCAAAGAAATCAGAAGTAATCTAACTGTAAAACGCTGGAACTACCTGCACAGCGCTGCCAGCTGCCAGACACTGCTATTTGGCTGAGAGATTTTTTAAAGAAAATCAAGTAGCAAAAAAAGTTCCGTTCTTATTTTTAAGGTTTGGGTAGACTAACCGTTCAGGATTCCCCCTTCCTGTTAGTTGCTAGGCTTAAAACTCACCAACCATTTTGCTTATAATTTGTACTCTTTTTATCCCCCCCCCCCCCCTGGTATGCCCATCCCATATTAATGTGTCTCGGTTTAACTCTCCAAAAATATGGCAAGCCTATCTGACGGGGACAGGCAGAAAAGAAACGCAATTAAAACTCTATGAGGGACAGTTAATTTCTAGTAATTCAAGGTCTGCATCATAGTTGAAATTAACCTCAATTAGAAATAAAACTATGAGATAGATAATGTAAGGTAACAGCTGTCCTTTATCGTCCTAGCAACGCAGGCTGCCTAGGCTTGCCTTCTCTAACCAACTCAAACTTTAAACCCCCCTAAAATGCTTAAAAATACGAATATCAAAAAATCCTTTCTTAGCGAGCGCCTACGTTATATAGGGAGTGTCCATGCAAAATTTCAAAATTTTCTGTCGAGCGGTATGGGCTGGGCGTTGATAGATGTGTGAGTGAGTGAGTGAGTGGTATTTGACAAATATATAGTAGATTTTTTTAAAAGGGATTAGAAACCTTAGTTAGTGGAGGGTAGCCATTCGAAAGCTTAGTCGATTTATTATGAAAAATGCTCACATGCAATATTAGATTGGACCATCTCTGTTGGGGAAAGTGTTCAATTAGGTCCTTTGGAAGTGTTTATCAATCGTTTTCTTGTTTTGCTTTTAAAATTGTTTAGGAGTAAAAGGAACTTGTGATATAACTAGGATGCACTGAGGATGATAAAGAATTCGGATGTCCTTGAATAAAGCAGAAATCGAATAAGAGTTGGTGTGATTTATTTCCGCCAACAATATACTGCAATATCTTATGGTCATTTTCATTTGTAGGACCATTTAAACGCAAAACAAATTCCGCTTTTCTGACCTTAAAAAAAAAACTAAAATTAGCTTAAAAATATATTATTCCAATGTTAATGTGACCTTTTGTGTTTCTCAATCAATTTACCAAAATTACATTTTGTTTTTTCTTTATTTCCTTTCTGTAATGTTTGTGGATACCCCAACGCCCGGCACATGCCTTAATTATGTCGTGTAAGATCCGTTTTTGCATAATGGTATCATTTCCTGCGTAGCCGTGGCATATGTAACAGTACATGAAATGATAGAGACTCATTGCAAAATTATAAGTAACAATATCTTTACATCTACAGCTTCTACTTATAATCATTTTTCTGATTGGACGTTTCATCGTTTTAATCTCTGATGCACAACTAAATATCTGATATTATTGGTAACACAACTAACTGTCAATATGGCAATAAATTACTAACCATCAATAATATTACTGAAGAGTGGACATCCAGCTAAGGCAACAGACTATTTTTTGTCATAATATTGGCACGGTCAGCCTAACACACGGATATCTCATGAAAAGGCATAAAAAAAACTAAATTGTGACATACATAAAATAGCCTTTACCGTAAAAAAAAACAAAAAAAAAAAACTTCTAACGGAATAAAGAAGACGACATTAACTAAACATCCCCACGAAATGAGTGAACTCTTTAATGGTAGTTTGTTTGTTTGGCAAACAACTCAAGGTTATAATTGTCCAATATTTTGTGTCGCCTATGTTTAGTTAACTTTCTTAATGTATTAATATTTTTGGTGCACTGTATGCATGTTTTTCGCTTTTCACCACTCCTTATTTCTATTTATTATGTATATATTAAAATCCCGTAGTGTGTATCACGAATATACTACATTTACTATAATTTTTTTATTTATATTTATATTTTTTTTCCAAATTTTACTTATTTTCTCTTTCAAATACGTTCAATGATAGCACCAGCACATAAACGAAATATTCTCTTACCTACAGCACCAAAAAATATACAATCCCATTTGAAGGCAATTGTAGAATAGTTTTGAAGTATACTAGAGGCATTTCTGGGAATCAATGACCTTTTGATCGAGATGCTCATTCATTAGGTAACATACAATGCAGGTAATGATGCCACTATGCAAAAACAAGATCTTACTTACTTAAACATTTCAAATTACACCATTTTTAAGCATCGAATGGAAAAGCTCGACTTAGTTACTGCATATTGGACTATTTTGAATGTCAAAAACTTTGGAAGAATGCAGAAATACAAACTAATGACAGGAGCAATATGGATGCCTTTAGAAGTATGAGGTAAAGACCATTTTTAGGGCTGGTATAATAGGCCTAAATTGCTGCAGTCTTCCCACGGTCATTACGCCAAACTTAACTCAATGCTTATGTCGTGCGCCTTCGGGGATTCATTTACTGTTTGAATCAATCGACGCTTTCATTGATAAATACATATTTACAAAACATAATTGAATATAATATAATCATGAAGGCTTCTACGGTCATGCGAACTTGAATTATGGTTTGGATGATCGAAGTTAAGGAACGTCGGGCGTGGTTAGTTCTTAGATGGGTGACCGCACGGAAGAACCACGTGCTACTGGGATTATACGTGGGTGGGAAAAGACAACCGCCGCTAATAGTCTAGTTATAAAAATAAGAGTTAGTGTTACCGAACATGTCTGCCCTGTATATATCAATAGACTAAGCATGTAATTGCTTATGAATGGAATATGTACAAAACGAAATGTAAGCAAATACAAAAAGTCCGACTCGCAGGAACTGCGTCATCTTAGCGCGGTTCCAGTTTTTTTTTTTTTTTTTTTTGTTTTTTTTTTGTTTTTTTTTACGGCACATCTACATCTAGGTCATTAGCGCCGACATCCAGGGTGTAGCGAGGAATTTCACCAGCGAGCCGTGGGATGATAAAATTCCTGCCGGAGGTTGGGAATCGAACCCACCATCTCCCTCTTATGAATCCAAGGCGCTAGCCATTAGACCACGGGAGACCCCGGCTCCTGTTCATATCCCTATTCTCATTTGAAAAGCATAGAATAGAAACAGATAATATTTTCCTCGGCCTTTGTTCAAAGGGTTTTATGGCTATACCTGGGGTCAGGTCCGCAAGACCCTAGAATCCTCTTCTACCGATACTTCATTTCATACGTTTCAATGAATTGGAAAATATCAAATATTTTCACACATTCCTGTGTTCTTTTACTATAGTAATAATTCTACAGATAAAATCAATTAAAAAATAAAATAAAAAAACCAACAGCATAAAGGCAATTGAAAATATTCAAAAGACGTCAACGAATCTTTTTCTCTTGGCAAGCTATATTTCTAACAATGAATTGTTTTTCTTATTTTGCCTAATCTGTTTTATTGTAAAATACATTATCCAACTATAAGAAATTAAAAAATAACGAGGAATAAAAACAGACAAAAAGAACAGTTCGAATAAGCAAAATCAATTACTTTAATGTTTTAAGCACTTATTTCTCCGATTGACATCGCCTAATCAAAACTTTCATCAGAACCTTTTTTGTAGAGCATTTAGTAAGCTTTCTAATGGTATTCTTTTGTTTACCAAGATTCTCAACCTTTTTCGAGATATTAAGGAAAATATACAAAGTTACCAAAACTTTTTAAGTCTGTTAATAAAATATTTTATTCTAACCCTTCCTTAACTCCAAACGTAACCAAAATTTCAACATATTAGTTTTGATGAAAGTAGAACATGCAGAAAATGTTTCAACTGAATCCCATGATTCTAAGTACCCAAACCAAAAACGGTATTCAAAAAATATTTTTCCAATTTTCTCGAAAACGGTTAAAGCTATCGCCTTGAAAATGGTTTCATTCGTTTTCCTAGCCCAGTAATCATATAAAACGAGTACTTAGAAGCTTATGAATTCAAAAACGTAAGCGTTACGATTTTTTTTGCGCGAATTTCGCCCCAAACGCCATCTTCCAGTAGGCGGATTTTGCTGGTTAACGAACTTGACCTTTCAAATTGGACGAAGGATTTTTGTACCAAATTTCATCCACCACCATTCGTGACCATTCGTCTTCTAGCTAGAGAGCGAACAGACAAATATATATATATATATATATATATATATATATATATATATATAAATATATACATATATATATATATATATACAAATTTGAACCACCGTTATTTTCGGTCTCTAGGGGTTCTGAAACGCGAAATTTTCTAGTCGGCACTTCCGGATTGTTTCATTGTATCAACCTTATAAGCGGGGTTCCTCCCTATGGGGGAGGGAGGAACCGCGCTAAAAGGGAAATTGCTAGTACAGATGATCCTATAGTATTTTGGCCAAATAAAAACCAAAAAATAAATATCGTGATATTTATTTCATTCCTATATTTCGAGAAAAATAATTGATGAATTATATATTCGGGTGACTGAGATCCCCCTTCTCCTAAAAGCCCCGATGGTGAAAAATAATATGATGGAGCCCTTTTGGACTCCAGTTATCATAATTAATACATTGGTCTAATTATTTCTAAATAAATCTTCATCAGCATATTTAGTTTAATGGTTTCATGGTTTATTCATTTATATTTTGATGAATTGGCATTGCTTTGGTTATCGAAACTAATTATTATTTATTTCTTAGCATATAATTCTTTGTTCATTACTCATTAATTTAGAGAGATTTTCTTTGGAAGAGAGAGTGAATCCGATCTACAAGGACAAGGAATTCGTTAATTAATAGGAGATTAAATCCCGTGCTCTAATTGTTATCAACTCTCACGAGGGAATGAAGCATATTTTTTAGAACATAATTGAAGGAAAACTGTACGAATCTGAACCAAAGGATGAAAAAACAGGACTATCCCTACACTGATATTGCTTTCTTTTAGGGTGTGTTTAAACCTGACACTTCTCGCAGGATATTTATGTCAGATAGAAATTCTGACTAATGTAAACTATGAAAAATTTCTGCCTGGATATATATTTCTATCACGAGCTATAAGTGTCGAAACTTCTATACTGTCAGGTATATGGTGTGGTCCTCCAAATTGAATTTTGTTGCCTATCGAGTAAAACACGTTACAAATGAATAAAATAAAGATAAAACATTAAACAACTAGAAGAAATTAACACAACACAGGATCGAAAAGAGAGGGACAAATTGACAACAAGAACAACACTGGATGGGGTAATTCTGCCAACATATTGCACCATTGGTACTTGAAGTCAAATTGATCAAGTTGGACATATTGAATAGTCGACTTGGTCTAGTAGAGTGACAAATCGGCCATCGACTTTCGCCTAGAGAACGACCAGGAAGTAATTCTACATCTGATAAAAATCGACACGAATACTGGCTGCAATTTATCACAGTTAAATTTGTCGCTAGACAATTCTCTACCGAAATATATATATATATATATATATATATATATATATATATATATATATATAAAGGGTCTTACCGTGTTTCCACATGAAATCTGCACTGGCGTCTTTCTTGACTTTGATGCCATTATTTTATTTCTAGTTCCTAGAAATAATTTTTCGTCAATTATCAAACCTCTAACTGTACTCGTTTTGGAGGAATAAGGCTTGAAACCCCAAACTTCAATGTCGTTTTCCTATGAAACTGTACTAAATATTTAAATGAAAATAATGTGAATTGAAGATATTGATAAGGTGTACCTTGCGTATTTTTTTCATAATTTTCGAACCACTTATAAGATAAGAAAAAAAATTGTGAAGATTTCAAGGGCGGTATTCCTTAACTACCCTTCCAAGTACACCTACCAAAAACATCATGTAAAATCAGCAATTTCTCAACTATTATCCGTAAAAGTTTCATAGATGTGTCAAAGGTGCATCATACATAAAAATTACAAAAACCCTACAGCGATAGCTAAACACTAAAAACCAGATGCATCGAAAATATCTCAAGCTACTCTTAGGACGTTTTTGTTATTTAAATATGAACCCTCAGATTGCTCAGTGCATAATCTGTATTATAAAGATCGAAAAACTATTGTCTTATTGCAAGGCAATAAAATAATTAATACTAAAAATCTTCCTTTTCCACAAAAGATAATTAATCTTAATCACTATTTTCCCTTATAGTTTTGCTAAGATTTGTAACATGAGATGAAACTGGAACAAATGTTACCTCGCTGTTCTATTAGACGGTTATAAAAACGATATTCATGTTGAGTACTTATATGAAAATGGCAACATATTAAGGATTAAAGTTCGTTATCGGCACTTCAATAGCAAGAAATATCGAATGTTTCATTGAATACGATTTTTTTTATTATATTTATTTATGAGCATGGATTCGCATCTGAGGCGTTTCGCTCCAAACAGTTATTGCATATATACATCAGTTACAATATTACATATATACATCTATAAACAAATGTTATTATTCGTAGGTATACATTTGGTTGATCAATTAGTTATAAATCGGATTACATAATGTTACATATTCATTCACTACATATTATTCGTTCTTTACAGTTTACCAAGTGATGCAATACCTTCGTTTTGTTTTTCATTGTACTTGTTTGAATACAATAGAGACATGGGATGTTACTCTAGTGAAACATTTTTTTTTTTTACTTTTTTTTAATTACAATTACAAGGACATAAAAAGATATACGTGTGATTACGCTAAAGGAAAAAAGACCATAGGTTGCTGTTCACAGGTAGCCTTGATAATTTATTTCCTATCACTTAGTCGTTACGAATAGAAAAAAATTAAACCCGCACAATTATTAACACATTTATTCGAAGTTACAAGTGATACCAAAACTACTGAGGAAAATAGTTATTATTATTAATTATCTTTTGTAGAAAATGAAGATTTTTAGCATTTATTAATTTAGTGGCTTGCAATATGACAATAGTTTTTCGATATGTATAATACAGATTATGTACTGAGCAATCTGAGGGTTCATATTTAAATAACAAAAACTTAGAGTAGCTTGAGATATTTTAGATTTTTTTTTTCTTTATTATTTATTTATTCTTGAGCTCTCGCAACAAAGGCGACTCACCCAATATAACCATAACATATATACAAAGACAATATTGAAATTATAACATCTATTGCAAAATCATATACTTATCACAGTACATATACTTATTATCATCTACTTATTCACACAGTTTAAATTATTAGTTCAATGTAAAATAAAATAATTAATTAACTCAATATAAGTTAACTTCATATAAACAACATATACATATATTTTCGATGCATCTGGTTTTTAGTGTTAAGCTATCGCTGTAGTATTTTTGTAATTTTTATGTATGATGCACCTTTAACACATCTATGAAACTTTTACGGATAATAGTTGAGGAATTGCTGATTTTACATGATTTTTTTGGTAGGTGTACTTGGAAGGGTAGTTAAGGAAAACCGCCCTCGAAATCGTCACAATTTTTTTTCTTATCTTATAAGTGGTCCGAAAATTATGACAAAAAATACGCAAGGTACAACTAACCAATATCTTCAATTCACATTATTTTCATTTAAATATTTAGTACAGTTTCATAGGAAAACGACATTGAAGTTTGGGGTTTCAAGCCTTATTCCTCCAAAACGAGTACAGATAGAGGTTTGATAATTGGCGAGAAATTATTTCTAGGAACTAGAAATAAAATAATGGCATCTAAGTCGCCAGTGCAGATTTCATGTGGAAACACGGTAAGACCCTTTGAACCACCGTTATTTTCGATCTCTAGGGGTTCTGAAACGCAAAATGTTCTAGTCGGCACTTCCGGATTGCGTCATCTGGTCAACCTTATAAGCTGGGCTTCCTTCCTATGGAGGGAGGGAGGAATCGCGCTAAAACCCTAAATCAGGACGGACTTGTTCTTTCGTTTTAGACAAATGATTGTTTTTTACAAATAATTGGTTTTCAACAAGTTAGTAGCCAACGGCCATACCCACGTTGAATGCACCGGTTCCCGTCGATCATCGTCGGGCGTGGCCAGTACCTGAATGGGTGACCGACCACGTGCTGTTGGCGTTATAGAAAAGGGTGGCAACCTGTAGTCAGCCCGGCGTTAATAGCCCTAATGTTCATACGCCGTTAAACACACACACACACAAAATATTAGTATTGGTTTTGTACACTTATAATATAATAAACTAGAACGAACGGTTTTTCGTGACCTATGTACCGACGTTATAAACGTGTTTTCCTTATTATAGGATGAGAGGAAACGGGTTAATATACAATACTCAATGGAACCAGGTCAAGATAGCATGCCTCCGTCCATCCTTCACACGTTAACAAAGTTTTTAAATTGAACATTATCTTCTCATTCGTGTTTCTCGCCTCTAAAAATATTAGTTAATTTTAGAAAATGTTGATTTGTAACAGTAAATTTGGGTTATTATTATAATTTTTTTTTATTTTATTTATTTATTTTTTATTTTATTTTTTTTTTAATTGGAGCGTTTTCTTCATTTGTCCAAATGTAAGAACTCCGCTTATGACGCTGACCCATTTTGATTTTCTAATGTCTACGTTCGTAGGTTGAATTCGGAATTATCGCTTGGCCCACCCAGCTTTTCATTAATTTGTTACCTAATGGGTATCTCTACAGTATCTGCCCCTCTGGGCCTTGGTGGCCTGTTGCGGGACTGATATATATATATATATATATATATATATATATATATATATATATATATATATATATATAATAGAGGTTGGAGTTAATGAGGGTTTTTCTGAAAGAGTATGCATGCGTGGTGCATTGTACGCATACAGCTGGTGACTGCTCTTTTAGCATTCTGCTTGCACTTCTAATTCATTCATTATCACAGTTGTATTGTGTTTCCTGCAAATGAGATAAGTATGATACGCAAACGAGCTAAGATAACGGGACGTCGGACGTATATTGCTTATTTTGTTGTCGGCGTCTCTTAGCCGTCTCCTTACTTTGGCGTTTCGGTTTTTTGCCGTTTCACGCCACTTGGTTCGGAATTATGTAGTACTGTTTCACGAACAGCTGGATTTGTTTCCCCCAAGCGAAACAGAATTAGTTTCGTGTTCCTACAAAGGATCTACTTTCCATGGAAATTAGTTGAAGTCTTCATGTTGACGAAACAATCGCAGTAGGACGCACACTTTCTCCGATTTGTGTTAACCGGAACAGAAGAATGTAAAATACACTTCAAGTCCTAAACAATGTCGGACAATTTTTTTTCACTTGACTAAAATTATTCAGACACTTTCTCTTCATTGTTTTAGTAGAGGATACTTAGTTTTACCTAATTTCATCAAAACCCCTTTTCCGAGATGCCGAAGGGCATATACATATGTAATCTATACATGTAATAAAATTCTAACTGATCGTTGTCTGTATGTGGAAGATATATGCGAAAAATTAATATTGGGGCCCTTATCAAAGCAATAGTACCCAGAACATTGATTTTTAGAATTTATTGTCTGTTTATCTATTTTTCTGTGCGGTTCATCGGTAATCTCAGAAACGGCTTATCCGATTTAGTTGTGGTTTTCACTAATATATTGTGGTAAGGTTCACTTACCATTTAGTGTTTGTTTCATGTCAATCGGTTCATAAATAATAATGTTATGCCAATGTAAATAATCACTATCTTTAACACGATACATATAAGGTTTTTTTTTTTGTTTTTGTTTTTTCGTCACGAAACTATTCCCCTAGCAAATGATTGAACGAGTACGTTAACCAGCAAAATTAGTTCATCTGGAGGGGGGGGGGTAATCTTTGTATAACTATAAAATTCCAATAACGGGCAAATGAATGAGATACTTAACCAGCAAAATCTGTCCACTAAGAGGGGGTTTACACTTGACTGAAATTATAAATATAGTGGCCGTAATTGTTGTTAGAGTTCAACAAAGTTCGCAATAAAACACTCAAAGTTAGTGACAGAACTAGTGACTGTACCCAAATTGTTCATGTGCTCCTAATGGTAATAACTTTTTATATAATTCAGTCTCCTCGTGGTCCAGAGACTAACGCCTTTGATTCTCATGCGGTAGATGCGGGTGCCAGGCTCGCATGCAGCAGGTATTTGTCAATTCAGGACCACTTGAAAAAATTTCCTGCTGCACCATGGATGGACGGAAACGTACAGAAAGCCCGGCGCTAATGCCTTAGATGTCGATTCGCCACAGCACGCTGTCAAAAAATATTTATTATTATTGTTAATATCAATTAAATAATTGAATCAGCTGTTAACCCAAATATAAAACAACAAAATATTATGTTTTAGTAGTCTTTGCTGATGAAAGTGTTAGGTTTACGCGGTTCCAGCAGTACGGATTTGTTTATCCTATTCCTTGTGTTTCCAGGTCGATGTAGGCTCTGCTGGAATGGACTGACCACTTCTGGAGAGGTCAACAACCTCTGGTCGATAACATGCAACCTGCAAGTAGGCTCGATATGCCTAGCTTAGGAACATTCAATATTTATCGCCTTCTTTAGTATAGCGTGGGGTTTACTTTGAAGCAAGCAACCCTTGTTCTCGTCAAACCCTCTTTATACTTCTTAAGGCAGCAATAATTGGTTTCTCTTTGAAATGGGAACTATTAGATTTTTTTTGAGCTTCATGGAGCAGAAGATAGGAGGTGGATGATCTACTCAGGGATTCTCATGGAACGGAAGAAAGGAGGAAGTGACCAACTGAGGGAGTCTTATGGAGCGGAAGAAAGGAGTACGAGTCCTACTAGGGAAGTCTCATATAGTGGAAGAAAGGAGGAAATGACCTAAATAGGGAGTCTCATGGAGCAGAAGAAAGTAGGAAGTGACCTACATCGGTTTTCTCATGGAGCGGAAGAAAGCAGGAAGTGACCTAAGTAGGTTGTCTCATGGAGCGGAAGAAAGGAGGAAGTGACCTAAATAGGTTGTCTCATGGCCCGGAAGAAAGCAAGAAATGACCGAAATAGCAGAAGGAAGGAGGAAGAGATCTTCCCCGGGAGGCTCATAGAGAGGAAGAAAGGTGAAAGTGACCTATGATATATCATATATTGTATTTGGGGGTTCGGTTGGACTTAAGCACACCAATATCAAGTTACTGTTCCTTAGTATTGCCAGTGAATTCGGCCCTCTCGAGAAAACATGACAACAGTATATGTTTGTATTTGATGGTAGACGTAAACTTCTAGATTATGTTGATATTCTTATAATGAAAATATTAGCATTGATGTCGGCAATATCTATGCTATTTTTGTGAGTTTCCTTCCTACCTGAAATGATGGGGGTCATAATAGTGCAGAAAAAGGAGGAATTCATCTATTCATGGATCAGAACTCCAACTCATCTTCCACTGAAGAAGGTCCTGATCCTGATTTCTGTCGAAAACAGGATTTAAAAAACAAAACAAAAAAACTTTAGAGTAACGGGGATTTAGCTATTTTGTTAGACCAGTTGGAGTATTTTGGTTCAGTGTTTTTTACTTTTGTTCACTCGTTTCCAATTGTTCTTTAGAAGATTTTAGTCTTAAATTATTTAATGACAGTACGTCAAATATATTTATCATAGGATTTAAATTTTTCAGAGGAATGTTAATTGTTACTACAATGATATAAATATACATTTTTTACCACAAGATAGTTCTAATACAAGTGGTTTCCTAGGAAGAAAAGCGTGATATTTAAAAGTTAATGAAATTAAGTTTGTATAAAGTATCAGTTCTATTATATTTTATATATCAATAACATAACAGAATTAATATATCGTGAGTTATCTTGTCCTCGGCATCCAATTAAATCAAAAATTGTGACACCATTTCACCAAAACTCAATTTAAAACATATTATTTGTATTCGTCCAATAGAACTTATTGTGATCGAATATATTTTACGGATATGGAATATTCAAGAAGTAATAAATGGCTGACTGTCCAAAAAAGAGGAAAGGAATTATGGGGTTTGGCATGTACCTGTGTGAGATAGACTAGAGATTTGTCTTGTAAAGGTTATAAATGCTAACTCTACCTGACGTCCAACCCTCTTGCAAGAAAAGGGCTTTCTAGCAGATTGCCTCCTAGCAGATCCTCTGAATTTACAACTTACATTAGAGTTGAAACTCTGCCACTTCACTTCTTCACTAGTTATTATGCTGTTGTTCAGTATATTCCTACGCACAATTAACTTTTTGCGTGATACAACCCCATCCTACAGGGACGAAAACCCGCTTAAGGGTGCACCTACACTGGACCCGTTCCGATCCGATCCAATAGCCACCGACTGTCGGAAGAAAAACAAACACATGCATCTCAATGGAGGTGCCTACATTGGTCCCAACCCGATCCAATCCGGTCCAATCCAACGGCCACCGATTCTTGGCCATTCAAACATGTTTGTTCCTAGACCGATTTCGGACAGACGAAGCAAAATGGCGCCAACCCACATATTGTGTTTCAGAAAGGTCTACAGGTTCTAAATCTTAACCGATTTAAACAACTTTTTCAATTCACATTTTTGTTTATAACCTTCCAATGTTTATTACCTTCTAATGTTTATAACCTTCCAAAGCTTATAACCTTCTAGTTACCTTTCTTATAAAATATTTTAAAATATGAATACCAAACATTCAACCTAATCAAAGGTTTCAAAGGTCGAGACCAATGTAGGCACTCACGTCGGCCGCTGTCGATCAAACGAAATCGGACTGGATCGGATCGGGAGAAATACGGGTCCAATGTAGGTGCAGCCTAAGGCGACGATTTGATGACGCAATGAAATAATACATAGGTTACAAAAAAATGGAAAAACAGTTTTCTAATTTGGACGTAGCTTTTGTTTTTGTTTAACGATATTAGCTACATAAAATCTCAAATCAATAACTGAAATTACATACTTACCAGAAAAAGTCCGACTCAAAAAAACTACGTCATATTATCCTAGCGCGTTTCCCTTCATATCGTCAGTATCATTGGTAAAGGAATAGAACCATTGATAGGTTTTGATCTTTCATGAAAATTATAAAATGAAATCTCAAAGAGAAGTAACATTTTAGGAAATTTTCCAACCACGTTTTCAACATTCGCTCTTGGAACACTATAACCAATGTGTTTCTTGATTTCTTACTTTGTTTTACTAAAATACTCATTGTACTATTAAATGCAATAAAAAGAAAACAATTAAAAAGTGAGGGTAACAGAGAAACCACCCGTTCAAAAGAGCAAAACTAACAATTTCGAAGTTTTAAGCACTTATTTCTCCGATTGACATCGTCCCATCGAAAATTACTTAAGAACGTTTTTTTGTAGAGAATTTAGTAAACTTTGGATTGGTCACTTTCTACATACCACAATTTCCCAAACGTTTACAAGATATTTTAGAAAATATACCAAGATCCCAAAACGTTTCGTGTCTGTTAATATATTTTTTTTCTAATATTTCCTTACCTCCAAACGCAACCAAAATTTAAATATCTTAGAACAGATTAATATCAAACGTCTGGAACAAGTTTTAACTGAATACCCAAACTGAAAATTAGTTGGAAAAAGTAATTATATCCATTTTTCTCGGAAACGGTTACAGATATGCGTTGAAAATGTTTTCATTGGTTTTGCTACAAAATAACGGCCGCTAGGTGCATATTATAAATTTGTACCCTTTTAACCCCGTGAGTTTGTGCCATTTGAACCGGAGTATTAGCAAGAACACGTTTGTTAACAGACAGACATACACATACAAATTTTAACGGGGGCTTTTTCACTGTTGCTATATTCCTTCGCAGTAGGCTAAAAGGCTTCACTTATAAAGACTTATGTCTTAAAAACAGTTTGTTCTTACCAACAATGTATACGTGGTTTCTCGATGTTCTTTGGTTGAATACTAGTTTGTTGGAATGTGCCGCATTCTGCACCCATAGCAAATGTTGATTGACGGACGACGGTCGTTGAACTGTCTGAGGTTAGGGAGGAAGAAAGATTGATCCTAATGTTGTGTTTGGATGCCCCAAGTCATTTGTAGGCCATATTGTCCAGGCTGCTTCTCGTTGTCGGAGCATGTCATCGGATAATAATCAATCTTGGGGTCAAAGAACTCTTATAAAAACGAGTTGAGTTTCTGAGAAAATTGTAAACATCACTTCCATAAGCCTTAAGACTGGGTAGAATACAAATCAATTCCAATATAAAGCAAGGGGTGGTGGATATGTGCAATGATTTCTAAACATGAGATCGCACCAATACATTTAAAGGCCCGTCCCGTTGGAGATTAAAATCCTGTGCACATTGCACAGCAGCGCAGCTAATAAAATTAAATGATTTTGCTATTCCTTTTCTTCTTTCTTAAAACAGCCAACTCCATACTTAAAAACGTTTTCACGCGTTTTCTTAGCGCGTATGCATAACGTTCTTATGCCTAATGTCATTTGGGAAGCCTGTTATACTGACAAATACATTGTCCTAGTATAAACAATCAAAAAAGTAACAAGCAATAAAACACTAAGGGAAAACAGACAAAAAGTCCAACTGGCAGGAGGAACAGCGTCATGTTAGCGCTGACTTAGTGTCATTTGGAAAGCTTGAAATAGAAACAGTTATAATTTTGGTTAGACCTTTCATGAAATACTTTTATGACCCCAGATACGTCTTGGATAAAAAGGGTACGTACCTTACTACCTGACATGGAAAAGGACACCCTGGCCTTGTCAAGGTTCGCTCTAGAAAACACTATAACTATTTCTCATTTTCTTTTACTATAATACCAATTTTGGAGGCCCGGTGGCCTAGAGGCGTGAGCACTTAACAGTCCGTCCCAAGGGTCGTGGGTTCGATTCCCACTAGGGATGATGGCTTTTCTTTCAAAGAAAAGAAAGTCGTCAGCCCTATCCTGGCTAGAAAAGGGTGGTAACCTATAGATATCCCGTCCTAAAAATCTCTGTCAATAATAAATGGACGTTAAAATTTAAATAAATAAATAATACCAATTTTACAGATAAATGCAATTTAATACAAAACGACAATCAATTAAAAAGTGATTTAAACGTCACGCAAAAAAACTCGTAACGCTGAAGTTTTCAGGCTAATATGCTTGCAGATTCTCTTTTTATAAATTTTCTAACGTATGAAAAGGAATAAAGCTATTTTTAAAGCGATATCTGTAACCTTTTAGGAGGAACGTCGATTGGTTCTGAAGGAATTTTCGATGGGATGGTGTCAATCTGAGAAATAAGTGCTTAAAACTTCGAAAATACTTTTGAACGGGTACGGGAAAATACTTTTCAACGGGTTTTGTACTTTTGAACGGGGGTTTGTCTCTGTTTACCTCAGTTTTTAATTGGTTGTGTGTTTTTTTAATTGCATTTAACAGTAAAATGAGTATTTTCCTAGAGCGAACGTTGAGAAAGTGGATGAAGTAATTTCCGCTTAGGATACTGTCAGTTACCTGATATGGGGCCTAAAATTTAGCTTCTCTTTGAAATTTTTTTTTTTTTTTTTCACGAAAGAGCAAAACCTGCCAATAACTGCTTCTGTTTCTTTACTAATGGCACTAGGGATAAGAACAGAAACGAGTAAGGTGCCGCCATTGGCGGCTCTAGACACACATTTCTGGGGGGGGGGCTAATTTAGTATGGGGTTACCGCTGTGCCTGGGGGTTTACATCAAATTTTTATAACCAGGCACCGGGAAAAAATTAAGGAAGTATAAACTAAGAATTAATTACATCTTATTACTGTTAATTTGCCTAAGCAATTTATTTTTCTGACTTAATCGAAAAATATTGTGAGTTGTCATTCTGGGGGGGAGGGGGGCTAAGCCCCCCAAGCCCACCCCTTTAGCTACCACTGGATGCCACAGATTCTACGTTTTAGTATTATGGCAGTTCCCCGTCGGATCTCCATCCTAGAAATCTATTTTGAACTAACAACACCTAGCTTCATGCGCGATGACAGTAGAAGAATTGAAACAATAAAGAAGTGTATTGAGTAAGAAGATTGGCCTGAAAAAAAAAGAGCGGATGCCATCTTGATTTAATGGAAGTACTTTTCGTGTTAAGAGGGACAGTAAAGGCTTCCTGTCACATTATTCCCACTCCCAAGAGAGAGATTCGCCAGCCACTGACCTTTCGGCGAGCACAAAGCTACCGCGCAGCACGACATCAGCCATAATTCAGGCAAATTGGCTTTCCTCGTGTATTATAGCAGCGTTTCAACGAGTTCTTGCTTTTTTCCAACCTATAAAATATTGGATAATGCTGGGAGATAATATACCTCATATATAATGAGATCATAAAAACTGATGAGGCATAATTAAGGAAATTTTATTAATACATTTTTTAGAATTAGTAAATATCGGACTCGCTGGAACCACATTTCCATAATATCCCCCACAAGTGGTGTGATTTGAAAATCTCGGAATATGTATTTATTTATTGGCATTAAGAGCAATAAGGAGATTTGCAACGAAATATACAAAAGCTCAGAATAGTTATAAAAATAATATTTATTTAAAGAATTAAATTTAAGTCCTAATAGGGTACTTATTATGACTTATATCTAATTGTGTGCTTTAGATAAATATGTCCACCAAAGAATCATTCTTTCTGAGGTATAACATAAAATTGTTTACGCACTGTTCGGTATTGGAATATGTGTTCTTCCTTGCAGTTAGTAGTTCGTCGCTAGAGGCTCTTGTAAAACGTACTTGAACTGGGAATATTATACTTAAAAACGGTTACTGGAATCAGGGGGTCTTCTTTTGTGTGTTTATACTAAGTGACCGACGCACATAATAATAACAAAACTCACACATATTGGAGAAATCTAGCTATTAAAGTTGCAGTAGTAACAGAATTGTTGAAAAAATGTCTTCAAATCGATCCTATCTTAGGAACTAAACTCCTAAACATTTATGTATAAATCTGTCTATTTACCCGAAAGTGGCTACAATTTCGACCCATTAGGAGTCTAGGCCCACGGTAATGCGCCAGGCCAAGTTCCGGTCTCAAAACACTGTGTGTATATTACATGAGGTCTTAGGGCCGATTTTTACCCTATCATGACTTAGAACTCAGAGATGGCAGTTGATTGGAACTCAGTGATGGAACTTAGATGGCAGTTAAAGATAAAATTATGAAATTTTACACAGGTATTATACTATTAGATGTGAGTAAATCAATCTGATCTACATTGAATAGTTTTCAGATATACGTGATGGAAAATCAGAATTTATAGGACTCACTCACTCACTCATTAAATTTATTAGGCACTTCCCAAGAAGCTTGAGACTTGGAATTTTGCAGAATGATAGACATTAGGGTGTTATTAAAGGCAAAAATCGAAAAATCATGAAAGTTATGATATCATAGTATTAGGCCAAGTTTTAGGCTGTTAATATCTTTCCAAGAACTTAATAATATATCTCACTTATTTGTGCACTTCCAACTCGGCCAATTTTCGATAACTTACATACGGCCCTGGCCGCTTTAACTACATTCAGTTCATACAAACCCGACCGTTTTAAGTCATCAAAGAGCTAATAATATTCCTGAATCGTTACCCTAAGGACCCGAATCTTTAAATCACAGACATTTTATAATAAATCCGATCGTTATAGTGGCCAGCATTTAATGAAAACTGGCCAAGTTGGAATTGCACAAATAAGTGAGAGGTTATTGTAAGTGAGAACCTAAAACTTGGCCCAATACTATGATATCATAACTTTCATAGGCAAACTGTTTTGAGAGGGCCCTGGAACTTGGCATTTTTTTCAATGTTAGTTTTCTGGGGTGGGGATTAGGATTAATTCAAGAACCAAATTGATAATTTGTCCGTACTGGCCGTAATTATTGCTTTCTTGCAACGAAGCTTGGTATTAAGAATGGGGGTTTACTTGAAACACAATCCAAGATATAATGTAATTGTGGACATGTGAGGCGAGATATTTTTTCTCGTCGCTGAAGAATATGCTTACTTTATTTCATGCAGCTCATGCTTGACGGATAATATTTTTTGGTTTATGTAAACTAGAAACTGTTTTTATGAGGAAAAAATATATTCCTGTAAAGTCAAACAACACCGAATCGTCTTAAGGTCATTATACTGCTTCGCTCGTTATCTTACAATCAGCAAAACAAACCTCTTATCACAAGGCTGTTTATTACAAAAAATGTCTTTGAGATACGAGAGCCGAAATGTTTATTATTTGTATTTTTTTAAATCCGTTATTAGAATTACGAACTCAAGATTAAATCTGCAGATAGATAAATTTCATAAATGTAACTTAATCATTTATAATTTGTACAGAAGCTACCATTACGAAATCTGAGAATATTGTTTCACGAAAGAGGAGCATTTTCCCATCTTATCAGCTTACAGCTAAATCGTGCCTTGACATCTCAATGTTTTCAATGTTATCTAAAGATATTAAGTCAATCTCAACCTGACATCTACATGTTTTGCTAAAACTTGGTTTCACATCTCCAGAAACATGCAAGGTTGCGAGGAAGAGATATTGGTTCTGAAAGTTTTTCCAAGGGGTCATCGACTTTAGATAAGAGTACTAACATTTCCCCAATAGGTTGAGATAACCACTATCGCCATTCAGATATCTAGGGGTTATGTTTATATGAAATCTATATAAATAAAATAAAGATTTTTTCATGATATCTCTTTTTTCTTTTTCTTTTTTTTTTTGTACTGTACGTCGACTTATTGGCCATTAGCGCCGGGTTATCTATAGGTTGCCAACCTTCTTAAACATGCTACATCTCAAAGCCGGGCCCAGGACCATTTTTTGATCACGGGCCCCCAATATTGATAAACCCTCTCCCCTTCCCCCCACAGAAATCATAATTCCCTCATAGTTACTCTTAATGGTTGAAATGTCTAATAAATGTATACTAATCTGCAATGTATTGTTTTACAAAAAATGTAATCTATATATATAAAAATCACCTTTATGCTTGTGGGTTTGTTCCTTATAAAAATCCACACCGTTTGACCGATTTTTACCAAACTTGGTACGCAGGTACTTCTTGATCCGGGAAGTCTAGTAGGCTAGGTCAAAAATTCTACCAGCTGTCTGTCTGTATGTTTGTTCCTTATAAAAATCCACACCGTTTGACCGATTTTCTTCAAACTTGGCACACAGGTAGGCCTGATACGGGGATTGTTATAGGCTAGGTCAAAAACGTCTATCAACTGTTTGTCCCTTATAAATATCCACACCGTTTGACCGTATTTGACCAAACTTGGCACACATGTAGGTCTTGATCCTGGGAGTGTGATAGTCTAGGTTGAAATCGTTTAGGACTAACAATTCCGAGGTCACGGATTCGAAACTGTGAACTCGAACAGTTACAGAGTTATGTTATTAGATTTTAATATTACTTATTTGGTTTCTAATTTATTTGGGCTTTTCTAGATGCAGAAAGTAGGTGTAGCTTGGCGTACCGGGTAACAGCCAGTATGTACTAAAAAACAAAAATTACATATGTAAAAATAAATCTTAATACAAGAAGCGTGTACACATTGGGATTTTCAATCCATAAAACTGAATATTCAAGTACTTTGTCAGTGAGGACATTGTTAAATTAACGCCGTTTAAGATTGAGAAGTTTCTATTTCATTTTTATCAATTCTCAACAATAGGACAAAACTGACATAATTTTAATTGGCTGATATTATTACCATGGCTGCAGCCCCCACAGCCCCCCACCTTATATACGCCCATGGCTCTGTGACACAAATCATTGTCGTCTCCAAGCAGGGCCTCCGTTACGGGGGTACAGAGGACAATTGGTCAGGGGCCCGTAGTCTCAGGGGGGGCGTCATTTTTTTACTCGCATTATAATTTGAAATAACAAAGTTATATGCCTACTATTTTCCACTCCCTTTAATTACAAATGTATTTAATTTTATTTTCAGAGAAATATCAGCTTCAAATAAGACCATTAATTTTATGGTCATGTTAATAGAGGGGGGGGGGGGGTAAAGGGGCCCGTGAAGGTATTTGCACAGGGGCCAATAATTTCGGGGGCCCTGTCTCCAAGTATATCACAGAGAGAGTCATGAATGTCCAGTTGATTTCTAATTATCCTTATTATCTTTAAATTCAAAGTAAACAAAGAATCGACAATCGGTGTAGTATTGAAATATACTATTCAGGGACTGTACTTTTTTTGTTGTTTATGAACATAAAAAAATATTTATCCTATTCCAACAAATATAGGCCAGGCCGGCCTATATTTCACAGATCCATTCTTCTTTTAAGCTCATAACCTATAAAATATTTTCCGATTAGCAAAGCCCAGCCTGGGCCCCTGCGGTGTCCGGGCACGGGACAACTGTACCCAAGAGTCCGCCCCCCACATGTGGTGGCCCTGCTCCTCCTGCGTGACGCACTTTTTTGACTTAACAAAAATGTGAGAAATGAGTGTGTCACCAATTTTCTCAACTCAACAAATAAATAAACTCGGATATCAGAAATAATTTTTGTGATATTACAGATGTAATCACCGACAATAAAGTGTAGGTAATCTTTGCAAAAAAGTCTATTTAGAAGTCCTTTCTGAACGGTGTGAAGTTATCGAGTGCTCGACCTATATGCTTAATGGTCGTTCACTTAGGTCAGTAGTTCACTTCCTTGAAGCTTCAATTAATTTCCCTCTTGTGAAAGCACTTCCGTCGATAACGATGTAAACTCGATACCATGGATTTATAGGCAAACTGTCAACTGGCGGAATGGCCAATTCAAGCCGAGGTAGCGCTACTGTTGTTACACCAATCAAACCCGAATATAGGACATTTACATTAGCACACCTATTTCCTCGTTCGGCGATTTAGCTTAATGGCGCAGACAATTTCATTTAATACCATAGTAAAATGTACTAAAATTGGGGAAAGATAATGTTGGTATGTATTTGTTGTGGAAAAATATACAATAACAAAAAGTCCGTTACGCAGGGGCTGCATAACTAAGCACTTTTCTCAGAATTCGGGTAGCGTAGAGTGCTACTCTAATTGCTAAATAATTTGCTTTAACTAACCTATATAAATAAAATAAAAACATGAAGAGTTCATCTCTTTTACACTTGTAATGAGCAACCAACTTCCAGAGACATGTTTATACAAGATACTTCACTACTTAATAAATACACAAAATCATAATTTCGTCTTTGACCTGACGCTGGAACGCGATACAGTCACCTTAGTCGTAGAAAGCGCTCCTAGCGGCAGATTTACCAACCTACATCTGACGGGCTAATTCTATTGAAACATAGAACAAAGTAAACCCACCTTTCCGATAGACCGATTTAGTTCATTTTTACAACACTTCTTTGTCATGAGATACCCACGACTTATACCGAGTTTCGTTACAATACAGCAGAAATTACGACCGGTATGAGTATATTAGTAATTTAGGTCTGGAGTAAGCCCCCCCCCCTCCTAATGAACCGATTTAGTTTCTTTTTACAACCCATTCTTCTCTATAGATTACCACTACGAATACCGAGTTCGTTGAAATATAACAAAACATATGGCTGGTAGTGGCAAACTGGTAATGTGGGTCCGGAGAACCCCCTCCCTTTATATATGTTTATGTATATATGTATATATATATATATATATATATATATATATATATATATATATATATATGGTAATTTTCGGTGTCTACTTGGTAGGATCTATAAAGATTTGAAGAAATTTTTCAAAAATTCCGTAATGAGTGCAACATGAATAGCTACTTTCCTTCGGAGGAAAGTGCTAAAAGAAACACACTACTTTATGACAAACGATAGGCTTACACAACAAAAACTTCCGACTTGCAGAAACTGCGCCATCTTAGCGCAGTTATGGAAATCCATAACTTCTTATCCCTAGGGTCATTTGTAAAGCGTGGAATAAGTGTACCTAGTATTTTGTAAAATCGTTAAACACCTAATCTCAGAAAATCTGGAAAAGTGAAATTTAGGCGCCATTATGTACTGCATCTTCGACTTTTGCTTGGAAAAAAACTCGAGCAAAAGTTTTGAAACTGGCCACGAGGGCCCAGAAGGTCAGATACTATAGAGTTACCTGATTCTAGACCATATGGCACACTAGGAAGATAGTGTGGTCAGTACTATGCTCTGGCCGCCTGATTTTCCCCTTTGTAGGTATCCATTAATAACTTAATTAAAGGCTGCGTTGGCCTAGGACGCTCAGGGAGGCCGAATCCAACCCACGAACGAAGACACTAGAAGATAAAATTCTTTAGTGCTTGCTCGGAATTTGAACTCAGGTCCTCCAGCATATTAGTCCAGTGCTCTACCACTGAGCGAACCTCGCCCCTCTGCTCGGAAAGCTCTATTACAAACAACCAAAAATTCGATCTCATTATCTTGTTTCAGTAGAAAATTCACTTTATTGCTAAAATCAGTTATGAAAGTCCGACTCGCAGGAACTTCGTCATCATACCGCATTTCTGTTCATATCCCTAGTGACATAAGTAAAGCAGCAGTTACCTACTGGCAGGTTTTGAACTTTCGTGAAAAACATAAAATAAAATTTCTAAGAGAAGGAAGATTTTGAGAGCCCTAACAGGAAACTGACAGTATCCTGAGCAGAATTACCCCTTTGCGTTTTAAACTTTCGCTCCAGGAAAACAGTATTAGCAATACGTTTCTCGTTTTCTTACCTAATTTTACTATACTACTCATTTTACTGTTAAATTCAATTTAAAAAAGAAAAGAAACAACCAATTAAAAAGTGAGGTAATCAGAGACAAAAACATTTCTCCAATCAGTTTTTAATTCATAAAAACTAAGATTTATAACTTTTGGTTACGTTTGACGGGGAAGAAGTATTACAAAAAATAGTTTCTATACAGAGAAGAGCAGTCTTTTGCGTGTATTTTCTGATGTATCTGGAAAAGGTCGCGATATATAAAGGAAATCATCCGGAAACCTAATCAATAAAATGAAAAACGTCTAATTCTTTTACAATACGTTTTATGTTTCACGCTTAACGCTTTCAGCAGCTCCTTCTACCATCCTCAGAGCTTATAACGGGTTCACCTTCAGGGCTGAGGGCTGACTCTGCTCTGAACTTAGCATGAAAAATAAAACTTATTCTGAACGAATTTGGAGTTTTAGCGCATTTTTTCCCTCCCTTTATTTAATTTTACCGAAGATCTTCCTTCTCTCCCAGCAACCAAGCACTTTGAAAGCCTAATAAACTTCTTATTTTCCTCAGTTCTTAATGTTCCGGAATTGGTAGCCTCCGCCAACGGCCATAGCCATGCACCGGTTCCCATTGATCACCGAAGTTAAGCAACGTCGGGTGTGGCCAGTACCTGAATGGGTGATCCACCACGTGCTGTTGGAATTATAAAAGGGTGGCAACCCGTAGATAGCCCGGCGTTAATAACCCACCAAATGTTGATACGCCGTTGAAAAAGAAATGGTAGTTTCGTTCCATTTTATGCAAAACATTAATAGATTCTATTCTAAGCTTTCTGAATCACACTAGCGATATGCATTGTATGAAAGCATACTAAAGATCACTCAGTTCCTGTGGGTAGGACTTTCTTTGAAAACACACAGCCACTTAAGTCGACGAGTCTATGGTTGTTCTTGAAAGTAGATGCAAACTGAAAGGGAAGATAGTGCTATTCTCCCACAATAGTTTTATTGCGAAGCCTTTCACGTCATTAGTAACCCTGGAATCAAGTTGTGCAAACATGGCGTTAATGAACCCAGGGAGGAAAAAACTATTGGGAACTTGTATTATTGGAAGAACTATTACACTACTGTATTCCCTTTATATAGTATCTAGTTGTGTATCAAAATTCTTTAGATAACAATCTTTAACTGTAAAGAATAATCCTATTAAATTAAATAAAGGCTGTATTATACAGTTCTTATTATCAATTTTAGTACAGCCACTGTTGATAACACTGGGGTATAATATACTCCTTTTTTTACCATTTTCTTTTGTATGGGCTTAAATGCTTTCTTAACTAATCAAAAATAATATCTGAGAGTGTTTGTGTGGTGGAACAGTTTTTAAATTTAAAGTACGTAGGATCTCTTTGATTCATTGAAGTATAACGATTTTATGACAGATTTTTGACGTGTTTTTTTTTTTTTTTTTTTTTTTTTTTTTTTTTTTTTTTTTTTTTTTTTTTTTTATAGAAAATGAAGAATTGTTCATCATTTTCGAAAAAATGAATATTTCTTAAAAATCCTACGTACTTTACTAGATTATACCTTCTTCTTTCAAAATAATTTTAGTTTTTCGTTCTAGATTAAAAGTTGCCACCTGCAGACTACCGCCCATGAGAAAAGAGGCTTTCCGTCATCAGACACAGCGCAGCAATTTAGTTTTCGAAGAATTAAAGCTTATTTTTTGAGGGGGATTACTTTAACATCCCGTATAAAACTTATGACATAAAGAATTAAAATATTGGTTTATTTATTATCCATAAATTGGGGGAAATTATTTTGGCCAACAAGGTAGTATTACCTCTTAATACAGTGGGGATTAAAGATATATAAACAAAATCGGTCTTTGCATTCATTGTGAGTTGAAAGAGTTAAGATAAACCCAAAATTTAGTGAAAACGAGTCAAAAGTTCCTTCTGAGCTTTAATTTTATCAAACAACTGGACGAATCGGTTACATTCGTGTTAAATTCAGATGCACTCAGTGTTAGACGCTTTAGTTTTTCATCATATTTTACATCAGTCAGTTTCTTAGGGTTGCGAAATTATATATTTCTCTACTTCAGGAGTGATTGATAAGTTTGAAATGAGTTCATTAATATAGCTAAAATACCAAGAAATCTATAGAATATATCTATTATTTAGGATAATTGGTTCTTACATTTTCTAACCATACCAAGATATCCAGTAAGGACATTACGTAAACGCTATAAGCCTTTTTTTATTTTAATTCGCTTTTTAAGAGTGCATTTCCTAATATTTTAAAAAAACAATCATTGATCTTGCATAATAATGGCTCATTAATATGTTCCTGCTGAAAGTGTGAAACAGCTTCAATATTTTATCAGAACTCTGACTTGGTTTCACTCGTCCTTGCCGAATCAATAATTTCGCAAAAAAGAAATGACACGTCAAGTTCAAGGTTAATATGAGATATTTATGATTTTTTTTTATCGTTTTTTTAAGTAATGCAAGGGGTATTTTTGGTATTTCCCATGTGCATATATTATTTTGTTATTCATCTATTGTTGATATGGTATTGAGTAACTTATTGCAATGTTGTGAGTCATTTAACTGAAGAATCGCATGGGCACATTATCACAAATGCTTGCCGTTTAGACGAACTATTTACAATATTATTGTTAGATAGAAAAAAACTCATTTATTCAGTTATACTTCAACTATTTATGTAATATTATTAATGGGGTGGGGTATCTCAGCTTACCGGAGTATATTTTTACTGGGGGATATTTCCAACCCGTAAAAATTATTTTTATTTATTTTGGGCATTTAGAAATTGTCTAACATTTCTAGCAGTGCCGAATAGTGCTGCTTGCTGAGTTAATATTAAGACTTCCTCTGACAGCTTCAGATATTTGGTGGCATTGATTGTAGTGTTCGGTATCAAACCATTGGTCGAAATAATAACTGCAGTAACTGTAGCAGAAACTAATTTAAAGAGATCATTCAACTCAATGGCCAAGTCTGAATATTTTTGCAGCTTTTCAGCATATGCTTTCCGGATATTTTCATCATTCGGCACTGAGATGTCAGTTATAGCAGCAGTCTTATTATGCTTGATGAGAATATCTGGTTTATTATGGTGAACAGTTCGGTCCGTAATCATAGCTTCGTCCAGTAGATTTTAATTCTATCAAATCATTTTCTACAAGTCTTTTCTTGGGACGTAGCGATAATACGGTACCGTACTTAATCCCACAATCCGGAACCTTTCTGGTAATGCTTGATGGTATATCTTGGCAACATTGTTGTGTCTCTAAAAGTAATCAGATTCCGCCAGAATTTCGCAGCCTGTCACCACTTGTTTAATCGACTCACACGCCTTGTTACAAAATCTGCACTTGTCTGAAATACTAATATCTTGTAAAACGTGTCGTCGGTAGGATCGACTTACAAATACTTAGTCCTGTATGGATATTACGAAACCCTCAGTTTCCGAAAATAGCCGACCAGAAGTCAACCATGCTACCGACTACGTCTGCACCTCCAGATCAAGTACATGATTGTAATATCGCCCGTGCAATTCCTTCGTTTGCCATTTAGAAAGGCGTTCAGAATCTGTCCTTAGATCCAATCCTTCAATTGTCTTTAATTTCAAGGCTGAGTAATTCTCGTCCAATTTAAAGATTTCATTAAAAAGGTGGCTCTCACTCGATCTCATATAATGTCTAAGATTATACTACTGAGAATAATAATAATATTATTAAGGTAGGACCACGCGAACTACCAAGTTTGATTTTCTTTGTAAAATTTTGATTTGTAATGAGGTGTAGAGAGTTATCCGTCGAGGAACAGTCAGGGAATAGTTGGGATTCGGCTAGGAAAAGATCAATACGACGTTTTTGTAAAAATCTATATTAAGGACGTTTCGGCTACTCTAGAAGGTTAATCTGAAAGTTTTCTGTATCTTTTTATTTACTTTTTTAATTTTAACGTCCATTAATATTAACTACGAATTTTTGGACGGGTTAACAATAGGTTGCCGCCCTTTTTTAGCCAGGATAGGGCTGATGCCTGTTCTTTTTTTCTAAAGAAAAGCCACCAACCCATAGTAGGAATCGAACCCACGGCCAAGAAGAAGTGCTCACGGCCACCGGGCCTCCCCTGTATCTTTTGGCAACGTGCTTCATTCGCGAATTTATCTAATCCTAATTCTTTATGTTATTTAATGAGTATGTTAATTTTATTCTTTATGTTACAATCTGTGTTCTGAAATTTATTATTTGAATATAATATAATTAAAAAAAAAAGTCCGATTCGCAGGAGCTGCGTCATCTTAGCGCGGTTCCGTTCTTATCTCTAGTGTTTATGAAGGCATAGAATAGAAAAAGTTATTACTTTGTTTAGATCAATAGCGAAACAGCTATCCAAATGAAATCTCAAACAAACCAGTCTTGAAAGGTCTTTGTTGATTTACAATCATACCTGTATGGGTCAGCTATACCATAAGTCGGGCAGAAAGGCCTCCGCTCAGAGGCATTTGGAAAGCCTTGGGATCTCTCTCTTTAAACGCTACATTTCTAACAATAAATTGATCTTCTTATTTTACTTAATCTGTTTTATTGTCAAATACATTATCTGACTATAAGCAATTTAAAAATAACAAGGAATAAAACAGACAAAAAGAATAGTTCGAATAAGCGAAATCAATTACTTAAAAGTTTTAAGCACTTATTTCTCCGATTGACATCGCTTATTCAAAACTTTCTTTAAAACCTTTCTTGTAGACCATTTAGTAAGCTTTCGAATGGTAACCTTTCGCTTCCCAAGATTTTCAACCGTTTTCGAGATATTAAGAAATTATACGAAGTTCCCAAAACTTTTTATTATTTCTGACAACAGAAAATTGGTCTCATCTTACCTATCCTGTTTTACACACACATACATTTTCCTTACAAATACAACATAAGAAATTACAAAAATAAAAAGCAATAAAAAACCAAGGGAAAGAGACAAAAATTACAAAAAGAACGACAAAAACCCGTTCATAAGAACAAAACAGACGTATTTGAAGTTTTAAGCACTTATTTCTCCGATTGACATAACCTAATCAAAAATAGTTTTAGAATCATTTTTGTAGAGAATTTAGTAAGCTTTCAAATAGTTTCAATCCACTTACCACGATTTCCCAACCGTGTTCGAGATATTAATGAAAGTATACGAAGTTTCCAAAACTTTTCATGTCTGTTCATAAAATATTTTATTCTAACCCTTCCTTAACTCCAAACGTAACATAACTTTCAACATACTAGTTTTAATGAACGTAGAACATGCAGATAATGTTTCAACTGAATCCCGTTATTCTAAGTACCCAAACCAAAAACGGTATTCAAAAACTATTTTTCCAATTTTCTCAACAACGGTTAAAGCTATCGCCTTGAAAATGGTTTCATTCGTTTTCCTAGCCCAAGAAGCCTATAAAACGAGTACTTACAAGCTTATGAACTCAAAAACGTAAGCGTTACGATTTTTTCTGCGCGAATTTCGCCCCAAACGCCATCTTCCAGTGGGCGGATTTTGCTGGTTAACGAACTTGACCTTTCAAATTGGACGACAGATTTTTGTACCAAATTTCATCAAAATCGGACCATTCGTCTTCTATTTAGAGAGCGAACAGACAAATATATATATATATATATATATATATAAATAAATATATACATATATATATATATATATATATATACAAATTTGAACCACCGTTATTTTCGGTTTCTAGGGGTTCTGAAACGCAAAATTTTCTAGTCGGCACTTCCGGATCGTTTCATTGTATCAACCTTATAAGCGGGGTTCCTCCCTATGGGGGAGGGAGGAACCGCGCTAATATCCAGCTATACTCACAGGATCTTAGGAAACTTAGCCAATTCGTCAGTAAGACAACAATCACAATAATTATAAAAATCAGCCGCACAGGAATTGCTTCATTTTAAATATGCGTGTGTCCATATGATGTTTTCCTGTGATATTTGGAAAGTTCATTCTGGAAAATCATAATATTTATTTCTTAAATATCTATTGCCCTACTACAGTTTCTAAGTGAATCTATTCACTAGTCTTGAATGCTAGTTTTTTTTTTTTTTTTTTTTTTTAAATGGAAAACTCACCACCCACAGATGGATACTTTAGTTGGGAGCGGTTTTCAGGTAGATCATCGCTTTTCGAGAGTCGAATTTGTCGCCTTTCTCAATAGCTGTGCTCGATATATGCCGCATTTTGTTGCAAGGAAACTTGCATGCCCGGTGCGGGGAAATTAATAATTTGCTCCGTATTAAGCTTCAACTCCTAAAGGATCGATTTCCTATTTATGCATAATACATCTATCTCGTTAGCTGGGTATATTATACAGCAAGTGTTGTCACAAAAAAGCAGATATTACGGTCAATTAAATAGTCGTTCAAATTGGAAAGTTTTGCTGAACTTATTTCTTTCTTCTTTTTTTTTTAGCGAATAATAACATTTTTGGTCTAACTACTACTACACTAATAAGAAGTCAGGGAATAGTTGGGATTCGGCCAATAACAACTATCAGATTTTGGAAAAAATCTATATTTAGAATGTTTCGGCATGTTCTTTGGCAGCCTTCTTCAGCAATGAACAGCATTCAATGCCGAATATGGCTGCCAAAGAGCACGCAAACATTCTGAATAAAGATTTTTCAAGTATTTGATAGTTGTGCTTTGCTGAATACCAACTATTTCCTGACTTCTCATCACCTCGATGACTATCTGCATGTCGTTTTTGTGAAGTAGATTGAAGAAAATTTGAAGAATGTTTTCAGAAATTCTTTCATGAGAACTATTTCAATAGGTAATCTCCGAAATGTCCTAAAAGACAGTTTTTTTTTCCGTTGGCACGTTAAGTGAATAACAATGAATAAACTCTTGCAGTAAAGGAAATTAGTATTTACTGAGAACAAATAACTAAAATAGCATAAAAATCAATGGCGATAACCTAAAACAAAAAAAAGTAATCGCAATTGTAATAATAATTCGTCATTGTTTAATTTATTGTTTCCTGCTTTGGCGCCTAAGATCTTGCTTCGCTTTGAGATATCATCTTACATTTTTACATGTGTTTACATTTACGAAATATTAACTGTTTCTATTCTAAGCTTTCCAAATGACACGAAGGATAAGGACGGAAACGGATTTTTCAGTTTTGTTAAAACAGACACACACACGTACATACATATATATATAGAGTTTAAGGTTTCTTCGCTGGGGGTATTTATGTTATTAATACGGCATTCTCCAGCGGTTTCTAACGTTATATTTCGCAGGAAATGTTTTGGAAAGAGGTATTAAAAATAGACAATAGGCCGCTGAAGCAGGACATATATATGTGGGTATGTGTGTGGGTGTGTATGTGATTGTAAGAATGTCACGTTGCTAATATCTCTTAATTCGCCTTATTACTGATTGCAGTTCATAAAACCCCACAATAACCCCAAGAAAGTGGAGTAGAATCGTGATGTCCAGGTGAAAGTAGGCAATCTCGTATTGTTAGATAATTTTAAATGAGAAGAGTGTGGGGAACATTACAAAACTACGGACAGAGAATGGTAACCCTTTCCTAGTGATCCGTATCCAATGGGGGGACTTTCGTCTGGAAGGTGTGTTCTCTTATGATTACATATAGGACGGACGATTGTATGAAAAACACGAAAAAAAAAAAAAAAATCTTTTGTCAGTGGTGTCTCGCCGAGGTAATGGCTCTATCAAGATTATAGTTATCTCCATTTGAAAAAATAGGTGCACGGGGACGTTGTATTTAATAGTGTGAAAAAATTTCTCTGCAACAATGGTTCGGACAATGTAATATGTACGTCTTGAAGTTTCTTGTTTCCTTAGAAACGTTCCTTAGAAAGCATGTTTGTATCGAACACAAAAACATGTTACAAGGAAAGCCATGCCAGGAATTGCTGATAACAGAATGGCTCTATTTTTGAAACACATTCTCTCAGACTCAATAATTAAGTCTTTTGTAATTTGTGTGTATGTATGTATATATGTATATATATGTATATATATATATATATATATATATATATATATATATATATATATATATATATATACAGGGTGTCCCGTAAATGTCTAGTCATATTGTGAGGGGTGATAGAGGACCCTTAGGGGAACAAAAAATGTTCTATGACGATTTCCCGAATTCTCGCCCATAAGGGAGAAAACGTCGTTTTATTGTTTTTTCGAGACAAACGTACTTTTTAGAAGAATAATCGTTGTAACTCCGTCTCAGGTGGTACTACTAAAAAGGGTGTGAAACCAATCGAAAGCTGAGTAAATTTACTATAAGACTAGTTGAGAGTAAACGTAAAAATGAATGAATGTAAGTATGTATATCTTACCAAAAGAAGGCAATTCTAAATTTCTTGACATTTTATTGATATTTCTTTCCAGCATTACTCCTCAATAAGCAGGATCTGAGATTTCCGGGTTTCAGAAAAACTTCCTCATTTAACTAGCTTTCCATTCATGTATCACAAACCTGTGTTATTGAAGTATTTTAACGATTTAAGAACAAAAGTTTTAAAAGAAACATGGATCTGTTAAAAGAAAATTATATTTTTTTCTTCAATTTATTCAAAAAGCTGAAGGGAAATATTTGTTTTATAAATGTTTACATAAATATTAAGTAAATATTTACTTAAAAGAATAAAAAAAATTACTTCCACGGATATAAAAAAAAAGTCTTAAAACAGTAAATAAATAAAATACACATTTATTTTGAATTTATTAATTCGGGTAACTAATACTGGGTCCAGGTGGCGGCCATTAAGGAACACCAAACATACATTAACCTCAAAAATTACTATTTTTACCTATATCACGCATTTGAACACATTTTTACAGGACTATGTACATATTATTTATGAGGGATAGAATTTTTAATTACCACAACGAAAACGCATGGGCTCAGAATCCCAGTGATTTTCACAAGCGTAGCCATCAGTATTAATTTAAGGTAAAGCATTTGTTTTCTAAATATAAGTACCTGTAAAAATGTGTTCAAATGCGTGATCTAGGTAAAAATAATAATTTTTGAAGTTAATGTATGGTTGGTGTTCCTTAATGGCCGCCACCTGGACCCAGTATTAGTTACCTGAATTAACAAATTCAAAATAAATGTGTATTTTATTTATTTACTGTTTTAGGATTTTTTTTATATTCGTGGAAGTAATTTTTTTTTATTCTTTAAGTAAATATTTACTTAACATTTATGTAAACATTTATAAAAAAAATATTTCCCTTCAGCTTTTTGAATAAACTGAAGAAAAAAATATAATTTTCTTTTCACAGATCCATGTTTTTTTTTTAAACATTTGTACTTAAACCGTTCAAATACTTCAATAACACAGGGTTGTGATACATGAATGGAAAGCTGGTTAAATGAAGAAGTTTTTCTGAAACCCGGAAATCTCAGGTCCTGCCCATTGAGGAGTAACGCTGGAAAGAAATATCAATAAAATGTCAGGAAATTTAGAATTGCCTTCTTTTTGTAAGATATACATACTTACATTCATTCATTTTTACGTTTACTCCCAACTAGTCTTATAGTAAATTTACTCAGCTTTCGATTGGGTTCACTCCGTTTCTAGTAGTACCACCTGCGACGGAGCTACAACGATTATGTTTCTGAAAACCATGTTTGTCTCGATAAAACAATAAAACGACGTTTTCTCCCTTATGGGCGAGAATTCGGGAAATCGTCATAGAACATTTTTTGTTCCCCTAGAGGTCCTCTATCGCCCCTCTCAATATGACTAGACATTTACGGGACACCCTGTATATATATATATATATATACACACACACTTAAAAATGGCGGATTAAGTAGGGTACTGTCTGTTTCTTGTGTATTTTGGTGCGTAAAATCTCTTAAAACTTTTCATGAAATTCGAAACAAAATATGAACTGATTCTATTCCAAGGTTTTCAAACGACCCCAGATATAAGATCGGAAACTAGCAAATATGAAGAAGTTAGTACAAATCGAACTTTTAAATATCATACCTGCTCCATTGTGAGCAATCTACTTTTGTATTCTAGGCCGAAGTATCTTTGTTAGAATCCACTAAACAAACCTGTGGAACATTGTCCTACATACGAGCCACACATGAGACGTTACTCCTTAACGTAAGAATGGTGCAGTTGATAAGAAATCAGATCCTTGCTATCGAAATAAGCTAGATTGGACTGGAGATAAGGAACACGCAACACGCGCCATATTCCAGGGCCAACAGCTGTGAAGTAAAACCTACTTCGACCAGAATTTCTCCAACTGAAATATAATATAGACCTTTATGATGATTTTAGCACTTTCCTCCGAAGGAAAGTAGCTATTGAGGTTGGACTCATGACGGAATTTTTGAAAAATTTCTTCAAATCTTTATCGATCCTACCTAGTAGACACCGAAAATGACCCCCGTTAAAATTTATATATATCTATATATATATATGCATATATATATATATATATATATATATATATATATATATATATATATATATATATATATGTGTGTGTGTCTGTTAACACGATAGCGGCCAGAGTTTTTGTTTTTTCGTCACGAAACTTGGTATATAGCATTCAATTAGCAAACGATTGAACGAGTTCGTTAACCACCAAAGTCGGTCCACCGGAAGGGGGGGGGGGTTTACCCCGAACCCAAAACACTTATTTGACTATGTCAGCCGTAATATTTGTTGTATTTTAACGAAACTTGGTATTCGTAGTGTTAATATAGAGAGAAAAGTGAGATATAAAAATGAACTAAATCGGTTCATTAGAAGGGGGGGTTTACTCCGGACCCACAATACCAATTCGCCACTACCAGCCGTGATTTTTGGTATATTTCGACGAAACTCGGTATTCGTAGTGCTAATCCACAGGTAAATATGTCTTGTAAAAATAAACGAAATCGGTTCATTAGGAGGGGGGGGGGGGTTTACTCCGGACCCACAATACCAATTCGCCACTACCAGCCGTGATTTTTAGTATATTTCGACGAAACTCGGTATTCGTAGTGGTAATCTACAGGTAAATATGTGTTGTAAAAATAAACTAAATCGGTTCATTAGAAGGGGGGGTTTACTCCGGAACCAAATTCCTAATATACTCATACCGGTCGTAATTTCTGCTGTATTGTAACGAAACGCGGTATACGTCGTGGGTAACTCATGAGAAATAAGTGTTGTAAAAATGAGCTGAATCGGTCAATCGGAAAGCGGGTGTTTAATTTGTAATATATTTGAATAGAAAAGCCGGCAGACGTAGGTTCACAAAGCCGCCGCAAGGAGCGCTTTCTACCACTAGAGGGACTGTACCCTGTTCCTGCGTTAGATCAAAATACGATAATATGAGGATTTTTGTATTTATTACGTAGTGTAATAGGTAACATATGTAAACATAACTCTGGAAGCAAATTAATAATTGATCAGTTACTCATTACAAATTTAAAAGAGAACTATTCATGTTTTTATTTTATTTATGTAGGATATTTTAAGCAAATTGTTCTGGAAACCAGTCTACACTACCCAAATTCTGAGGAAAGTGCTTAGTTATGCAGCTCCTGTGTGACGGACTTTTTATTTATCTCGTTGCATATATGCTTATTTTACAAAAAGCCTGATTTATTTTGCGATAATCGAGCTGTTGGTTATCGAAGTCCGACTCTTATGAACTGCATCATCTTAGTCAAAGTGATGAATGAAAGTCCAGAAATTCCACAGGTGTTTTATTTTAGTGTGAACGTTTACGGAGGCTCTCCTAGGCTGCTGCCTGTTGTAATAAACACAAATAAACGTACTTTTTAAATTAGATATTGGCGTCACAATTTTCAGAAAAATGTATTTTCAGGTTATTATTAATGTATTTGATCAATTTATTTGTTCTTCTTCTCTGGTTTTAATTGAGTTGTCAAATTCTAGTTTCAGGTACATCTTTCATCTCCAGCAGAAGTTTTGTATTTCTCGTCTTGCTTCCTCCGACTTGTGGCCATAATATTATATGTGGTTTTTGACCTCAGATTAAATCATGAATGTAAGTCTGAAGGAATTTTTTCACGTTTTAATGAATTATCAAAAGAATAACGAAGCATTCAGGCAATTTTTCGACAAATTCATTTCGATTGCGTTAATTTTTATTTTTTCAGAGGCTTTTTATTTATATTAATATAGTCCAATTTATAAATATATATATATATATATATATATATATATTATTTGATTTTCCATATTTTTTCTTCTTCAATCCTATTTCTTATTTTCTAATTATTATTATGGCTAATTATTATTGTGTCATAATTATTATTATTATCATCAGTTTTCTTTTCGTTTTAAGATATTGATCGTACATAATGTAAATATTTATTTATTTAATTTTTCAGAGCCCGCTACTCAGGCAATTTGCTTTATTTAACCAGTAGGGTGCAAGCAAGATTTTAAATAACCCTTTTAGTAAAAACCACAAAATTGCTACAAAAATCGAAGCAATAAAGTCTATCAAATTTTAAAAAGGAAACAGAAAAAATGAAAATTAATAATGAGAACAAATATAAAGCCTAAAAGTGTAAAAGCTAAAAATAATGTAAACATTGTGTAGAAAAGTAAGTATTTGTAGTAGTTAATTGTATTTTATTTTCATTTAGTGTGTGATACTTGTAAATTTATTTCTTATTATTATCAATATTAATTTAATGTGCTGGGTTCCATGCTACAAAATTGTAAATTTTTAAGAGAACGAATATGAGCAAAGTGTGTAGCGTCCGTTTTCATTTACATTGTCCAAAAGTAACACATTGTAAGTTACAACATTTTACATATAAAGTCAATTGAATGGTCAATTAAATCAGTTATTGTGACACTATGGAATAGAATATATTCCAAAATTGCCTTAGTTTCTAAGGTTTCAACTTAGAAAATATTATAATACTTAAAAAAAATAAGAAATTATTATGTCTTATGTATTTTCTTATATGTGAATGATTCACATATAAAGAAAAAGACATAATAATTTCTTATTTTTTTTTTAGTATTATAATATTTTCTTAATTGACTCCTTATAATTCCATTATAATTACTATTATCATTACAAAAGCTCAGCTATGGAGTGTGGCATGTTGTGTGAAATGGAGGTCATGGCCACTTGTTGGTAGTGAGATTGCTAGCTCCTAAGTACATCATTAAAGTTAAAATATAGCTTCCTCGACAAGTTTTGAATAGTCTTCCAAGGTCGTTTTCGGTCTCCTTAATAACAAACTTTTCCCTTATTTCTCGACAAGTTCTCGGACTGCAGTAGCTCAAATTAAAAAAAAAATAATTTCGTTTAGAGCCTTCTGCTCAAATTCAGGAACATAAATATGCTTTAGGTCCACCCGCCAAACCTACGTAATGTCCTGTATAACATACAGTATTCTTTTTCGTACATGGCCACCGCGCGAACGCCAGCGGACACTTTTTTGTAATGTTTTTTTTTTTTTCAGTTTAGTCATCGCTAAAGTATATTTATGCTAAAAATACACTCTGTCTCAGTATGCATAGCAAGAACTATCAACTTTATTTTTTGCATCAGTTCCAAGATGAAGTGAAGAAACTTCCAAAGTTAAATACATTTAATGACTTCTCTTTCTCCTTAAAATACTTCCGAGCCATTACGAAACGTAATTGTTCCCAAAACCCACTTGGCTTTTAACACTTATCCGTCGAAATGAGCAATGTTTGTTCCTTATGCCACAAGATTTACATGTTAATATAAATTATCTTTCTTTTTTTAATTGCACGTCATTAATGGTTGTTAATATGTATTAAGTTATTATTACTAAATGTTTCGTTTGCCTGAAACTAATTCAAGTTTAAAATAACATTAAAAAAAGTCCGACTCGCAGGAACTGCATCATCTTAGCGCGGTTCCTGTTCATATCCCTATTGTCATTTGAAAAGCTTAGAATAGAAACAGATAATATTTTCCTCAGCCTTTGTTCAAAGGGTTTTATGACTTTACCTGGTCGGGTCCGCCAGACCCTAGAATCCTCTTCTACCGATACTTCATTTCATAAGTTTCAATGAATGGGAAAATCAATTAAAAAATAAAATAAAAAAACCAACAGCATGAAGGCAATTGAAAATATTCAAAAGACGTCATCGAATCTCTTTCTCTTGGCAAGCTATATTTCTAACAATGAATAGATTTGCCTAATCTATTTTATTGATAAATACATAATCTAACTATAAGCAATTAAAAAATAACATGGAATAAAAACAGACAAAAAGAACCGTTCGAATAAACGAAATCAATTACTTCAAAGTTTAAGCACTTATTTCTCCGATTGACATCACCTAATCAAAAATTGTTTCAGAATCTTTTTTGTAGAGAATTTATAAAGCTTTCAAATAATTTCTATCCACTTATCACGATTTCCCAACTGTGTTCGAGATATTAATGAAATTATACGAAGTTCCCAAAACTTTTCATGTCTGTTCATAAAATATTTTATTCAAACCCTTCCTTAACTCCAAACGTAACCAAAAGTTTAACATGTTAGTTTTGATGAAATTCAAACACGCAAAAAATGTTTCAACTGAATCCCATGATTCTAAGTAACCAAACCAAAAACTTGATTTAACAACTTTTATTTCCGATTTTCTCAGAAACGGTTAAAGCTATCGCCTTAAAAATGGTTTCATTCGTTGAAACAAGTACTTACAAGCATATGAACTCAAAAACGTAAGCGTTACGATTTTTTTCGCGCGAATTTCGCCCCAAACGCCATCTTCCAGAGGGCGGATTTTGCTGGTTAACGAACTTGACCTTTCAAATTGGACGAAGGATTATTGTACCAAATTTCATCAAAATCGGACCATTAGGGACGCCAGAAATCCGAACAGACAAATAAATATATAAATAAATGTATACATATAAATATATATATATATATATATATATATATATATATATATATATATATATATATATATATATATATCCAAATTTGAACCACCGTTATTTTCGGTTTCTAGGGGTTCTGAACGCGAAATTTTCTAGTCGGCACTTCCGGATTGTTTCATGAGATCAACCTTATAAGCGGGGTTCCTCCCTATGAAGGGAGGGAGGAACCGCGCTAAAAACCATTTCTGCCCTTTAGGTTTCATTAGATTTTCTTAATTAATTTCGGGCCTTTTAAAGAGCCAAAAAGCCGTTTCTCGTGGATGGTGTAATTGTCTAGGGTTTCAAATAAGAATTCCAAAAGCAGGAGCTGTTGTTAAGCTCTGCAATTTGCTAAAATGCGTTTTACTGTGGGATGCACAATGCACTAGTTGCTTGCTGGCGAAGATACATTTGGTATGAGGTGTCTGTGAGGTTGGATTGAATTTGGTTTTAGAGCAATAAAATCCTTCGCCCTATTCTCACATGGGTTAATAAGACTTATTTTCTTCTTCTCTTATGTGCTAATGTTGTCTTTGGATTAAGACATTTTTTAATCTCACAAATCATTTTTTTTTTAAATTTATGGAATAGAATACTTTCCATAATAGTTTTAGTTCCTGACGCGTCAACTTAGGGTTTCGGTGTATTCCACAATGTCCAGGAATTCATAAAAATGTCACCTTTTTTAATGGGTATCGTTGATTATTTTAACACTCATCGATGACTAATTTAACATTTTTTACGTATGTTTTAATTCAACGCATCCCTTAATTACATAAGTATCACAGGAGTTGGAAGCAAACGAAGTAACATTTAGTGAAATCTTCCTAGAATGACATCGTTGTGAGCAACGAGAAAGCTGCCATGGTTTTCATCAGAACTGCTGGACTATCATTATTTCGAGTGGATTCACACTGTTACGAAATAAGAGAATGACCAGAGTAGAGATATTGTGTAATGTGAACAAAGATTCTTTTTAGCTTCTTGTAAAGAATTAAAAAGCAATGACCTATTCATATGTAGAGAATCTACGATATTTTACAAAGTGCCCTAGAATTTTCATCGGGTAGGACCCTTAAAAAATGAAATATGATTACTCGCATATTTTTAATATAAAGCCAAATAGCTCCATTTCAAGTTTTTAGATTCATATTGTAGCTACCTCCATTAAGAAAGGAAACCCACTTAGGACGATGACATAACGGCGATCCACAAATAATGACGAAAAATTTCGATGTTATTCGATTATTTATTCTTGTAGATGACCCAACATATATATAAATTGATCAAAATCTTTGAGAATATGTAAAAATTTTGTACATATTCCCACATCATGCCTCACAATGTTACTGTTCCAAAACCACCAAAATTAATGGAAATATGTATATCATATTGTTGTAATTATCAATAAGGGTTATAACAAATTAAAAAAAAAAATTGGAAGCTTGGGATTGGTAAAGCATTAACCATTATCCAACATATCGGGCGTGATTTAAAAAAATCCGTCACGCAGGACCTGCATAACTAAGCACTTTCCTCAGAATTTGGGTAGTTTAGACTGCTTTCCATAACAATTTACTTAAAATACCCTACATAAATAAAATAAAAACATGAATAGTTCTCTTTTAATTTTGTAATGAGTAACTGATCAATTATTAATTTGCTTCCAGAGTTATGTTTACACATGGTACCTACTACACTACGTAATAAATACAAAAAACCTCATATTATCGTATTTTGATCTAACGCAGGAACAGGATACAGTCTCTCTAGTGGTAGAAAGCGCTCCTTGCGGCGGCTTTGTGAACCTACGTCTGGCGGGCTTTTCTATTGAAATATATTACAAAGTAAACCCCCCTTTCCGATTGACCGATTCAGCTCATTTTTACAACACTTCTTTCTCATGAGTTACCCACAATGTATACCGCGTTTCGTTACAATACAGCAGAAATTACGACCGGTATGAGTATATTAGTACTTTGGGTCCGGAGTAAACCCCCTCTCCTAATGAACCGATTTAGTTTATTTTTACAACACATATTTACCTGTAGATTACCAATATGAATACCGAGTTTCGTCGAAATATACCAAAAATCACGGCTGGGAGTGGCGAATTGGTATTGTGGGTCCTTAGTAAACCCCCCCCCCCTTCACCTAATGAACCGATTTAGTTTATTTTTACAACACATATTTACCTGTGGATTGCCACTACAAATACCGAGTTTCGTCGAAATATACCAAAAATCACGGCTGGTAGTGGCGAATTGGTATTGTGGGTCCGGGGTAAACCCCCCCCCTTCTAATGAACCGATTTAGTTCATTTTTATATCTCACTTTTCTCTCTATATTACCACTACGAATACCAAGTTTCGTTGAAATATAACAAATATTACGGCTGACATGGTCAAATTAGTGTTTTGGGTTCGGGGTAAACCCCCCCCCTTCCGGTGGACCGACTTTGGTGGTTAACGAACTCGTTCAATCGTTTGCTAATTTTATGCTATATACCAAGTTTCGAGACGAAAAAACAAAAACTCTGGCCGCTATCGTGTTAACAGACACATATTTATTTATTTATTTATTCATTATGAGCTACGCAACTTTAGCGATAAGCTCATGATCAGAAAAATCTCTGTCTAGTCAAGAAAAAAAAAGAAAAAAAAAGAAAAAAAAAACATAGAACAAAACGAAGACAAGAACATCCAGAACAATTTCATAATAATTTGAGTGACTTTTCACTGATGTGTGCAAATATTCGCGCATACATATGGTTAATGTATATATTATATCATATCCATACAATACTCATACATAATTTTTAAGTATGTTCATACATCAAAAATGAAATCAAGTGAAAAAAACAGAAAAAAAAAAAGAAAATATAAAACTAAGTGGTCACATTAAAAAATAAGAAAATGGCTAATATGTAAACAAGTAATAAAAATGATTCTGTTGTCTCTGATTAACTAAAAAAAAAAAAAAATAATAAAATAAAAATAAATAAAAAATAATAATAATAATACAAGAAAAAAAAAGAAAGGAGAAAGGAGGAAATAAAAAAGAAGAAAAAATATTATATATAGCTACATAGAAGAAAAGTAAATTCAGGGTATTTTAATGTGTTATATTTTGTCATAAATGTTGAGTGTCTTAAAATGTCTAAGTATTGTGTCGATGTATGGACTACCTTCAGTCAGTAATTCGTGAAGGTCGTGAGGAATGTCTAAGTCACTTCTAAGTCTACAGTCTGTCAGTATGTGTCTAACAGTCAAAGTCTCATTACAACTTGCAAGGTTGGCCTCTGCTTGTTTTCCATTAAATAAGAATGGGTTAGATGGCAGTGGCCAATGCGAAGCCTAGCCAAAATCACCTCTTCACGCCTGATGCGGTGTTCATTTTGCCAGGCTGTCGTAGTGTTTTTAATTACTCGTAATTTCGAGTCTGATCTCTGCCAGTCTAATTCCCATTCTTGGAGGACCTGTGCATGTAATGCTGTACATACGTCTGATGTTGTCAGTATGTTAATGTCTATAGTCTGTCTTTTTCAGACACACACACATATATATATATATATATATATATATATATATATATATATATATATATATATATATGTATAAATTTGAACGGGGGTCATTTTCGGTGTCTACTAGGTAGGATCGATAAAGATTTGAAGAAATTTTTCAAAAATTCCGTCATGAGTCCAACCTCAATAGCTACTTTCCTTCGGAGGAAAGTGCTAAAAATGATGTTCCTTGAACAAGTGGTTACAGCTTCAGCGACCCCAAGCCTCCAAGATTTGGACCATTTTTTTTTTCAACCTGTTTGCCAGTAATGTGTATCTGAGTATTTACGTTTCTTCATGTGTGAATATACCGACCGATATTTCCTTTGGCGCTTTACTTAGGCTCCACCTTCATTGGACCCGTATTTCTTCCGATCCTATCTAATTTGATTTCATTTGGGCGACAACGGCCGACGTGAGTGCCTACATTGGTCCCGACTTGATCCGATCCGACCTAGTCACTGTAATGTCCTCGTATTGAAGTGAAAAGAATGATTAATTTATGAAATACTACCTAATAAGCATTGAAATCTTCGATTTGGTTAAATGTTGGAGGTATGAAGGAGTTGAGAGGCCGATCAATCTTCTGGAAGTATATTAGCCCCGAAAAAATAAATCTTAGTGTAGCAGTTAATTTTTAACTATTAAACTACGATAAGAGAAGTCTTAGAATTCATATTTAAAAATTATTTATAAGAAAGGTAGCTAGAAGGTTATAAGTATTGGAAGGTTACAGACTTTGGATGGTTATAAACAACTTTCCACGTAATTTAATAAACAAGGAAAGCAAAAACAAAAATGTGAATTGACAAAGTTGTTCTAAATTTGATTAGCTCTCATTTAAAAAAAAAAAAAAAAAAAAAAAAAAAAAAAAAAAAAAAAAAATGCATTGAAATCGGTTATGATGTAGAGGCTGTAGACCGAAATCGGCCGTCGTCGACCGGTGTCGGTCCGAAATAGGTCTAGAAAAAACAAGTTTGAATTGCCGCGAATCGGTGGCCATCTGGTCGGATCGGGACCAATGTAATTACCTACATTGAGATGCATGTGTTTGTTTTTCTTTGGACAGTCGGTGGCTATCGGATCGGATCGGGACCAATGTAGATGCCCCTTACCCGAGACGATCCCTCAGACCTTTATACGCCCTTCCAGTTACATCTGACCTGACCTTTACTACCCGCGTCCTTTGAGGCAATCTATCCTCTGAAATCCGCCATACCTCTTCACTCTCAGCCGATAAATTCCATTTATTTTAATATCTACTTTCTTGGTCCATCATAACGGCAGAGCACTTTTTTCTTGTTTCTTAGTTTTTTATTCGTTGACTTCTTTCTGTACCTTTAATATGACTTACAGGAACTATTGATGCAGGCCTTTCATTAACACCAAATTAACATTTTTAAGTTTTCCTAATTTTTTTAAAAAATGATTTGAAAATAATATATTTTATAATTTGCCACCTAACTGGTCGACGACAAAGAAAACACTAATGGAATACTTAAGCCTCAAAAGTGAAGTACACCACCAATAGTGCAAACTCCATAATAAAATAAATAAATTTTGAATACATTTTTGTATTTATTCTATCCCTTATTCCGTTACTTTTTTTTAATGATCTTTTTGTGTTTCCTTTTAAATATTTATTTTCAATATTTATGTATCCATTTATTATTATTATTTATTGGATTTATGTTCGTTCATATTAGGTTACAAGGAAAACTAGTATAATTTATTACTTTACCCTTTTCATTTTTGGTTTATAATCAAATATTTTGATACAGTATGTTTTTATTAATGAGTACAATAATTACTTTTATAAGGACAGAAAATTGACTTAACATAAGATTTGGCAGAAGGTGACAGATTTACCTATGCAGTCATCATGAAAGCTAAAAGAGAGAGATGCTGCATTTGTACAGAATGGCGTGAAATTTCATTTTAACGCAAGAAATATTTATAAGTAAGTAAATGAATGTACTTAGATTCAATGCACTTTGCTTAGGCCTCTCGTCCACTGGAACCGAAAAGCTGCGAACTGCGAAGTAACGAATTCGGGCGAACGCCGTTCGTCCGAAATCGTGCGAATGCCTCTCGTCCATTGCCTCAGGATTCGTCCGAATTCGGAGTAAACTTGATGGGTCGTCGAAAAGTTTTTTCTCATGATTCTGATGAAAAATGTTTCGCTTTGGAATATCACCTTTGATTCATCGACGGCTCCGACGACATCAACAAAGACGGGAAATGTGGGCGAATCACATTGATGTCAAAAGAAACGAGTTCGGTGAATTTTTCCATTAAATGGAATATTTAATGAGAAAATATTTGAAGATATTTCCACAAATTTTGTGCAGTAATCTTCAAATAGACGATGACCATCAGTTTTCCTATTTTCGAATAAGAAAGGATACATTCTTGACAACATTTATTCTACAATATTTTGTTCCCCGTTGGCCCCACAGATATTTCCTGTCAAAAGCAAAATTAACTTCTCACTGTCCATTTTTAACCATGACATTTCGCACTCGTTCGCAACTATAAATCCCAGCAGAATGGGATCGGTTCGCACTTCGGACCAGTTCGTACGAAAACGGACGAACGATAAGGGCCCAGTGGACGCGGTCCATGATTGAACCACGTGTTTGGATTGTTCGTGCGTTTTCGTCCGAATTCGGACGAATTCATTTCGGAGCTTTTCGGTTCCAGTGGACGAGAGGCCTTAGCAATATTGAAATGTTTTAAAACTATAATCCAAATCATATATTTGACGTTACGAGAACCAATAGATACATATTTATAAACATTTCAAGTTTACAACCGCGCAGAGTGTATCTATTTCTCTATGCGCGCAGAGTTTATCTAGTAATATATATATATATATATATATATATATATATATATATATATATATATATATATATAAACCATTTTTATAGGGACCAGTTTTGGTATCCATGAAAAAAATTAATGAAAATAAAATAAAACCCTATCAAAAATCTTTCATGGATAGGATAAGAGTAGGTACCACAAACCTTGGAAATTTGATGAAAAACAAAAACTAGTTTCGATAATTTTATTATATATATATATATATATATATATATATATATATATATATATATATATATATATATATATATATGTGTGTGTGTATTATTATTTGTTAATTGTGTATGATATTTACCAAGGTATGTGATGACATACTGTATGATGCCTGCATGAAGGCCTATGCCCCGAGTGTAGTGGTAGTGTTACTTCGAACTCCATCTGGTACTGTCTGCCGGTGTCCATCGGTAGACTGACCAGCTAGCCTCTCCTACCCCTCCCTGGCAACACTCCCCTCCATGTCATCCCCACCCCCTACATGCTTTCTTGTCGAACATCAGGAGAAAAGAGAATTTGTTGAAGAATCCTAGATTATTGTCGGCCTAATATAGTCCCTACCATGTCAAACAATGGAATATGCAAATTGGAGCAAACTAGGGAACGAACATATTCTATCCATTGAAGAAGTAATATATTGAATAATGGTTTTTAGAGGTCCGCAACTTTTGGCGAAGGTCTCCTTACAGTTTTATGACTATGAAAATCAGTATCATTCCAAAGAAAGAGACAAAAAATAAAATTGAATAAAATAAATACGTAATTATAAAATGTAACAAAATTAAAAAAACTAAAAACAACAAAAAATTATAAATAAAATAATGGAATATATATATATATAACAAAAAAATAAGTACTTTAAATTAAAATTGTATAAATGCGATTTTTACTTCTGGACGAATGTCAATTAAAAATTTCATTTTATATTTATATTTTAAATAAAGCTCAACTATATTTAAATTTTATATATTTTATTAAATTTTTGAGTATATGTTGAGTGTCTTTAAATGTTTGAGTATTGTGTTGATGTGAGGTCTACCTGGTGTTATAGTATGTCAACTAAGTTGAGTGGCCTTTGTAAGTTGTCTCTCTGTCTACAGTCTATCAGTATGTGTTTCACTGTAAGGTCTTCGTTGCAATTACTGCACCTTGGTCTGTCAGTTTTTTTGGGAAAGATGTCCTTGAGTTAGTATGCAGTGTCCAATTCTAAGCCTGGTTAATACTACTTGTTCCCGTCTTGTGGGGTTTTTGTTAAACCAGGATCTTGTTGTGTTTTTATTCTTTCTTAACTTGCTTTCGGATTTAGTCTATTCTTATTGCCAGTCGTCCAATATGATGGTTTGTGCTAAGGTGCATAAATCTTATGTAGTTACGGTTTCTGCGTCTGTTGATTGTTTCTGTGTCGAAAATTTTGCTTGTATGTCTACTTTGTGGGATACAAACGTGACCCGTCACGTTTAATGCATTAAAGGCTATTCTAAAAGGGTTAGAGTGGCAACAATTTGCGAGATTTTTCATATTCGATAGTTTGACATGGCAGGGGCGATATGTTATCTGTCATTTGCTAAATAGGATTAATATGAATAAATTATATTATATAAAACAAGCATAAATAAATAAGTGCCTCATGCCTTTTCTCCCTCTATAGGGAGGAGCCCCGCTGAAGAAGTCGGCGCGATGACAAAATCCGGAAGTGCTGACAATAATAGTTCACGCTTCAGGACACATATATCAAGAAAATAACCGTGGTTTTAAATTCGTATATATATATATATATATATATATATATATATATATATATATATATATATATCTGTTCACTCTCTCAGGCTCAAAAATGGTCCGATTTTGACGGAATTTGTTACAAAAATACATTGTCTACTATAAAAGGTCAAATTCGTTAATCAGCAGAATCCTCCTACCGGAACACGGTTTTATGGGCGAAATTCGTGCGAAAAAAAATCGTTGCGCTTAGGGCTTTTCATTTGAGCTTATCTAGGCACACTGTTTACGTTCCCTAGCGTAGGAAAACGAATGAAACCATTTTTAAGACACTATCTGTTACCGTTTTCGATAAAAATGGAAAAACTAGTTTTTGTAACTAATTTTCGGTTTGGGTACTTAGAATAGTGGGATCTAGTTAAAATATTCTTTACGTGTCTAAAATTCATCCAAGCTAAGATGTTTAAATTGTGGTTGCGTTTCGAGTTAAGGAAGTAGGTATTAGAAACAAAATATATTTATAAAAGTGAAAAGTTTTGGGACCTTCGTATACTTTCCTGAATATCTCAAAAACCGTTGGGAAATCCTTGTAAGTGGGAAGTGGTCATTTAAAAATTCTCTACAAAAAAGATCCTGAAGCATTCGATGGGGCGATGTCTGTCGAAGGAATAAGTGCCCAGGTATTAGTGTTAATTATCTTCTTTTTTTTTTGTCTCACTTTTTAATATTCGTTTGTATTTTTTTAAAGCGCATTTTATAAATATTTTAATTGGATTTAAAGAAAAATGATTATTTTAGTAAAACAAGGTAAGAAAATAAGTGACATATTTGCATTGGTGTTTTCCACCGAAGCGAACTTCGAGAAGGCGAAAGAAGTAATTTCCGCTCAAGATGCTGTCAGTTTCCTGTGTGGCGCCTAAAATTTTTCTTCACAGATTTAATTTTCACTTTTACAAATCCTTACATTTTTTACGAAAGAGCAAAAACAAAAAATTTACTGTTTCCCAAAATTGTCTATTCTGTTTCCAAATGTTTCACGAAAGATCAAAACGGTAAATGTTTCTGTACCTTTAAAAATGTCACAAGGGATTAGAACGGAAATGCACTAAGATGACACAGTTCCGGCGAGTCGAAATTTTTTTTAGTTTCATTTAATAGTAAAATAATACAGTTTGTCTTAGGAATAATCGAAGAGATATGTGACTTTGTAAGTGCCGCTTAAATTTGTGTACTTTGCCTTGTGGTCCCTAAATTCTCGCCAATCTTCGAGATTCCTTAGATTAGGTGTTTAAATGTTTTACCTTCCTGAGTCTAACTCGTCCTAAATAAATTTTCAATTTAATATATTCCTTTAAAAATTGTTAAACAAATTGTTGTATTTATTTGTCCTTATAATGTTGAAACTCAGGTTCGAACATTCGTATGAAAAAAAACAAAAAAAAACTGAAATAACTCTTTTGAAGAAGGGATACATATTTGGATGGCCGGACTGTAAATGTAAAGTGCCCTTTCATAAGTGAATCATATAACTGGATCATGTATAGAGTAATTGAAAGCTTTGAAGTCGTGGAAAAAATTAATTTCGTTATTCCCAGCAATTATGGAGACAAACGACGTTATGAACTGGGGGATAGTGCTGTGTTTTTTCCTACGCAGAAACAATCCGTAGGGAAACATCAAAGGCAAGGGGCCGACGGAAAGGTAAATCAATATTCCCGCTATTTAAGCATAAAGAATCGAGTCTCACCCATATAGCCCCTATTTTTAAATATTTATTTAGGGACAATATCCCGCTTTTCGCAATACTCCATTGCCGATTGATGAAAACTCTTACACGCTTTTATATCAACAAAATATAGAGACATGAATATCCCACCGAAGGCAGATAATTCATCTACCTTCTGATCCATACTGATTTTCCTTGGATGCAAATGCAAAAAGACTGATGTGCAAACATAATGTAAATAAACTTAATTTAAAATCATTTAATTGTATATATGTGTGTAAATAATAAAAGCAAACTTGTATTAAGCATAATGTAATGTAAATATATAGACAATAAGCTGATATAATGTAATTTAGTAATATGTGTATATATGTTTGTATGTGTGTAGGTATGTATATTTATGTATATATATGTGTATATATACATGTATGTATGTGAGTGTGTGTGTGTGTGTGTGTATATATGTATGTGTTTGTATATGTATGTGTAATAACTATATAAAATGTAAGGTGTACATCGCCATAAAGCGGAACGCCAACAAATAAATAAATAAAACAAAATATCTGATATAATTTTTTATCGAAAATTACAAAATTATTTCAAAAATATCAATAATAAATCAGGAATGCACGTTGAATCAGTGTTGGGCAAAACTAACGTTAGTTTACTCTAACTAAAAATAAACTCACGTTATATTTTTAGTTTTATATTTATATCATTTTTAGTTTTAGTATCAGTTTTTAGTATGATAATTAGTTTAATTTAAGCAAAAGTGAACTTAATTTATGATTTTAGTTTAGTTTTAGTTTTTAATATACTAATTAGTTTATTGCATACATTGATTCAGAACAAGGGTAAAACAAAATAGGTGTGTATGTATTTTATTTTAAATGAAGAGTGTTTATTTATAAACTATAATGGGGATGAAATGAGGTTACAACTTACAACTACAACTTCAGCCTATTTAAAACAAAATGAAAACAAGTTCTATTAGTTTTAATCATTTACTTAATTATTGAAATAACATATGATTTATATTAAAATTTGCGTTATTTTAGTAAAACTAAACTAAATCTTTAATTTAGTTTTTAATTAATTCCCAATGATTTAGTTTTAGTTTATCTAATATCCATTAATTAATTTTATATTAGTTTTTTTAGGTTGCAATTTTTAGTTTAGACTTTGTTTATTCTAAAAAATGAATGTAGTTTTAATTTTAGTTTTGCCCAACATTGCGTTGAATCACCGAAGTTAAGCAACCTCGGGCGTGGTCAGTACGTGAATGGGTGACCAACCACGTGCTGTTGGTATTATAAAAGGGTGGCAATCTGTAGACTGGCCGGCGTTAAAAGTCGAATCGTTGTTACGCCGATAAACACACACACACACAAAAAAAATCAGGATCTTGTCTGCCACACTTGTTGCTCAAATTTTAGAATCCCAAATTACGCTTTATAGAGCGCTGATCCGATTAAAAATGTCATTAATCCAGATTCTAAAATTAAGGAGTATCTCAAGATTATTGGTTGTTCATAACAATTTTATAAAATACTAGCTGTTACCCAGTGTGCCATGCTACACCTACTTTCTGTCTATGACTCCCCCCGTATCAAGATCTACTTGATACCTAGCTGTCTATACCCAGTTACGAAAATCGGTCAAACGATGTGAATTTGTTTTAGTTGATAATGATACCGGCAGAGGCCAGCTCAGCAGCACTTCATCTGACAGCCGACAGAGGCCAGTAGCGGAGCCTGCGAGTAGATAGCTCTTTTCAAAGAATAGCCAGCGCTCCTTAGTTAGGTTCATAATGATACCGGCAGAGGCCAGCACAACAGCACTTCATCTGACAGCTGACAGAGGCCAGTAGCAAATCCTGCGATTAGAAGAAAGCCAGCGCTCCTTAGTTAGACAGTGACTGTTGAAATAAAATTGAAATAAACTGGATTACATGATTATATAATGATGTAAAGTCATCATTCTAATTATCAGGAACATCAACAAATAAATTTGAGACATTATTGAAAATGGCTGTCGATTCAAAATGGCCGTCACAATCTGAATGGTTCAGTGTAGCCAATTTTTCTTGAACAAAACTTTTGACCTTTTGACCAAATTTTGAAATTTGGCTATTTTGACCTAGCCTAGGAGATTTCTCGTATCAAGACCTACCTGTGTGCCAAAATTGGTCAAAATAGGTCAAACGGTGTAGATTTGTATAAGGAACAAACAAACAGAAAAACAGACAGACACGTGATTTTTATATATATAGGTATCTAACATTTGTATCTGATATTGTACGGCGAGCTTCTTCGCATTATTTCAAAGAAATTCCCAAACACTCTGAACCTATCGACTAAAATTGAAAGACATGGAATACGCTTTTAATGTGTATATTCATAGGTCATAGGAGATCATAGAATTACTTGAGCAGCCAAAATGTAATATTAGTCAGGATCAAAACAAATTAAAAAAAAAAAATATATATATATTTTTATTAACTTTTATAACCGTACCCCGACAATATCCACATTGACAACACATGCACACGCTTTCTACTTAAGTCTAAACATAGAACAGCTAAATCGGACTTAGTTTTAATTTTTAGATGGGGCCCTTAAACGACGGCAGTAGCGATGTAAAACATTGACTAAGAAACGTTTAGTTGACATATACAATAGAACAAAATAACACAAAATCTTAAAATTTGGAACTTAAGACCTTACAAGGGGTTTAGTATTGTCTTTCAAAGCCAAGCATGTATAAAACTTCCTATTTATAAAGAGCCGAGAGTATAAGCGACAGCCGCCTGCACTATTACTTTTCATTATCAGTAAATCATTGTCAAAGGAAATATTAAACCACTGAAAACTTATACCACTGGGCTAAGACTTATACATAGAAATAAAGTCGTATTTGACCTGAGACTTTATTTAAATTCTAATGAGCCTCGACCAAAGATCCAACTAGGACCAATGTTATGTAAATTAGAATGTCAACAACGTAGAACTCAGAGTTCTGAACTCGGGTTTTCGTGTAAATCATTTTTGACCACCGCTTGGTTCAATAGAAAACTAGAGGAAATTTTGAGCCTAACGTTTGTCTATTTTTTCAAACGGTCAAGATACACGAACTCATCGCAGGCATAACTATAATAATGCAATTATCGTTTTTAATCTTGGGGCCAACGGCCATAGCCACGTTGAATACACCGGTTCCCCTAGATCACCGAAGTTAAGCAACTTCGGGCGTGGTCAGTACCTGAATGGGTGACCGACCACGTGCTGTTGGCATTAGAAAAGGGTGGCAACCTGCAGATAGCCCGGCGCTAATAGCCAAATAGTTGATGCGCCGTAAAAAAAAAAAAAAAAAAATCTTGTGCCTTGAAATACCAAAACCGCAATACACAAGTGTTGACATTTCTTGCCTCCTTGGGCGCCTGCTCCAGCTTATTCTTGTCAAGATATTCTTTTGCTTGCCAAGGACCTTAACATCTTTGCTTAATCTTTTATTTGCCTTTATATATATATATATATATATATATATATATATATATATATATATATATATATTAAATGGATCGGTTTTTCTTTTGTGATTTAAGAAAAGAAGAACATATATATTCTCAGCGGCAAATGGGCAGAGGAAATCTTATGGTTTGGGCAAATATTGGGTTCAAGAAACAAGGCAACTTAATATTCCTATTTAAAAGAGTAAACTCAAAAGAACTCTCAAGACTTATTAGAACAAGAAAAAAAAACACTCTTAATGAGATGGCGAAAGTTCACCTGTCTTTCAGCAAGGCAATGCTCCTATCCATGCGGAATCATTAATAATTGATTCGTCCAAAACAATATAGACAAACTAGATTTATCTGCTATTATTAAATTAAAATCTTATTAAAAATGCATAGGGAATTCTTACAAGAAGAGAATACAGGGAGTCAAGACAATATTCAACAACTGAGGACCTGAAAAGTGCAATTTTAGCTTCATGGGAAGAAAAACCTCAAGAAATATTAAACAAATTATTTTATTGAATTCCAAAAATAATTTTTGAAGTAATAAAAGGTGGGTTGATGCTAATGATCCTAGAAATCGATGGACCAAAAAAAATAAATAAATAAAAGGTGGTGAAAAAGCCACAGAATTTTAAATTCTACTTTTATTGTTTTCCTCTTTCAGTGTATCTAACATTTCGACACACCTAGAATCCATTTCTCAACATTTTTATTTTACAGATATTTTTTATTGGGGTGTAATACAAAATGGCATTCTCAGATATGTTAAAAGTAATTGTATTAATATTTTGTATTGATAAAGTCAAACAAAAGGTCAGAAATAATATTTTATATAGTGTTACTAACATTTTGACACTGGGTATTAGTCCGAGATCCAGTAACCGTACGTTTCATGAAGTTTTTTATGGACCTTGAAATTTTGCTATATTGTACCTATTGGGTAGATAAGAAGGTATTGGGAAAAGGTGCAAAAAAATATTTCCCAAAAATTGAGTTTTATTCAGAAGCCAACTATCTTTAATGGAAAATTCAAACAATTTTACAATGAATAATAAATAAGGCCACACTTTTAAGGGGTATAACATGTAAAAAAAAAAATTAATTGTTTTTATTCTAATATTAAATGAGAGTTTTATTCACACTGTTATTTAAACCGGGACAGCTGTACAAGATCCATGTGAGCAAGATCCAATGAGAGCGCAGGGAACAACCACAACTGTGCGGTGCTTTCAGCCAACAATTATTTTTATGTTTCCTGATAATTAAACCCCACAAAAGTGTCTGCCCTTTTGTAATTATTTTCAAATATGTTTATTGAAGAAGCTGTTTAAATCGCAGCATGAATAAAGCACTTCATTTAATATTAAAAATAAAAACTAGGTACTTTGATTTTTTTTTTCATTTTAACCCCCTTAAAAGTGTCTGCTATATTTATTATTCATTGTAAAATTGCCCTAATTTGCAATTTTTTTTAAATTAACGGCTTCTGAATAAAACACTATTTTTGGGCAATATTGTTTTGCACCTTTCCCCTATGCGCAGTACCTGGTGTTCCAAGGTATGTCCAGGACAAACAAACTTACCTTCTTGTCTACCCCAGAGGTACATTATAGAAAAATTACAAGGTGCATAAAACACTTCATGAAAAGTGTGTTACCAGCTCTCCGACTATATGAGACAGGAAAAATGATATAGAAGGTACGATGAGGGCCGCCGAGGCAGAGAGTGCCTCGAACTTATCTCTCAGCTGTGGTGTACATATATTGACCCCACCCTTCACATCTTTGATGAGAGGTGATTGTCAGAATTTAGGAGAAAAAAAGAAAAAAGAAAGTACAGTAGACTCTCCCTAATCCGGCGTTGTCGGGACCAGGGTACAGTCGGATTAGCTAGGTAGTGAAGATTTTCTAGGAACTCATTCCTCTCGAGGACTGCCGGATTAGAGAGAGTGATGGATAGTAGAACGCCGGAAAAGGAGAGTCTACTGTATATGAAATCTGCTAAGTTAAGGAAAAGGAAAAATAAAAAAAAAAAAAGTCTTTTTATAAACCTATATGTACAATTTTCACAAAAAAATAATAGAGAATTATATAGATCAAATTAACATACCTTTTAACAATGAAACAAAAAGTAAACATTTTAAAGATAAATTATACTAACTATATTAACCATATAATTTACAATTGTATCTTTGACATTGAAAAATCACACCAATAAAATAAAATAAACAATGTATATTATACACTAGTTTCAATAATCCTAATAGTACAAATTTGATAGACCATTCAACTTTAGTTTCATTTATATATCACAAAAACAGCCATGTAAAAAAATTAGAGGCTGGAGAGTTCTCTTTCCTTCAATTAAAATAGGCAAGTCACTTATCAGAAAACGAAGTACAGACTACTAGCCAACAAATGATTTGATATTTGAAATTATTATTTTAGTGTCCTTTCTTTTATGAAAAAAGATTTCAGGAATAAACAAAAACATAAAATATTTATTATTCAGAAGATATGACAAAATTATAAACAGAGATTCTGAGGAAAAATAATTCAATTAATTTATTTAATGAAAGAATGATACTCTGGTTATTATTCACTTAATTAAATAATGTTTAATGTTTATAATATTTATTCTAGGCAACTTATTGGACTAGTGATTGGTCAATGCTATATCAAAATATTTCTGAATTAACTTCTACACCTTTAGTTCTATAACTACTCGAACCCCAGTCCATGTAATAACAGTTTTCGTAAAACGTTTAATTTACTTATACAAATAAAATAACTATACTTTTGATGGTAAATATAAGAAAACAAAGAGGAGCTATGCATATCAGCAAATTTCTAATTACAACTAACAAAAAATATGATTCCCTTTATTGAGAAAATATTAAAAATTAAAATACATGAACAATTTTTGTTTATAATTGTATAATTAGTACGGTTTAGAAACTATATAGGGTTCAAGGCTTATAACATTACATACTTAACTTTGACATTGAAAATTTGTCTAATATTTCCAAAATTTTTTTCCTGTGCAATATTTTCAAATTTTAAACTATTATTTACGATAAGTATCTCCTAGTTTTGTATAAATAAGCTGTAATAATTTTAAACCGATAAATTTCTTTGATTGGACAAAATTATTTGCCCAAAAACTAAAATTATTTATTTGACTTGCTTATTCCAAGTCATTGTTATTTCATAAAATACAACATTCACCTAAATTTTTAACTCGGAAAAAACAAAATTATAAATATCTTATTAATTGTATAGGAGAAAAGCAAAATGGTTAAGGGGTACAAGGTAATGAAACTGAAAATATATTTTTTTCATCAAGAACTAATGGTAAGTAGTGTGATATCTTAGCATTATGAATTTCTGATTATTTTAATTTAAGAAAAAATGCTTTAATTTTTTTTAAGAAAAAGTTGTTTAATTTTCTTTTAAAATGTATTTATTATTCTTGTGGGGTATGTAATTGTACATATTCCCACATCATGCCTCACAAAGTCATTATAACAAAAAACCAGCAATATTACTGGACATATGTAAATCATATTGGGTAAATATGAAGGAGAGCGCCCTCAGCACCGATTTTCTTCAAAGTTTGCACTATAACGTATTTTGAGGCACTAAACACGAATCCGTTAAAAAAAAAGTTGCTCTCAACTAGGAAAGAACTTATTAAGCACTAAAGTTCACTGTTATGGAGGTTATAAAAAACGGGGTAAACAGCATATTTGTAAACACGCGCATGCGCAATAGTCCTTAATAACGACGTGTAATTGAAATTTAGACTCACCTGTGGTAGCTGACTTGTCATAAACTGTCGCTTTTGGGCATAACTGCTATGCGTTTCCGCTCGCTATGCTCGCTCAAGAAGATATCAAACCCCTAGTCAATCCAACTCGCAGAAATTAATAGAATTCTTTGCCCAAAATTCGTCCTTCATAAAACCTTCATAACAGTGAACTTTTTTTTTTAAATAACTTCTATCCTAGTTGAGAACAACTTTTTTTTTAACGGACTCGTGTTTAGTGCATCAAAACACGTTATAGTGAAATTAAGAAAATTGTTGCTGAGGACGCTCTCCTTAAGATTTACCTCATATTGTTAAAATTATCAATTAAAAAAAAAACAAAAAACAAAAACAGAATGAACTTTAAATCTTTTAATATGAAATACCTAGAATACAAGCTTAGACATTAGATAAAGAATAAAAATTACTTTTCTAATAAACTGTTTCATTCTATGTAATGTACTGCTAAAATGTGTTCTTAGTTATTTATTTCTGTTTCTAATTTAGCTGTAAGTAAACTCAAACAATGTTCCCTTAATATGCTTCAAATAAAATGACTTTTACAATTCAGGAAGAGGAAAGAGAACTAATCGGGAACATCAGGTTAATTAGGCCTAAAATGAATGGCATTAGTTTCTGTTACTAAAGAAAAACATTTTCCTAAAGATATCTAAATATTTCTTTTTGGTACATGGAAGTTCAAATATTCTACAAATATTAAAAATATTTTTAATGAAGGAGACTTAGTAATAGATTGATGGAACTCTGTGGTACGGGATATGTGTGAGGGATAGCGCTTGTGCCCTTCTGTACGACCACAGGTAGTTGTCGATGAGGATAGAATTGCAGACAAACGCCTCATCCCCTTCCTCGACCATTAATTTCTCCACTTCCTCTTTCAGTCTTTCGACGACTTCAATCGAACAACCTCGTATTTCCACTTCCATTTCACAGCCACTTGCCATTTCTTGTTCTATATAAATTGCACAAAGAAAAGAATTGCATTAATTATACGGTTTGGTATTGTTCTTAAAAATGTAAAAATATGCCTCATCAAATGGTGCCTGGATATAGAACAAAATGGAGCAGTCGACAAATTTGCCAAAAGGCAATCCAACCAGGACGTCATCAATATTGTGTACTGAGATATGCAAAAAGGCAACAACAACAAGTTGTTGGAACAAGACAACAGACAAAAAACTAAAAGAAAATAAACCAACAGTCTGAGAATGGCCATCAAGCATAAGGCAGAATAGAAGGAAGGACGTCTCATGCTGCTTATGAATAGGCCAGTCATGGCTGATGCACTCAAATCTCATGATGAGACAGAACATACCAACCAACTAGTGAATTGTGTAACACACCATTAACTAAAGCTCATTTCGACAAAATGTGGTCTGAGACAAAACTTCAACTTACTGGACACCATGACAGAACTACTCTCAGAAGGGAGTCAATATATAGATGAAATTTACACATATTAGAAAAATAAAGACTTGAAAAAATATGACTGTACAGGGGAAAGAATATATATTTGTAATTTATTTTAGAATATTACTAATTTATGCCATTGAGATTTATTCATTGATAAATTTGAGAAATGCACCAATTAACTCATGACTACATATATCTACTATATAGATATAATATCTACTATATTTTAATTATCTTCTAATTGTCTGATGGCTTCACAGCACTACGTAACGTATATTGTTGTTGTTTTACAAAATATGTAATAATTATTGTGGCAGGATCTCCCCATGGTCTAATGGCTTATGCCTTGGATTCTAATACGGGAGATGGGGGTTCGATTCCCTCCTCATTTTAGGGCTCGTTGAGAAAATTCCCAGCTGCACCTTGGATATCGGCGCTATTAGCCCAGATGTCGGTGCGCCGTTTCTTCTATATTTTTTTTGGGGGGGGGGGAATTCTATGATTAGACTACAATTATCACAATATTTTTTTAAATATACTGAGATTATTATTTGAACTTCTTATTCAAATTGTTAACTATTTACACAGACTAAGTTCTTGTTCCTATGTTGTAAGAAAATTGCTTTTGTTGCGAGCCTTTAAAAAAAAAAAAAAAAAAAAAAAAAAAATTCGAACAATAACTTCTCTTGTTTTTTATATAAATAACTATTATATATTCTGAAGAGCTGACAAATTGATTTGAAGAGTCATAGATGAGTCATGAAGTAAAGAGTATTTCTCATCAATGTGTCAATCCTCAATCTTATGTGAGTCAAAGTGTCAGGACATTAAAAACAAAGAAACACATGATTTACAGGAAAAGTGCTTAAAGTAAAGAATCATTAACCTAAAGAAGATCGTAATGGAGAATTCCAGGAATAAATTAAGAGGCAATTGGCAGAGAAAATTAAGTTGGGAATAGACACTATTCAGCCTTGTGTCCCCCATTGTGGATGATGAGGTTACAAATTTAGATACTTAGAAACAGCAGATATGAAGGTCAAAATCCTTCAGGGGCCGATTACTCAACTCCCCTTTACTCAAAAAAGTGCCTAAACAGATAAAGGATTTGGAATTACATGAGAGGACAGTTATACCACAACTGACAATATCTTTAGATAAACGTGGAATATGCGCACCTAGTTTGTAAGTGGTTCAACAAAATTTAGCAGAAATTATAAAGGAATTGAGAAGGTCCAAAGCGGGAACAATTTTTTAATATCTGAGATATTCCAAAGAATTGAAAAGGTATTCAAAAGTTCAGATTTGAATTATAAAGAAATATTCTTAGAGCAATTACTTTTTTGAGATACTAAACGGAACAAAATACTTACTTGAGAAATGGAATTTATTTTTCAGTAATAGATTGAGAAGCCCTTGTTAGATTGTATAAGAAATTGTTCAAACCACATCGATAACACAACCTCAAAGACCAACATTTTAGTATTTTTAATTCGAAATGTCTATTTTAAAACATTTCGATCAATTTATTTTGTATTTCAAGAATTAATTTTAACAAATTATTTATTATCTTAAAAATTATTTAAAAATGCATTATTAATCCTCTAAAAACTTTTTTTTTTAAATGAAGATTTGAATAAAATATCATAACTATTGCTTTCATTTTATATTTTTAACTATTTTAAAACTATGCACTGCTAGAATGGATATTACCTTCTCTCAGAACACTCAGAAGTTCATCACTATACGACATTGTTTCAAACAGGACCAAAACTTGTGGTACCCTAAAAACCAAAACAAAGCATTTATAATAAAAATAATGACAAGGAACTGTATTATTGCAGCAGCCTAAACATACTTCACAAAAAATATAGTATTAAAATGTATTTAGACAAAGTTATAAATGATGTAAAGTAATAATAATAATAATGACACAAAAATACTATATATCACTATGAATAATAATAAAAACATCCTGTGAGATACACCTTTCAGGTATATAATGCACTACCCACACAAAGTGGTGAAACAAAAGTCTGCTCTGGAGGAAATAATTTCCTTGACATCGGAAGCAGTGTGAGAAATGCTCCGATTCCATGGTATGCCTCAAGATAATGGATATTTAAGAAGTATACAATCAAGCACTGGCATGAGCTTGGAGGAGAGTGATCCTTCTCGTACTCCTGTCAGAAAGTGGACAAGAAATACATAATAATGAAAGCTATGGACTGGATACATGAACAGTGCAGTCATGCGATTGTATTACCTGGCCACCAAAAGCGTACTAAAAACAGCACGCTGTACAACTATATGCAGCGAGAACCGTCTGATACTTCTTAAATAATCAGCATATGTATGTACATAATACATATGCTGGTTATTTGTATTAATGTGTACAATTATTTATTTCAGTTGGATACAAATCCCCTGAAGTAAATTGAACCCCTAGAAACGAAGGAAAACCACCCCAATAATATTAAGGTACCAAAGGGTCTCCCCGTGGTCAAGTGGCTAACACCTAGGATTTTCATGTGGGAGATCTCGCAAGTCTCTCTGGTGTACAAGGAGGGAGAGATCATTTTTTCTAAGATAAGATTTATAACATATTTGTGAAGTAACAATGAGTTATTATCGCCTACTAATGAAGTGGTTAACTTCTTGGTTCAAGAACCATTAGGTTCAAGAAGAAAGGCTACTAGGTGTTTCTTTCTAAGAGAGTATATTCACGAGTATCAAAACTTATTAGAACAACAAAAAACCACTTTTAATGACATGGCAGAAGGTTCATATGAATTTCAGCAAGACAATGCTCCAATCCATTAGGCAAGAATTATTAAGGAATGGATCATCCGAAAGAATATAGACAAACTAGATTGGCCATCTATTTTTCCAGACCTTAATATTATTAAAAATGCCTGGGGAATTCTTATTAGAAGAGTATATAGGGAATCAAGAAAATATTCCACAATCGATGAACTAAAAGTGAAAATCTCGCTTCAGGGGATGAAAAACCTCAAGAAACATTAAACAAATTATTTTATTCAATTCCAAAAAGAATTTTTGAAGTAATAAAAGGTGATGGAAAAGCCACAGAATTCCTCTTTTATTATTTTCTTCTTCCAGTGTGTCTAACATTTTGATGCACCTAGAATCCGTTTTTGAACATTTTTATTTTATATATATTTTATAATGATTTATAATACTAAATGGCATTGCCAGATAAGTTAAAAATAATTGAATTAGTATTTTTATTTGTTGATCTAGTCAAATGAAAAGCCAAAAATAATATTTTGCATAGAATGTCTAACATTTTGACGCTGAGTGTAGTTGAGCATTGAGATTGATTGTGTTATTGAGATGAATGTGTTATTAGTAAAATATAATATTATTGAAAATTTACCTGTAGTCAGCAAACATGGTTATAGTGTCAATATCTTCAAACTCACTAATTCCTTCACCATAATAAAGGGACCAAACATCTGCTACTAATATTTGAGCTCTCTTATGGAAAGAAACTAGAATAAAAATAAGAAATAAATTACCCACAGCATGGCAGAACAGTGCATAACCAAAACAAAGTGCTATAATAATGAAACTACTAAAACACACCTGACTCCCCTTTATAAGATGCGATATCATTAAAACAAGGAAATTCTGAAGTTATTAAATGCAAAAGTTTTTGCGCGTTCTTATTACACATCTTGATGCAGTTAATGAAATATCCTAAAATCAGATGCCAACTTAACCAAAAGTCAGTACTAATTAGAAATATTATCACTAGACTAGAAATATAAATCTCAAAATACCATCAAACTTGTCAATTAAAATTTTTCCAACTTCATGTAGACAACTAAGTCTTTCACTTAATAAGGGAATGTCCACTGAATTATTACCCCTTAAGATGTCTTTCAATTCCTTCAAAGTAATTTTGGAATAAAAATCAGGATTGTGCATACACTTTCCATTCTAGAAGAACAAAAACTGTTTATTAAAATTCACACAAAAATGAAACACATTAAATAATAACCCAAAATAAAGAAATCCATTCAAAGAGATTGATTTCGTCTCCATACATCAAGGGCTCTTCCAATAGCAGCACATAAGGCAAAATATCCAGTATAAGTCTGATTGCGAAATGTCACTTCCCATTTAGGTGTATTAGGATTTTCAGGACCAGGTGGTTTAGAAGTCCAAAAGCAAAAATTTAAAGTGTCTATTACAAAAACTAGATTAATGGCATCCTTTTCTGATAGGTCTGGGGGAAAGGTTTCAAGCTCAGCAGGACTGGATATTCTAATATTCTCTTCTCTAAGCTGCTTGAGAATCTAAAACCAAATAATAAGGAAATAAGTGAAAATAATTCTATAATATTCCAATACAATCCACGTTTGGTTTAGTTTTTGAAATTACATCTTTAGCAAGTTTATTAATTCCTTCAGGGTGAATGTTGACATGCTTCGCACGTTCAGAAATATATTTCGCTGATTTTTTTGGAGATAAAGGTACCTTCACAACCATTTCGCTGGTTAAAGAAACAAAGAGTCTGCAAAATAAACAAGAAAATCTATAACCAAAAGGTAACTGGACTGTTATGTCAACCTCAACATATGTTCTCCAAGTCAGCTGCTCAGATTTTCTGGGCTTTCTGGATCTTAGCATATTGATTTATGCAAATAATAAATAATCTTTCTTGGCTTGACTCCAAGGATTTTTAGAGTTAAATAAAAACTTACTATTAGAATAAGTCATTATACATTTTTTTGATAAATCATAACTAATGGATATATTTAATTAATTAATATTGTTGCTAGGCTCTATAGGCAAGCTTCTAGCGCTGTTTAAGCCATTGAGTTTGTAGGGATATACTATTGGAGTATGATATGATATACTATTGGAGTATTTGTAGGGATAAACGAGTATTGGATGACGAAGATTGTTGTAATTATGTAACTGAAATAAATTTAATCTTAAAAGAAAATATAAAATATATACGGTATTCCAATTAACTTAAATACTCGGACAATGTCACGCAGTATAGAAAATGAAGTAGGAGAAGAATGGACTGCATTAGAAGAGAGAAAACTTTATTAAAAAGAAATAAGATGGGCTGCCCAATTACATTGGGCTGCTAGATACACAGCGTGCTTATCATCCATTCGGAAATAGGGTAAATTTATAAGCTGAGATGGAAGGAGTTGGAAATAAGAAATAGTGAATAAACAAGATGAAGGCGAAAGAAGGCTATAGTGATAGAAGAGAAAGAATTGTTGGAATTGAAAATATAGTATAAAGTATATAAAGAAACAGTGTGAATGGATGATAAGCACTCAGTGGCCGTAAATATGATTGGCGATTATTCCGAGTGTGTCCACTAAAATGGACTCGGCTAATGCTGCCAACTGGTCTGTAGTCAGTCCCAGTCCTTCGAGGAAGATGGCCGTGCTCTTCGGTATGGTACCTCTTGATCCGAACTACAGTCCCTTCGCTTCCCAAATTCCTCTTGGAACTTCTCCTGGTAGTATGCCGTGCATTTCGTGTATATGTTTTTCTTTTCGGCATCTATTTTTTCGTCCTCTTTGATATCATTATTTTCCAAGCGTATTGTGGGATCGATGATATACGCTGTTTTCTCGTTTTTAGGGAACGCTATGATGTCGGCATACCTTGGAGTACCTTCTTCGTCAACACCAAACACCTCTTCGAAGCATTAAATAACTGTGGACTTTAGTGCTTAATAACTTCTTTCCTAGTTATTTTTTAACGGATTCGGGTTTAGAGCATCAAAATACGCTATAGTGCAAAATTTGGGAAAAAAAAATCGGTGCTGAGGACGCTCTCCTTCAGTTTTACCGTATGTTTAATTGAAATATGATTATCCAGTTTTTCGCGACAGTCTTATGTTCGTGACGTAGATTCGACTGTTATATATAAAATTGAACCTATCTTTTTGTCAATGATAGAATAAGTCTGCCACAGGGGCGTATATAGGAAATAATTTCGGGGGGGGGGGGGCTGGGAGCATTTGGGGGTATGATATAATAATAATCTAGATTTTGGAGCAGTTAATGAACTATTATAACGCTATTATAGAAAAAATAAATAAACAAATATTTTTTCTGACCTAAGTGATCTTATTTACTTTATTTTTAAAGTTTTTATGAGATATTTTTACCAATTAAATTAAAATTTTTGGAGAGGTGTCAGGCCCAGATACCAGTGAAAATCACACTTATGTCCCTCAACACATTTTATATAACCTAATAGACGCTCTATAGCGGAGAGTATATATTTTTGGGGGTGTAATAGTGTTTTAGTTGGCTAAATATTCCAAGATCTAGGTTGTTAATATTCCTTACCCCCAAATCATCCCGTGCAACAGATAAAACTTCCACCGACTTCAAAGTCAGTTTAAAGATGATCTCCAGCATTTAAGTCCAATTTGGTCATCCGTTCGTACATTGATTACTCGAAATATCATCTTGTTTGTGTATAAGCATGCAAATAAGCGCATGTATGCACAACCCACAATCGCCGTTTTCTTACCATGGGCGTATATAAGGGGGGGGGGCTGAGGGGGCTGCAGCCCCCCCCCGAAATTTTGATTTGATCGGTAAAAATTTGATAAAACCCTTAAAAATAAATTAAATAAGATCATTTAGTTCATAAAACATATTCTATTTTGGGTGTAATAGCGTTTAGGTTGGCTAAAACTCTTCCAAGATCTAAATTGTTAGTATTTTATACACCGGAAATGGTCTCAGCCCCCCCCCCCGAAATTTTCCCAGCCCTCTCCGAAATTATTTTCTATATACGCCCATGTTTCTAACGGTCTGTATTGGAAACTACCAATGGCCTGAGCTGGCCAACAATTTATAAACTTCTGATTGCATACATGTTATATTTGATTCCAGCATGACTTCTCAATATTGGTTTGCAGTCTGGTCTTAAACATTTTAATAGTTTTTCAGGTAGATTATTTTCTAAATGGAGGAAATTAAGAATCAGATAAATTTCCTCTTTTATTTCATTAATGATTTTGTTTGCTACAATCCTTCTAGAAACAGCTCTTCAACCTTTGGATATACATAGTAAGTATGCAGGGCATAAATTGTAGCCAGGGTCGCCACATGGGGGGAGAGCCGCCGAGTACAGATGTCCCCGAGCGTCGAGGGGGCCCGGGCCGGGCCGCGCTAATTGCAAAAAAATGTATAGGTTATGAGCTTCGAGGTTATGAATGAATGAGGTTTAGAAGTATAGACGGGCGTAGCCTATATTTATTGCAATGGGATCTATATTTGTTTTTATTGTACATAAACGACAAAACAATTGCAGTCCCAGAATAGTATATTTCATTAGGAGTCGTAATAAAACTACAAGTACCGAAAGTGACCTTTGCTGCACCGATTGTCGGCTTTTATTCTCATTTCGCTCAAAACTCACGATGAAAATAATTATAAAATATCCAAAGTGCTATAGCAAAGTACTAGAATTTTCAGTCTGGCTCTGAGAAGTGTGGGCCGTGATTTGGTCCTGGGACCGGCTCTGGGATGTGGCGGCCCTGATTGCAGCAGAAGTAAGAAGCAAAGGATTTACTGCATGGGCGTATATATGGGGGGGGGGGGCTGCAGCCCTCCCCGAAATCGGTAAAAATGTGACATAAAAAACTTAATTTTTTTTATTTATTTATTTTTACGGGGCATCGACATCTGGGCCATTAGCGCCGAAAAAAAAAACAAAAAAAAAAACTTAAAAGTAAATTAAATAAGATCACTTAGTTAAGAAAAAATAATTTTGTTTGGGTGTAGTAGCGTTTTAATTGGCTAACTATTCCAAGTTCTAGATTGTTAGTATTCCGTCCCACAAATGTTCTCAGCCCCTCAGATATTCTCCCAGCCCCTACCGAAATTATTTTCTGTATACGCCCATGATTTAATGACATTCAGGAGCAATTCGCGTCTAGAAGAAAATACGTAGCCCTATCCACAATTTGCGCTAATGGTAGAGCGTATTATTATAATTATTTTTCTGCTATTTCGAGGACATGAGCTTCAACATTAGCCTAATCCGATGGATAAATGTGCGCTTTAAAAAAAAGGCACTGTCTGATATGTGATTTTAGCCAATGGCATCCATAAAAACGCAATTCTTACTTCTCTGCTAAAGTACATTAAAATACTGAACCGAAGATTTATTCGGTCATTGGTTCTTTGAAGGCAAGAGGTATCGAGCAAAGATTTGGCTCTTCTTTTGGATACTAAATAGAAATAGTGTCTCTTATAATTGGTATCATACTGGATTTTTACTCTAAACTTGTTTATTTAAGAAATATTTATGAAATTGAAATAAAAAATATACTAGCGTGCGAAGATTTAGTCTTGTTAAGAATATTAGATTCAACATTAAATTTCAAGGAGCGTAGGAGTCACTACTTTTTTGTATTTGACAAATCAATCTCTCTTGTTCTGTTTGACAAATCTTTCTCACTTGCTCAATAAACTGAAATGCATACACACTTAATGTTGAGAATGCGCTTTAATAAGAAACAAGTACAACTAATAAAAAACGGTGTTAATGTTTAGGTTACTATACACGAATACGAAATATACACATGGTTCCAAAGAACCCTAAATTTCGCCAGTAACCCACTACTCGGTCATTGATTCAATGATGCTTAATGTTATTCTATTGGCATTGATTTCCCTTAACTCTAGTTAAAAGTTGTTTTTATCAATTAGATATTCTTTAGGTTTTTGAAATTGTAAGGTAAGCTCTGGTACTTAAATGAAGTATATTCAAAAATACCAGTTCAGGTCTAACATGGTGTGCAGTCGTTTGCTATGTCTATAATTACCCCGTAGTGAAGATCAATGTGTATGCAGTCTGCAGAATTCCCCATCCCACTTGGATTTCTCATGTGATCCCTTCATTCAAGGAACTTCAAATTTCTCGAAAGTTTTTTTTCAATTTCTAAATTAATCAAAGGTAATTAAGTGAAATAGTTATTTCATGAGTCTTCTTGGTTTGATAGTCAATATTCATAAGACGACATTTATTTTCTTTAATCCTTATCGTAGTTAGTTATTTCTTTTATCTTTCACGTACTGTTTTCTCCTTTTATCATATATTTTATTAATATAAAACTCTTTTCTAGTTAATGCCTGAATAGAAAATCTTCAAAATATAATCCTAACCTTACATGTTGCTTTTGAATGATGTCATTATTAAATAATTTTTGGACAATTTCCTTAAATCTTTTTGAAATGTAATTTGTTGCTTTTTAGATGTCTCTTACTACTCATCGAAATCGTTACAAGAATGCAGGATTAGCTCAGGAACTGAGAAGAAGGCGAGAAGAGGAGGGTGTTCAATTAAGAAAACAGAAGCGAGAACAACAATTAAACAAAAAAAGAAATGTTAATTTGCCAGCTCTGTCTGATGATGACAGTACTATGCAAGTAAGTGCTATTTATTTTATCTATACCTGCCAAATTTCTAATTAATAAATTCCAGTAACATAGGTTATTCTCTGTGCGCCAAGTGATAGCAGCCTGATCCTTTTGTGTAAATTGAAATGTAATTTTTTTAGGCTAATTCAATATCAAGTGCAAGTATATGTTTATTTAATTAGTGAAGACCAAAATAACACTAGGTATTAATACTTGTGATTTATCAAATTAATTATTTCATCAACTTAATAAATCACATAACTTTATCATATATTTGCCAAAAATATCTTAGGAACTTGTGCAGTCATGTCTTCATATGAAACATAAGTAGAGTTTGTGTTATGAAAGGAAAAGATTAAAATAAACTATTTGTGGCATGTTTTAATGTGGTGTAATTCTTAATTAATTTGGTTTAAAGAACTCTTGTTCTGTTTCTAACCCCCATTAAAAAAAAATATATATATATTATTTTTCTTGGAATTTACTTAAGTATTACAAAACTACAATTTTTGTGTTTTTTGACTACTGTTGTGAACAGGCTGTTCATGGAACCAAAATTGGATTATCTTCTTTAAAGCCAAATTATTTTAATTTCAGTCAAGAATATAGAAGCTAATGTTTAAGAAAAGTAGTTAAAAAAAAAAAAAGATTATCCAAGAATTCTGTTCAAAGTTTAATTATGTGAGATATACTTGGAGCAACCCTTTTCATATTTTTTACTGTTAATTATATGACTATTTATACACTGTCTTTTTATATTTTCACAGCTATTATTTATTACTTTAAAACATACTTTAAAAATGAAATTTTTCACAGTCTAACTTGTGTAAATCATAATATTTGTGGTTACAAAAAGTTCGGATCCCTTTAAAGCGAACTTATCGCTGAAAGAGACCAACTTACAACTAAGTCTAGTAAGCTAACAACTCAGCCACCAGATGACATCAGAAGTATTGAATAAAAAAATAAAAACAAACAAAACCCCCTTTGTAACTGAACTGTTCTAATTATAAGTAACAAATCTATAAATTTTTGTTCAGTATAGAAAGAAAATTAGGAATAATACTTCAAAATACAATATGATAATTTTAAAATATTGCACAAAGGAAGTGGTTGAAAAGGGAATTACCCATAATTTATTTTACTATATATTCTTTATTATTTTTCTAATTTAAATTTTCTAGGAGGAAAGGGTGTCTAATGGAGGAATTACACCCGACATGGTGCAGGCAATTTACAGCCCTTTGAGTGAGCTACAGCTGGAAGCAACTCAAAGGTTTCGAAAGCTCCTTTCTCGAGAACCAAATCCTCCAATTGACGAAGTCATCGAGACAGGAATCGTACCTCGATTAGTAGAATTTTTAAAAGATCCCTCGAATTATACTTTGCAGGTAAGAAATAAAAAACATTATAATTTTATCAAACCATTACAAAGGATGGTATGCATCTTCTGTAACTTAATTAGATAAATGAAATACCTAGGCTGACATTTGAGCCCATATCTCCTAAAGTTTTACAGTTCGATGCCTTGCCTATTAGCACACCACTTCATTACACATTACAGCAAGTTAATTCATCTAATGGAGCGATTGCTTCAAAAAGACGGCAAATTGTCACATTTATCTGAAGCTTGACAATGGTATTGTTGTTTAAAGCTGAGAGTATGGGATGTTGGAGAGTGCACATGCTATCACAATAATTCATTGGTTATAAGCAAAAGAATGTTATAATCCATTTCCAATTTCTTTCATCATAATTATAAAATAATAACAAGAGATAATTCTTTTGAAAAGAGATCATAGTTGACAGACATGCATCAATAAAAAATACAAAAATGTTTAAAAAAATTTAAAATGATTTGACCTATATGAGGTGATGACTTTTAAAATGGGTTAAATCCATTTCGTCATCAAATTAATTTATTTTCTAAAAACTTTTATTTTCACAAACAGCAAAAACGTTTTTTTTTGGAAATTCATTATGTCTCATAAAAAATAAGGAAATGAATGTTAGTGTGATCTCTTAAATATTTGTATTTCCTAAAGGAATTATAGCTTAGGCGTTTTTTGTGTCCCCTGAAAAGTTTTACGATTTGGATACATCCTATTTTGAAAGTTGATGCCTCATGTGGCCTCTAAAAAAAGATATGTTCTAGAAAAGGCCAATTTACGATTATATATAAATATACATGTTCTGTTTCTGATACGGCTTCTCACTCCAGAGGTGTTGTGAACCCCAGCAAAGAAATTTAAAACAAAATATATATACTTATAGGAGGCGCAATGGCTGTGAGTGCTAAGGCGTATGCACTCTTTGCCTAAGGTGGGTTGGATTCCTACTAGGGGTGGTGGTTTTTCTTAAAAAAAAAAAGAAAAGGTGTCACCCCTTCCTGGGTAGAAAAGGTTGGTAACCTATAGATAACTCGTCCTAAAATTCATTGTAAATAATAAATGGACGTTAAACTTTAAATAATAATATATATATATATATATATATATATATATATATATATATATATATATATATGTATGTACTTATATATACTTATACTTATTAATGTTAAATTCAAATTCAATAGACTTTCTGAAAGTGAATTTTTATTTTGCGAATATTACAAGACTTGGGGAAAACTGGCATTTACTTTTCAAGTTTCTCATTTTTTATGTTATCTGAACAATTTTTGTTTTTTAACTAAAAAAAAAAATTGATTATACAAAGTATTTAAATTTAAGTGTTGCTATGTACTTTTGTAGTTTGAAGCAGCTTGGGCCCTGACAAACATCGCCTCAGGTACTTCAGTTCAGACGAGGATTGTAATTGAAGCTGGAGCTGTGCCAGTATTTGTGCAGCTTCTTTCTTCTGAATACGAAGATGTTCAAGAGCAAGCAGTTTGGGCTTTAGGAAACATAGCTGGCGATTCTCCTGACTGCAGAGATCACGTACTCGACTCGGGAATTCTTCCACCCCTTTTACAGTAGGATATTATTTATTTAAATTTATATATGTCACAAAAGACTTCTATATCACAGGGTGTCTACTGCTCGTAAAAGTCAAGAAAATCATGGAAATTTCAGGGAATTGAAAATAGAGCATGAAAATGTAATGAATTTGGAAACCATATCATGAAATTTCAGTTTTACCAGAGTCTAACCTAATCCCGGGACTTTGTGCATTCGTAATTGTTGCCGTTTTTGTATTGTGACGCAATTCTATCTGTCTCCCCCACCCCCTTTCTCTGTTAGATGACTTTGTTGTAGGATTTACACATCAATTATTCATTATTTACATATATGCAGACCTTAATATTGAAATTCTGTACATGGACAAGAAATATTTAGTCAGTAATATTTTTAAAGATTTAGGTTTTTTTTTTTTTTTAATGTATCAAAATGTTGGCTATAACACCGGTCTATCTACAGGTCGCTACCCTCTTTTAATGCCAATGGCATGTTGTTGATCACCCATTCAAGTACTGACGATGGCTAATTCCATAGCTGAAAATTTTTAGCATCATCGTTTCTCCAATTTTAAAATTATGTGAAAGGATGTGACTGTCCTCTTTAACATATGACGTACATTTCATACAGTTTTATTAATTGTTTTAAATGTATGTAAAATTGTGAGTTTATAGATATCATCCGTGTAATTTTTTTTTTTTTTTTTTTTTTTTTTTTTACAGCGCATCAACAAATCTTGGCTATTAGTGCCAAATCCGTGTAATGTTACAAATAATATTAAGCTAATAGTTAAGGCTTTTTATTTTTAAGTGATATTAAAATCTTTTTAATGGGCATGAATTTTGATTTTAGATACATCAAAAGTAGTAGACACACTGTATCGTCGTGGGTCGTGAGTTTGATTCTCACCAGGGGTGGTGGTTTTTCTTTTGAAAAAGAAATCACCTCTCCGTCTTTTTTAGAAAAGGGTGGTAACTTTTGCAAAAATGCACGTTGAAATTTAAATAAACAAATATAAAGGTTGTTCTGTTGACAGTTCGACTAAGGCGATTTTCAGAAGAGCTATTTTTTAATTTTATTCTTAACAAAAAATCCTATATCCCCATTATAGTTGAATAATTAATCCACTGAGGGTGCCATATTTTTATTAGTAAAATACACATGTTTTAAGTTTATAAACATAACTAAAAGTTTTTTTGTTTTTTTGTAAATGGGACTTAGTTGTAGTCAAATGAAAAATTTACAAAACACTTTCATTATCAATTAGTTTATAGGAAATTAATTATTAACCTCCTCAGTTGGGAGATTAAAAAAACTCAGTTTTAAACAGTAAATTTATTTGAATCAGAGGTTATTCAAAAACAAAAAATAGAATCATCAGTTGCCTTTCGTATCTAGAAAAGGTTTTTAACTTACTTATCCTATATTATTTTATTAAATAATATAAATTAAAGCTTAGATTAGTTTAAAATTTATTTGATATAAGTGAAATGTGAAATAGAATAGAATTCTATTAATTTCTGCGAGTTGGATTGACTAGGGTTTTGATATCTTCTTGAGCGAGCGCAGACGCATAGCACTTATGCCCAAAAGTCGTCCTAGGCATTCTTCTAATCCTCCTAGACATCTGCAGAGGCGATGTTCGGTGGATATAAATCCACAATCACAACAAAAAAAGCATTTATGCGCTCTTCATATTTATGGGCACGTTTAACTTTTCCGCACATTTTCCACAATTGATAGAATTACTCATTATTTTGTTTTGTATTAAAAATTTGAGCAATTCTTCTCAATTGTGGATAAGAATTAGGAAGTCGTGTAACTTCATTTTTATTTAACACTTTTCCAGAAATCTATAACGATAATATGGTAATTAGAGCTTAGAGCGAATTAGAGGACCTTAGAGGGAACAAATTATAAAGGCATTAGCTAATTATTAAGGGATTTCTGTTATATAATACTTTTCAGGAGCGAAACAAGAAATTTGAAGAATGTTTCATTATTTGAGAAAATGTTTCTGAATAAATAAGTCTTGGTAAATTTTAATAATTGATGGTAAATTTCAATTACACTTCTTTATTAAGGACTATTGCGCATGAGCGTGTTTACAAGAACGTTGTTTATGCGATCTTTTGTAACCATAACAGTGAACGTTTTTTTTAAATAACTTCTTTCCTAGTTGAGAGCAACTTTTTTTTTTTTAACCGATTCATGTTTAGTGCATCAAAATACGTTATAGTGCAAACTTTGAAGAAAATCGGTGCTGAGGGCGCTCTCCTTCAGTTTTACCTTATATGGGGTTGTACATTTCCTTTCTTAAAAGTGGTATTATTTTGAGAACAATTTTCCTACTTTATTTGGTACGTTTTACTAATTGTAGGAGAAGGATATACGATGAAAGTTATGGTGACTTAAAATGAGAGATAATATTAGATTAGATTAGATAGTGACTCATATGAGAAGGAGAAGTTTACATCCTGAAAATCTCAATTAATCCGGTTTTACAAGGATTAAGATAATTTTTTTTTTCAGATTACTTAGTAAGTCTGAAAGGCTTTCATTGACTAGAAATGCAGTCTGGGCCCTTTCCAATCTATGCCGAGGAAAGAACCCGACTCCTGACTTCACGAAAGTCGCTCCATGCCTTCCCGTTCTAGCAAGAATGCTCTTTCATACCGATGCAGATGTTCTGGCAGACTCTTGCTGGGCGCTTTCCTACTTGTCAGATGGCCCTAATGACAAGATTCAGGCAGTTATTGATGCCGGTGTTTGCAGACGATTAGTTGAACTTTTAATGTAAGTAAACTGTTTATAATGTGATGCATTTAAGTAGTACTTATAGTTTGTAATAAAATAATTTTTTATTTAGCTAATATTCATAACATTAAACTGGTTTTATTTGCTTAATTCGAATTTATGAATTTTTGAAAAGGCTTATTGCAGCTATAGAAACTTAAGATTGCCTACACAAAGATTTTATTAAATTATAAAAGTGACTCTTACAGAGGCAAAGAAAGCTCCATCATCAGTGACGCACATGGTGAAAGTGTTGCTTCAAAACTTTAATAAAATCATTGTGGTGCAGATCTGCAATTTGCAGATACTGGATGGTACTGTAATAAGCAGTACCGACACCACCATCCAGGCAAATCAATGTCAAGTTTGGGAAGGCTTGTTTGTATCTTTTTAATATATTTTAGCAATCCTTTTTGTAGGAATGGTTTTTGGCTTATTGAAGCTTACAATTAGTTCTGGTTGGTTGTATTCATTAAACAAATAAATGTCCTGTAATTGCTTTTATCTAAAGCACCATTTTATAGCCATTTTGTTGTTAAAGGGATATTATTCTCATTGAATAAAATTTATTAAAACTACCTTGGGTGACTATTTTTTATTTTATTTAAGTTTGTCTAGTTTTTTTTTGTCTGGCTGATCATTTCTTTTGAAATTTAAGGTGATCTTAGAGTTTGGATTTTGGTGCCTCTGACCAGATGATTATGTATTTTTGGTCGCTGAATCACTCAGACTACTATGTTCAGTGCCCAAAAATACCAATCTGTTTAAAAAAAAAAAAAAATTATCTTTCAAAGTAATATATTTTTGATTTGATGTTTTCCCCCTAATTGACCAATGTACTGTGGCTTAAAATTGGATGAAAGTTACATGAATATAAGTCCCAGTTTTTGTAATTGTTATTCATACTTGAAATATATCAAGATCTGTCGAATTTAATTATAGAATTTGCACTGGAAAGCTTTAAAAAAGGCTGGAAAGCCCTTATAAATTATTGCTGAGGTGACTAAAAAAATAATAATACTAATAAATACAAATGTCACAATTTTAAGACTATTTTCTATGTTAAAGTGGAAGCTTTACTAATGAAAATGTTCATTATAAAAATTCTGTTAAACAAAACCGCCAAGGGCCATAGCCACATTAAATGCACCGGTTCCCATTGATCACTGAAGTTAAGCAACGTCGGGCGTGCCAGTACCTGAATGGGTTGTTGGCATTATAAGAGGATGGCAACTTGTAAATAGCTCAGTTCTTAAAAGAACTTTATGATATCAAAATTAACTAAAAAGTTCTTTCATAAACTGTTTCAAAACATTTCCTACAAAAAAAGTATAATTTAAAACAAGAACTATTTCATAATAAAAATGCACAATTGTTTCGGATCCTTAATGAATACAAAAAAATGAATGTAATGTGGAACTATTATTCCCTCAAAATTTTCTTTGATCTTTGTAATGCTTATTCTGTTATGCAGGAACAATCAACATAACGTGGTGTCAGCAGCTCTTCGAGCTGTTGGTAATATTGTGACTGGCGATGACCAACAGACACAAGTTATTCTCCAATGCTCTGTTTTACCCTGTCTACGTGAACTACTTTCATCGTTCAAGGAGTCTATTAGAAAAGAAGCATGCTGGACAATATCGAATATTACTGCTGGAAATAGACAACAAATTCAGGTTATTTTCTACGAAATATTATAAATATATCGGTACACCATATTATTAACGTTTAGATATATCCAAGCAATCATTTTGACATTTCAAATAATATAACTTTCAAATTTAACTGTTGGTTTAATTTGGTATAAACCAGAATATTCAGAAGGGGTTTAAATTACGTAGTCTTTGCACTAATAACCAAGCCTAAATATTTTCTGTATTTAAAGTAACATAATTGTATTCACCAATAGCAATTGAGCCTAGGATTTCATTACATTTCGTTACAGGTAACGAGGCATTACATGGGCTAAAAAAGTATAATATTCACAACAGATTAATTGAAAGAAAATAGGGGCAACTTAATACGTTTAGCTATAATTATTCAATTAAATACAATATAGAATGGGTTAAAAATCATTTAAAAAATTGTAATGAGGTGTAGATAGTCGTTGAGGTGATTAGCAGTGAGGGAATACTTGGGATTCGGATAGGAAAACATCAATACAATTTTTGTTTCAGCGAATATAGATTTCTACAAAAATCATATTGATGTTTTCCTAACCGAATCCCAAATATCCCCTGACTGCTCATTTAGAAACTTAAGATAATAATGTGGTGAATCAGTTTGCAAAAGGTGCGGCTCAAAAGGATATTTTCACTATAAAAAAATATAACCATATATAAACATAATATATGGATTAAGTCATAAATTAAAAGAAATAATATTTATATTTGGAACAATAGATGTAAGAAATGCATAACATGTTCTAGTTGCTATTAATTTACACTACAAATAAATGACAGAAACTACAAAAGTCCTAAAGCGTAAAACTTGTAAAAATACTCAATTCCTGAAAAAACATGGTCACAAAAAACATTCCCTAAAGCATTTTAAAGTAACTGAAGACAACAAATGTACAATAGACAATCTAATACTAACTTTTAAAGGTGTAAATTATGACTTGTAATTGTCAAATACTATTACTTGTTAAAATCGTAATACTAAGAAGAAGCAACAGACCTATGTCATGAGAAAATCTCTTTCAGAATCATAAGAACCATCTAGCTAACCTTTTCTGATCTAGAAATATTTAAGAAGAAGAGGAATTGAGTGTTTGTTCATGAAATCTTGTTTTGCAATCTTTCTTTTTATTTTTATTATTATTTTACATTTTTTTAAATATTTGATTACAGTATACCCTTATAATAAACTACTGTACCAAAGGGTTACTATGGGTGAGAAGCTTAGGTATAAAACATATGGGATGTGTTTATTCCAATATTAAATAATTGAAAAGAGATGATTTTTGAGATTGCGAAGATGGAAGCTGTTGGGATTGGGTCATGCGATTTAATTAAAACTACATTTTTTAAATATTAAAATGTAGTTTTATTACCTCTCATAGGGTCTATCCGTGGTCCTGTGGCAAACGTCTTGGGTTCTTATGCAGGAGGTGCGGGTTCAAGTCCCGCCTGCAGGTTGAAGTTTTCATTTCAAGGCCAATGAAAAGATTCCTTGCTGTACCATGGATGTTTAGGAAGGTTGGCAACCTATTGATAGCCCGTCGCTAATGACCTAGATGTAGATGCACTGTAAAAACAAGAAACACTTACCCTCATGTCCAAATCTCAACAATTTCCACCTTTGCAATATTTAAACATAGTTTATTATGAGTAATGAATTTGTAGCTCTAATTTAATTTTTTACTCTCAGTGAGGTAAACAATTACATTTTCTTTTAGGCTGTAATAGATGCTAATATCTTCCCAAATTTAATAGAAATTTTAAGCAAAGCAGAATTCAAAACTAGGAAAGAAGCTGCTTGGGCTATTACAAATGCTACATCAGGTGGTACAGCTGATCAGATCAGATATTTGGTTGATCAAGTGAGTATTAATGTTTTATAATTTTTTTCTGTTTTAAATTTCTTTTTATAAAATAACAAAAAAAGTAGAAGAGTGAGAGAAGGATGTAATGAACATTTTGTCTGCTTATCTTATTTTCACTTTTCTAAAAAGTAATTGTGCAATTTCTAATTATTAAATTTATCTTGAATCATATTTCGACATTGTAAACAAAATTTGAAGTAACTATCTGCTAGTGGTGCTCCTGGCCTCAGCTGTTGAGGTGTGTATTATTTTGCATTTCTCATAATAGTGTTGTCCGAGTTATCGTGGCAAGCTTGGCCCCTATAATTCAAGACTGTAAATTTAGTTTCTTTCCTATATCTATTTAGTTTCATTAAATCCAATAAAAATCAAATATTTAATATAGTTTTTGGGACAGCAATATATAATACACTGATTCCCGTTGATCACCAAAGTTATGTCGGGCGTGGCCTGTACCTGAATGGGTGAACAACCACAAAAAAAAACAAAGAAAAAAATTAATATAATTAGCGATGATCAGAGGCAAGGAATGGATAAACACATCTTGCAATGATTCACAATAACCGTAAATAAGGATTTTAAAACGGACGAATACTCAAAATATTAAAAATGTATTTAATCCTTTCAAAATTATTCAGATTTTTTTTTAATTAACAAAAAAAAAAAAAAAAATGTTCATAGTAAGATCTAGAAGTGGAGTTCAACATCAGATTTCAAAACATAGTCGCTAACATCTGCTTTTAGTTTTTAGCATGCAGTATTATTTATAAGATTGTCTTAGTGTGCATAAGATAGCAAGATAATCTCAGTTTGTAATAATCAAGATTATTACAAATTCAACACTGTTTCAGTTGTAGCTTTAACACAGGAATCCTGGAATGTAGTGATACATGTGACTATTTCCAGTAGCTTTGTGGGAATGTAAACAGTATAATAAGAATTGTATTTTATTTTATTTTGGTCATTTGTATTATTTTAGGGTTGCATACAACCACTCTGTGACCTATTAACTGTAATGGATGCAAAAATAATCCATGTAGCCTTGAATGGTTTGGAAAATATTTTAAGATTGGGAGAACAAGATGCTAGATCCCAAGGAACAGTTAACCCTTACGCTGTTATTGTTGAAGAATGCTATGGTAAATATAGTTTTCTTATTGTGTGCTATTCTTTTTTATATGTTGAGTTTTGTAAGTGTTAATTTTTTGTATCGTTTAGGACTAGACAAAATTGAATTTCTTCAATCTCATGACAACATGGAAATTTATCAGAAGGCGTTTGACATAATTGAACGTTACTTTGGAAGTGATGACGGAGATAATGCTATTGCACCTAGTGTTGTAGGTGAAGGTGACAACAGTCAGTTCGTATTCAGTACTGACCAGAATGTACCGATGGGAGGATTCAACTTATGAGTATGAATTATTTGATTAAATTTCTTCTACTGCTTATTCTCTCAACATCATGTTATTTTTTTTTTTTCACGTTATTGTTGTATTTCAAATTTATATTTATGTTTATGCATGTAGATGAAGCCGTCAATATTGATATGTCCTTTATAGCTGAAACTATTGCTTAGCATTTTGTAAGTGTCGATGCATCAAGTAATCGGTAAAGAGTACAAACTACAAGTTCACTACTGTATACGGGAAGCAAACGAAATAAACATTCGGTTTAGAGGAGAACCAATTCATTATCTTCTCCACGATTCATTATCTTCTCCACCTTCTCACAATCCATTACTTGTTTGTGAATTGTTGACAATTTTCAAATCCCTCATGATATCCCAGGTTCTATATTTGTCAAACATGGAACCATGTGATTTTTTTTCTGATTCTAGAAATCAAGTGTACCTTCACAGGCCGACGTTTACAAGCAAAGATGAGATTAAAAGTGTATCATATCGCTTAAATTACTAAGTGCTATCCCAAAGGTCCTGTACCAGAAGAGTTTCAGGGATTCGAAGATGCGCTAGCATAAGTTTATAATTTAATGGAAACTTATTTGGAATACATAACATTAATTTAGAAGATAGTGGTAGTAGAATTTTTTCAATAAGTAAAACAGAATAGGCTCTATATTGCTATGGACACACTAAGGTTATCATTCTTTTGGAATTAGGCTTTCAGGACTTCACTAGGAAAATTGTATTTTTTGCCCATTTTCCGAAAGAAAAAAATTAAGATTTTTTCACAACTTAAACACTCTTGGATATAATTTTTGATTAGTTAAGGAAGAATTTTAGCCCATAACAAAAATGGTTAACAAAAAAAATTTAAAAGGTAGTATTACCCCTTAAAATGTAGCCTATAAATGAAAATAAAATATTGATAAGAACCAATGTTATGAATACTTGAGTAATTTCAAACAACATACTTGCTGTACCGTGTTTGCTTGTGAGCATTTGAAGACAATAATAGTAAAAGTTACTTATTTATGTTTTTTTAATTAAGGACATTATGATTATAGACAACAAATTTTTAATTTTTACACTCTAACCGTAGTGTTTAAAAATGTTTTAAAAATCCAAAAAGTCGATCTGAGTGTAGAAATTTGATTTATACAATAGCTGATGATTACATCAGCCAGTAGTTAAATAAAATGGATTTAGCTGCTGTTAATGGTAGTAATGAAAACAATTCATTAGTTTGTAATAATTGTTTTTTCTCAAATTATCAGTTTTATATTTTTAAAAAAAGGATTTGTTTTTCCAGATGCTGTGAATACTTGACAATTACTGAGTGGAGTTACCAGTTGCAGTGTCACAGATATAGTTACCACATCTGGTAACTATTACCGGAAGCATCTGTAGGCACTGCTTTTGACTATTAAATAATGTATCAGTTTTCTGCACATCAAGTGCTATTTTACAAGTAGACCATGAACTCCGAGTACAGTTTTTTCCTGTTTACCACGGTGATTGTTTGTTACTGGTATATATCATGAATAAACACAAGAAAGATCCTGATAAGTATTTATATATTGATTAAATAGATGCTAACAGGCAATCCAATAAAAGATTAATCTTTAGTTCTCTTTGTTTATAACTGAAAGTTTTTAAGTATTTTGTTTTCATTGTGATTGTTCTATCTCGTGTAATATAAAAGTAAATATATATAAATATATATATACATATTTTGTAATGTTCATGCATTACAATATTATTAATTTTGTATATTAATCTTTGCGATTTAGTTTATTTATTAATATCAAAATAAAGTCTTTAATAACTTTTATTTTTATTCAAAAACCTTTGTATATTTCAAACCTCTTCTACAAATTTACTTTCTTTTTAAACAAATATTATCATGGGGCAGAAATTAAGGGATTCCACCTCAAGATTTTGAACTTTTAACAATAACTTAAACATGTATTCTCAAGACAAATTTTCTTAAATTGGAATTGGTGGTGTATAAGATATCTCAAGATTTACTCAGCCGATTTTGTTAATTATCTAAGATCAAAACTATTTTTTGATTTTAAAAAATGTATATGGGATCCAATAAAAAAATATTTGCGCTGTTGATTAAAATAAGGTGAAGCCTAGCATCAAAATTGGTTTACGCTGTTGATTAAAAAGAAGATGAGGCCTAGCATCAAAATTGTTTTGCGCTGTTGATTAAAAAGAAAATGGGGCTTAGCATTGAAATTGCTTTGTGCTGAAGAACAAATAGAAGATGGCGCCTAGCCTCAAAATTGCTTTGTGCTGAAGAACAAATAGAAGATGGCGCCTAGCCTCAAAATTGCTTTGTGCTGAAGAACAAGTAGAAGATGGCGCCTAGCCTCAAAATTGCTTTGTGCTGAAGAACAAATAGAAGATGGCGCCTAGCCTCAAAATTGCTTTGTGCTGAAGAACAAATAGAAGATGGCGCCTAGCCTCAAAATTGCTTTGTGCTGAAGAACAAATAGAAGATGGCGCCTAGCCTCAAAATTGCTTTGTGCTGAAGAACAAATAGAAGATGGCGCCTAGCCTCAAAATTGCTTTGTGCTGAAGAACAAGTAGAAGATGGCGCCTAGCCTCAAAATTGCTTTGTGCTGAAGAACAAATAGAAGATGGCGCCTAGCCTCAAAATTGCTTTGTGCTGAAGAACAAATAGAAGATGGCGCCTAGCCTCAAAATTGCTTTGTGCTGAAGAACAAGTAGAAGATGGCGCCTAGCCTCAAAATTGCTTTGTGCTGAAGAACAAATAGAAGATGGCGCCTAGCCTCAAAATTGCTTTGTGCTGAAGAACAAATGGAAGATGGCGCCTAGCCTCAAAATTGCTTTGTGCTGAAGAACAAGTAGAAGATGGCGCCTAGCCTCAAAATTGCTTTGTGCTGAAGAACAAATAGAAGATGGCGCCTAGCCTCAAAATTGCTTTGTGCTGAAGAACAAATAGAAGATGGCGCCTAGCCTCAAAATTGCTTTGTGCTGAAGAACAAATAGAAGATGGCGCCTAGCCTCAAAATTGCTTTGTGCTGAAGAATAAACTGAACATAGGGTTCAACTTGGAGGATAGATGGGTTGTTTATCAGTGGATGTTTTGACCTTTTTTCAAACCTTCAAATACATCTATTTGTTTTTAATACTCGATTCTATCACTGATTAAATATTATGAATGATCCTGTAAACTGCATTTTATTATTATTAATTATTAATTTTAACGTCCATTTAAACTCCATTTTATTATCTTCATAATTGAAGTATTTAAACATTTTGAAATATTATTTTCTCAATCCCGTTATTATTTTTCAGGCTCTTCATGAATTGGAATCATGGAGACATGATATATCATTTTTATTTAATTTATAATCTTCTTTTACTAAAAATCATACTAAGTTTCTAGGTGCAGTTTCTTTATCTAAAAAAGTACAAAAAAGTAGTTTCTGAAATGGTTTTTACTCACTTATAAGAGGGGAATAGATTGCATGACTTCAAAGTGCTAATTAACTGTCCATAATAATATAATAATAATTTATGTTTAGTTGCTCACGCCCTTATTATGAAGTCTTGCATATAAAATATCCGTTTCAATTTGAATGGAAACATTTAGATATGAAGGAGATAAAAAGATTAAATTAGCACCATTGGCATAAAATTGATAAAAAAAAAAGAAAAAGAAAGAAAAACTAATAATGTAATCAGTAAGTGTAGTTTTGAGAATTCTCAGGAGAGAGTTGACACAATCTGAGAATGACCTAAACTTAAGACAGGAGGAGGATTTACTGTTGGGGGTCTCCATGCAATTAATGGTTTTAGTGAATTAGAGACAGGTGGAAATTGAATATCAGATAGGATTTATTGAGGGCTGGCTGATTTCAGAGTGCTCAGAAAACTGACCTCGCACTACTCAACAAGTCCTTTCAACTGGTTGGGGCTGTTTGGTGGGTTTTTGAGGAAGACATTGTTCACTTTCTTCCACAGAGAAAAATATCATAGGGTGAGGCAATGAAAATTGTAGCAAACCACTATGGCCTATCCCGTAAATTTTGCAGCCATTTCCCCTAGTTTCCAGTGAGCAATATACTGGACAATCTTGATGAATAAGAAGCCTTATCTTATTTCTTCTTAAATTCATTATTCTCTTTGCCAAAAAAATACTGCCTCTATTATATTTTTAACAGACTGGATTTTCAAAAATTGTTGGTTGCTTCCTCGCCTTAAGCACTCTGCCACCTTGTTCTTAGCCTTAGTTGGGATATTGTGGTAATACAAAAGTGCCTTTTCACCTGTCACATTGTTTTTACAGAAGGCTTTTCCATTTTTAAACTTCTTTAGTATGTCATGTTACCATGAGGTGAAATTCGCCAGAGAATACATTCTCCTGATTAATGCAGAATGCTTTGTTTCTACAAGTGTTATCCTTGGCATTTTTCAGTTAGATCATCCATCTAGTTGAGAGAAGCAATTTTGTTGATTTTAGTGTGAGAGCTTGGGGAAAACATAGAGGGGGCTCGAGGTTGCCAGTTCTACAACCTCCCAGCCCTCGCTCTGCTTATGCGCGGGACTAGAAGAGGGAGGAGTGGCAACCCAGCAAGGCCGTCATTGGCTATAGGTTCCTCCTCCTTCCCCTACCCGTCCACAGAGTGACAAGTTGATATATCTCTCCGACTATATATTGGACGCCTTGTATACACAAGTATAATCCTTTCAAAATAGGCATTCAAAAATAGAATGAAGCCATGTTACTTCATTAATTGTATTCTTTGGATCTATAACACCTTTAATAAATACATACACTTTTAGACCAATATGTATTATTGTGTAATAATTACATAATTTGGACAACTTTTTTTAGTATGTTTAGCACATTTATAACAATTACAAATTTTACATTAGAAATTACAGCGTAACAACTCATAAAACTTGAAGACCATTCCTTTTCTGACGCTACATTTCCATTTTTCCCCAGAGGATTTTACCCTGGTTCATCTGATTCTTAAACTTCCAAAATGTGTCTTAGTTTAAAATATTTGATTAGACTTCTGTTGCTTTGTTTTATATTTATTAGTCTGTTTGGTCCTCTTTATTTTGTTAGTGCTTCCAAATTAATACCTTATAGCTCAGATTGCGATGCATCCTAGTTAATCAGAATTCCAAAACTTAGGGAGTGTATGATTTTGATTCTAACAAGTTTCTGCATCTTATTCAGAGACTTAATGCTGCTTCTCAGTAACATTTAAGAGTCCAGATCCTTTATAAGGTTTATAGAAGTGCAAGTAATCCATCTATTCCAAGAAATATTATTCTCTACCTGGCAGAGGGGTCGTTTCCCTGAATTCAATGCGATATGAAGGACGTTGGTGGTGCTGATGACCCTAGCAGTCGAAACACCTTAACAAAAATTAAAAAAAACAAGGTTTACTTTAAACAAGGCTTTGACTCATTAAAATAGAAATTTTTGGTATTAAATGCTGGAAATACAGCATGTTATACCATTTCGCAATCTCCATTAAACAGGCATGTTTTTCCTTAATTGATCCTCAGGTAACAATTTTTTTTGTTTACACCACGTTAGGTTAAACTTAGGAAAGAAATAAGCAAAACATGAAATTGGAGTTAGATCATTGTTTAAAAAAGAAAAAAAAAGTCCGACTCGCAGGAACTGCATCATTTTAGCGCGGTTCCATTCATATCCCTAGTGTCATTTTGTATACTTAGAATAGAAACAGTTATTACTTTGTTTAGATCATTCTTAATGTAAACACATATTCGAAAGAAAAGCAAGATTGTCGGCAAGGCACAAGAAACTATTCTAAGCGAAAATTACTCTTTCCGCCGTCCCAAGTTTCTCTCTACGAAGACTCTACTACGAATTTGTTTCTAATTGACTTAACTTGCTTTACTAACACATCCATTTTAGTGTTAAATGCAATTAAAAATACTAAACTACTCATTTTACTGTTAAATGCAATTAAACAAAATAAAATTGTACAAGAAAATGGGAAAGTATTTTTATGTTATTTTTTAATGTATTACGCCACATACAACCACAAAATATAATTATATTTCTACTATAGCATTTGGCTTTATGACTTCCTACAGGTACAATATCTGTCATCTCTCCTAGGTTGCATCTTGATTTATGAAGTGCAATAAAACCTACCTGAAGCCTGCCTAGTAGCTCGACCCGGGCAAATGTCTGACCCTACACAGAGTCTAAACATTCTCTTTCTGCAGGAACTGCGTCATTTTAACACGTATCCATTCTCATCCATATTGTCATTTCGAAAGTTTAAAATAGAACTAATCTTTTTTTTTTTTTTTTTTTTTTTTTTATTATTTCATGAAAACTGTTAACACCCACAGGTTAGAAGCGGAAATTCCTCAATCTAAAGCAAGACCCTCAAAGTCAATTCAAAATACAAACACGCTTCTCAATTACTTGTCATGTTTTATTGAAAAAAATATAATCAAAATAACAGCAAGATATTAAAAACTAAGGCAAACCGAGAAAAAAAACAATTAAGAACAAAGGTAAACAGATAAAAAAAATCTCTTTCTCTTGGCAAGCTATATTTCTAACAATGAATTGTTTTTCTTATCTGTTTTATTGTCAAATACATTATCCAACTATAAGCAATTAAAAAAAACAAAACAAGGAATAAAAACAGGCAAAAAGAACCGTTCGAATAAACGAATCAATTACTTCAAAGTTTAAGCACTTATTTATCCGATTGACATCGCTTATTCAAAACTTTCTTTAGAACCTTTTTTGTATAACATTTAGTAAGCTTTCGAATGGTAACCTTTCGCTTCCCAAGATTGTCATCGGTTTTCGAGATACTAACGAAAGTATAAAAGGTTACCAAAACTTTCCTTGTCTGTTAATAAAATATTTTATTCTAACCCTTCCTTCACTCCAAACGTAACCAAAATTTCAACATATTAGTGTTGATAAAATTCGAACATGCAGAAAATGTTTCAACTGAATCCCATAATTCTAAGTACCAAAATCAAAGACAAAAAGAACAGTTCGAATAAGCGAAATCAATTACTTTAAAGTTTTAAGCACTTATTTCTCCGATTGACATCATCTAATCAAAACATTCATCAGAACCATTTTTGTAGAGCATTTAGTAAGCTTTCTAATGGCCATCTTCTGTTTCCCAAGATTCTCAACCTTTTTCGAGATATTAAGGAAAATATACAAAGTTACCAAAACTTTTTATGTCTGTTAATAAAATATTTTATTCTAACCCTTCCTAAACTCCAAACGTAACAAAAATGTCAACATATTAGTTTTAATGAAAGTAGAACATGCAGAAAATGTTTCAACTGAATCCCATGATTCTAAGTACCCAAACCAAAAACGGTATTCAAAAACTATTTTTCCAATTTTCTCAAAAACGGTTAAAGCTATCGCCTTGAAAATGGTTTCATTCGTTTTCCTAGCCCAAGAAGCCTATAAAACGAGTACTTACAAGCTTATGAACTCAAAAACGTAAGCGTTACGATTTTTTTTGCACGAATTTCGCCCCAAACGCCATCTTCCAGTGGGCGGATTCTGCTGGTTAATGAACTTGACCTTTTAAATTGGACGACGGATTTTTGTACCAAATTTCATCACAATCGGACCATTAGGGAAGCCAGAAATGAGCGAATAGACAAATATATATATATATATATATACATACAAATTTGAACCACCGTTATTTTCGGTGTCCGTTGTTTAATTGTATCAACCTTTAAGCGGGGTTCCTCCCTATGGGGGAGGGAGGAACCGCGCTAAAAACTGTGCATGCCCCCAAAAATCACGTTATACATTCAATAGTGCATTTATCCAAGAATACTATCCAAAACATAGAGTGAAAAAATTCCTTTTATATGGAGCCATGACACCAAAAAGAGTAGCAAAGAGTGCATTTTTTGGGAATTTGCGAAAATGTCTAATATCTCGAAAACCAAAGGACTTTTATTGAACATAAAACATATTTTTCTGAATCGCCATAACCTCTACCTCGCAGGTACCATGTTATCCATTTATTACGCCACACCCTGTATATATATATATACACATTTTATTGGCCTTTTTTTCATCTTGTGGTTATGAAACTAAAACCTGAAATAGTTGCCTGACTACTTTGAGGAAGGGCCATCACAAGGTTGGGTGGAGACTATTTTATAGTTCTGAAATGTATAGACTTAATTTCAAGTTGGAAAAATAAAGCCTTGTTCCTTCTTAAGAAATATTCTATGCAGAGCTCTATCATCACCTATCCTTATTATTTTATGCATTATAATTTAAAAGAGGAGTTTTATACGCAGACTGCACTTAAATAATGAATTAAAAAAAAAAAAAAAAACATCATATGAAGATGTGTTATAATTTTATAAAAAGTGTATTTTATTAATTTAAAATTGCTTACCAATTAAATTTATTGATAGTTTTAAAACTATAAATTAGTTATGAAAAACAATTTAAAGAAATCATAAAGAACAATTATTTTTAATTTTTTCCTCTAAAAATAATTTGTATGCTTTTGTATTTTATGACTTACAAGAGTAGCGTTTCTGTAACAAAATTTAATATCCTGGTGTTTGACAAGCCGCACCATATGTAATTTGAAAATAAAATATGAGGACTGAATAAGGTGCTACCAACTACCTACAACATCTTTCTCTTCTACTTAGGAACTACACATTAAAAAATTATGAATGTATTGTGGAGGAACAAATAACCTGCGTTAACAACATTCTAGATATTAATTATACAACCATCAGCGCCCTAAGACATGGAGAGTAACTTGTTATGAGTGATTTTATTTTGTTTTCTTAAATTCCTTTACTTATAAATACAAAGTGAAGGACATTGTGTATCTTTATGTTAGTGATTTTCTCTAAAAAAGTTTATTTTAAAGTGTATTTTATCTATAAAATTAAGTATTTTATATCAACAGATTAGAAACATTCATCTATATAGTAATTTGGTAACAACTCTCATGAATCTTCATAAATGAAATATTTAAAGAGAAAAATGTTTCCTGTGTAGTATAGAGTGTTGGACAACAGAGGGCAGCATAGAGAAAGGAAAAAAAGTTGTTTGCATTAATTATCTTTAAAATAGAAGTGGTTTCTCAAAACAATTCTTCAAAATGTGTGCTTCTTCTCATCCAATTGTGTTTTCTGACAGAAAAGTAAGAATATGTTTATGTTTTCAATCATTATTATCAGTATTGACTAATCAACTGGTTATGTAATGCATCACCTATGAAATAGCCATTGTTTCATTTTTTAACTCTCACCTTCCTATCCATCAAAACTAAGTATTGATGAATACCAAAGGAATTATTTTATATTAAATAATTAACTTATTTGAACTAAGAATTTATATTTTAAAAATACATTTTAATTTATTTTCATTATAAGAAACTCAGTGAATATCAAATTAAAATGGCTTAAAAAAAAGCAAATTATTTGAAACCAGTATAATTAGAAGAACCTCTTGAGGTAGAGTGACAGTTTCATGGCTTAAGAAAACTGTCAAATAATAAAAACAATGGGACTGTCAAATAATAAAAATGTGAAACTGTCAAATAATAAGAAATATTAATTTATTGTTTATGACTGGTTAGTACATCAAACATAAATAGGAAGTATTAAATTAATGGTATTATTTCTAACTTTTCAAAAGAAGAAACTTATTTATTATTCAATGCAATATTTTTTCCAATGTTAAAATATCCAACACACTTGAAATAAACTGTCTTTTGTTTATATTTTTTGTAATACATGAACTATGAAATAAAACATTATTCACTACATTGTGAAATCTCCAAACATTCACAAAAACATAATTGTGAAAAATAAAATACTTTAAATAATCGAAGAACAATATATTTATATTTTAGACTATTTAAAAAGATAATATATTCAAGACTATAATCTTGAACTTACTTGTTAAAATGTTTAACTAAATAGATTGATAATGGGGAAAATATTAATAAAACAATTATACAGAATTATGAAAAATCTTTACATGAATTTACTTTTTACATTTATTGGCACTTTTATTAACTGGAATATACATGATTTATGGCTGACAAATTTGTAACTTTCACTAATGGGTGCATTCAGTGGCTGTCAAATTTTCAACGAAAACTTTGAAGGAGAAAGGATATTCTTGGAAAACTTAAAACCACAGGATACCTGCACACCGGGCAAATTACATTGTTTTCTCACTGAACATTCTTCTATTTATTAGTACATTTTTTAAATAGCCAGAATATTTGAGTTTGTCTTCATTCTTTGCCATTCATTAATTACTTCAGAAATAAGAGAAAATAGTTTAAAATATTCATGTCTAAATAGCCAACTAAAACGCTATTACACTCAAGAAAACATTATTTTTTCTGAACTAAGTGATCTTATTTAATTTATTTTAAAGGTTTTTATGAAACATTTTTACCGTTAAAATAAAAAAAAATTGGGGAGGGGGAGGGGGTGCAACTCCCCCCCCCTTATAAATGCCCAAGCTAGACTATTACCATACATGGTAAAAATACAGGTACATCAGATAATGCTGGGAATTTAAGGCAATATATCTCTAGTTAAGAGCCTTAAAAATATAGCAAATACCATATTTTTTAGATTCTTCGTGCAACACTCCCAGATGTTGCGTTACAGAGACCAAAATATGCCAAATAAAACAGTGAGAGAAAGAAAAGAAGAATTGGAAAAAATAAATAAATACGACACAAGCAATTTTCTCCTTTTTTTCTGTTCCTGTCTTTAAAAAGATAAATAAATAAAAATAAAAAATGAAATTTGAATTTTCCCTGACTTTTTTCATAATTAAATTCCCTGTTGGTGGGCACCCTTTTAATAGCAGTAATTAGATAAAATAATACTAAAGAAATATATACTTTTCTGTAATAAACAGAACATTTATTCATCAATAAAATAATTCAAATTTGCTTTTCAGTATGCATTCTGATAAGGGAGAAATATTGTCTTAGTGTTATTTCTGCTCTTAATAATCCACACACTCGGCAAAACTTAAGATTTTATGAATAGTATATGCATTCATATAATATATGGACTAGTTTTCCTTGACATTATCTAACATGTTTTTAGCCCATAGTAGCACCTATTTGAATATTGTTTTCAAAAACATTGTTACAGTCTAACAAGTAATAATCTTGATGTAAATAGACTAATGTAATAGAATAATTAGAAGCAATAGCAAACTAATCAATCTAATAAAAAGGAAAATTGAGACATATGCTGAATATAAAAAGTGTATTTTTATTGACACAAGTGCTTTGAACAAATTGAAATTTTAATGCATATATTGAGTCACTCTCAGGAAGAAAAAATAACACACATTCATTGATAGTTCATTATTTTCCAACTTTTTAATAAATATTTTAAGAAAATTTTTAGTTTAAATTTTCATTAAAATTACCTTATCAAAGTGAAATAATATTAGATGATGAGCTAAAGAAATATTATATTGAAGTCTTTGAATATAAACGTTTTGCCCTCATTTTGCTCGCCATCTTTGTACATGGTCTTAGCAAAACCATTGCCAATATAATGGTCTAGGATCTTCTTTAATTGAGTGTGAGTAACCTGGTCAGTGGGCCCACAAGTATATATTCTGTGCTATTTATACGACCAGTACTCACTATGTTTATATAATGGAACATGTTTCGGACAATATTGACTGGAAATGGTGAAAAATTGAAAGATACAGTTGTCACCATATTTCAGATATCACGATGAACCCTGAAATTGTTTTAATGTTTGAAGGAAAATACATAAAACAGTAAAGTAATGTATATATTATTAAATGTACTGCTCTAAAACTCTATAACCGGCATTTATTTTTTGGGTGCATCGTTGAAGAGTTATCCGATCACAAAAAGAGTGCGGCAAAAGTGTTTTTTTTTTCGCAAAATGACAGACTTTCGAGAGCAGATATTTTGAGAAACTTGATTCAGTAGAACTTGTAGAAAATTTAATCAGCTTTCATTCGTTATAGAATGGTCATGTCGCTAGGACGGACCATTTTCCAAGATATAAGCAAAAATCTGAAAAATGCTCAAAGGCGACGGGTGGGGACATTTGATATGTAGACCTCCTAACTAGTCCAAACAAAGTTACAAAGTCAAAAATTATGTTCCAAATATTTCCCTCTATAGCTGTTTTCGAGCATTTGTTGCCTGGACTGCCTGACTGTTTTTAATGATATCAAAAGATGACCCCATATCCCATTAATAATTATTAACTGTGTGCCTAAATAATACATCTTTAATTTTTGAAAACTTCTGATTATAAGTAATGGAATAGGAATGTAAAGAGATGTATACTGTTTATACTACATGATTTTTATTTATACTCATTTACCTATATTTTTACATTTTCAGTTAAGTTATGTTAGTCAAGATGCAATGCTTATACCACCAGTGCTTCCAAGATTATATGGGAAAAAAGCACAAACTCTTGACCTTAGTTATAATAAAATTCAGTCGCTGGATGGGCTTGAAATGTTCTTACATTTAACTGAATTAATGTTGGACAACAATGAGCTGAATGATTCCATTAAGTTCCCAAAAATTCTGACACTACAAACATTATCAATGAACAACAATAAAGTAAGTACATGAACAATGACAGCCACTTTTTAACCTAGATTGTCTTCCTTGAACTAAGCATAGACATTTTTATAGTTCCAATGAGGATTAGTTTGAGTTTCTATGAAGGATTCCTTTAAGAAGTCTAATCAAACTATATATTCGTTTTCATTAACAAACCATGCCAACGGCCATAGCCACGTTGAGTGCACCGGTTCCCGTAGATCACCGAAGTTAAGCAACGTCGGGCGTGGTCAGTACCTGAATGGGTGACCGACCACGTGCTGTTGGCATTAGAAAAGGGTGGCAACCTGTAGATAGCCCGGCGCTAATGGCCAAGATGTAGATGCGCCGTTAAAAAAAAAAAAAAAAAAAAAAAAAAAAAAAAAAAAATTAACAAACATTTTTTTAAAAAAGGAGTTTAGTAGTATTTAATAACTCAGGCAACAAAGAAAAAATAGCAGAGGCTAATTTTGGTACAGTTTTAGGTGAAGGGGTCTTTAAAAACATGCTAAATTTACTGAAGGATGGGAGGAGCGAGCCTCTAAAGGTTCCAGTTTTAAGTAATTACTCAAAAATGACTGCCTCTAGCAAAAATATGTTCATGCTCTAAGTTAATGTACATAAAATTATCTACAAAAAAGGTCCTATACACGTTAATGAGAAGGTGTAGATGATTGGGGTTCGGTCATTTGTTAAATAATACTACATTTTATTTTTAGCACATGACCAAACCCCGATTGTCTTCACCTTCTCAATATCAATCGCCTATCTCTTCACAACTATACACTTTATTGTTAGGATCAATACTTAGGAAGATGTGACATTATAACAAAAAATCTGTTCTTATTCATAACAATAATGTTTTTTTGATCTTGGCACTAATGGCCTAGATGCAGATGTCCTGTAAAAAAAAAAAAAAAAAAGAAAAAAAGGGATTGTAAATGTATCTTGAACATGAATTTGTGTTTTAATGTACATTTTCTCATCTTCATCCTCACCACTAATGCTGCCTTTATGAGGACCTCTCTCATACATGAGCCAAAATACCTACTTTCTGGCCACCACAGGACGCCCCATTATTATTGGCAAAATATCATGTTCAAAACGGAGTTCCTTGGATGCCAGAGTCCTCCATGGCAATGAATTTATATTTTTTTTTATTATTTTCTGTACCAAAGCTGAGAAATGTGTTCTAAAATATTGGTTCATTAACTCAAAATGTTTTTCTTTTCTGCTGTCCCTAAAATATACAATTACATAAAATTTTAGATAATTTATTTTTGAAAATATTAAAACACATCATAAAAATTGTTAGAATAGTCAGAAGGAAGTTAAACAAAGATACAAAATCATTCAGGAGCTAATTTCCGGTGCCCATTATTCTAGAGATTTGATATTTTATCTAATCCTCAATATTATAGAATATTTGACAAATTTTAATAAGTTTGTGATTATAAATTCTGAGTTTTTTTTATTTTAAAGGCTGTTTAATAGTAGAAGTACATATCACACTAGTATTTCTAAAGTGACAACTCAAAATAAAACTCAACTGAAAATGTGTCACTCTTGCCTATGTAGGGGCCTTAGGATTAAGACAGGAAGGAAGACACGAGTGCCCTCTGGTGTACAAGCTCTGAAGCGAGGTACATACAGTTTTGATGGTTGATAACGACATATTTACCGTGTCTTTCACAGTCATAACTATGACAGTGTGAATAAAACCAATTTTTGAGTTTTGTCACTTTAGAAATACTAGTGCGATATGTGAAGATTGCATTTTTAGATCATCTAACTCTTACATTATTTTTAGCTAACAAATTTAGAAATGTTAATAAATCAGATAAAAATCAATCTCCCAAATTTGGAATACCTGAGTTTATTAGGAAATATAGCTTGCCCAAATCAATTATCAGATGTAGAAAAAGATGAAGAAGACTACCAGCGATACAGGTAACTATTTTTTTAATAAAACTATTTGTAGTTAGTTTTTCTATTAAAAATTACTACAATATTTTATCAAATGATTACAGATATTATATTCTTCATCATTTACCAAAATTGAAATTCCTAGACTCGAAAATAGTTACTCAAGAAGAATGGCTTGAAGGTAGAAGAAAGGGACAGTACATGAAAGTTGCACGCCCTTCAGTAAGTTAAGACAGTTCGTCAATTGAAAGTAGGCAATAGAAATGTTTTATAATTAGAAGATCCTTTTCATGATTATAGAATAATTACTCACATGGAATTTGTGACGATGATTTAGACCATCTGAAGTACACACCGCTAACAGAGATTAGAAGAATATCAAGAGGACCACAAGGTAAGTTACTAAATAAATAAATATATATGTGTGTGTGTGTGTGTGAGTGTGCACATGTGTTATAAATACTGCTATCTCCAGTGTTTTTTTTTAAAGTTATATATTGCAGGAATCACTTCCTGCTTCATCAGACTGTTTTTTTTTTTTTTTTTTTTTGTTTTTTTTTTTTGTTTAATGGCGTATCAACAAATGGCCTTTTAACACCAAGCTATCTACAGGTTCCCACCCTTTAATAATGCCAACAGCACGTGGTTGGTCACTCATTCAGGAACTAGCCACGCTTCTGTGATTTACGGGAACCAGTGCATTCAACATAGCTATGGCCGCAGGCTTCATCAGGCTGTTGGCCATGATTTTAATAAGTTTCATAAAAAATGTGTTAAAATCAGGGGAAACAGTATGTAATTTCTTCTAAATATATCATTAAAAATCCAACCACAAGAGAAAGCCATATATTAAAAAAAATGCCCTGCAGTGAAGAAATCTCAAGCATAAATATATGTATGTGTGTGTGTGTGCGTGTGTGTGTGTGTGTGTATACAGGCTGTAACATAAGTGGTGACGAATACTTAAGGAGGTGATAGTAGACACGAAATGGTCCTTTGGGCTGAGGGTAAACTCCCAACAGGGAAGGAGGAAATTCAAATTTTGTGTTTTTTTAGGTTAACCAAGTTTTTCGTTGAATAGAAAGCAATAACTAAATAACTGTTTAATTGCAGCGTCGTAAACTAAACAAAATTTACTTGAAGAACAAGTAGACTTTGTCTTTGTGGTGAATCTGCAGTTTGATAAAAATTGACAAAAATAAATGGAAATAAGCCATAATTTACCCTTCAAAAAAGAAGTTTGTAAATTTAAACTGCGTATTAGCTCCCTTTCACTGTTTTTTTTTTCTTGAAAATTCTACTTATTCTTCAAGTAAACGTTGTCTAGTTTACGACGCTGCAATTTGGAATTGCATATCTTAAATACTTATTTAGTTTCATAGTTATTCATAAATATAAATGAAAAAAAAAATATCGACTTTACATCATACTAGGGAGATAGTGTGGTCATTGCTATGCTCCAGCCCCTTTGCAGGTACGTATTAAATTAATTAAAGGCTGAGTAGGCCTAGGGACACCGAATCCGACGCTTGAACGGCTACACTAGAAGATAAAATGTTCAGTGCACATCCGGGTTCTGAACTCAAGTTCTCCAGCATTCTAGTCGAGTGCTCTACTACTGAGCTAACCTTGCTCCCTACTTATACATGTATGCACAGAAAATTATGTACCATGAAAATGTTTGTGCGACTATATTCATATTTATGAAATTCAAATACGTCTTGTGAATATCATGTCTTACTCAACCTATAAAAAATGGCATATACATTTTTATAATACAATGTGATGATTAAATATATGTTTAAGCTAAATGATGTGTTTAATTTTAGGTATATATGGCAAGTGTGTCTACAGGTATACAGGGAAACATTCGGAAGGTAATAGGTTTATAAGGAATCATGAATTGTGATAGATTGTAAATGGCACACCTTTATGTACATAAATTTTTATATTTTTGTTATTCCTTAAATTAAGGAAAAGTAATTTTTAAAATGTTACCTTTTTTGTATTAACATATTTTTATAACTTGTATTATTATAATTATTTGTTTATTGAATCTCAAACAAACCATGAGTAATCCAAAAAATGTCAGTCAAATAAAATATAATGTTGTTTTTATTATTACTTTATATTAAAGTAAATACCAAAGGAATCAGACTTGGACTACACCATTCTTTAGCTAGTAACTGGTGTTAATGGACATGCTCCATCCAAGAGGAACCCATTAATAATATGAGGATCAACTTTATCTGGCTTCAAATAAATATGATATGATGGGTTGAGAAGCCAAGGAGTACAAGTGACATTATAATCATTTTGAGATATTACCGTTCAAAGTTAAATCGTTTTTGTAAATTCCCTGATAAGTGTAAGTCTGTATATTGTTTAAATTATGTTTCTACTATGCATCAATTGAAATTTCAGTAATATAGTTTAAGAAAAAAACTAGTAGTTAATGTCTATTATCAATTTATAACACAGCAACACACACAAAAAAAAAAAAAGTCCGGACCCAGAGACCAGACTATGTTTACTATATGTTTTTTGGGTCGCTGTATCCGAATCCGGGGTCAGAAAAAACCCTGCACTTTTTGCTTCAGCCCCACCCCTCAAAACTCATAATTTAGGATATTGTGCACTATAAAATTGTTATACATGTTGTTAACCAAAATAAACGACTATTTCCTGGGTATTGCCTTTTAGTGCATAAAAATACTAATGTTTCGAGACCTCAACGAACTCGATTGGTCCATTTGGAGCGAAGTTACAGCCCTTTAAATATAAGACTTTTCTAAACAATTCGCGTTTTTGCTTATATTTTTTTATATAATGTATTTTCTAAGGCATGCATAAAGCCCAAGGATACTTTTTAAGCTAAGGAAAAAAAAAGTGTTGTACGATTAAAGCGGGCTTGCTCAAATTATTCAGTCACTGTCCAAAATAGTCTCCTTCTTCTTCCAAAGCTTCATGGTGATAAACAAATGGCTCAGCCTCTGCAACTCTTCTGCGTGGCTGTTTTCCTCCTTGATTAACCCGTTATGTATTCTAGTAACTATGGTTGTATGGAGGAATAAATAGGAGCAACTCTTGCAAGTCGTTGTGATTTTAACAATGTGCAACCAGAACTTATCATTGTACCGGCTTTGGTTTTGGCCTCCTACATTGCCACTGAACATGGTTAATTCTTTAACTGTCACAACCTCTATTGGCCTGACCCTCATGCCACATATACTTAGAAGCATTGCCAGTCCCTAGTTTGTGTACACAAAAGTTGTAAATTTGCAGGTATTGTTAATAATAAACATTTGAGCAAGTCAAAACAGGTCATAATTGTTGGAAATTATAAAGATCAAATGTTAAAACTGTGTTCAAATACTTCTTTAATACACGGTCACTTACCTAACAAAACAATTAAAAAAGTGTTGCCCTAAACAGATTTAACTGGAAATAACAGTAAATGATGCAACAACATTCACAACTTGGAAGCCATAAAGTTTGGTGTACAAGAGATACAAGTGTCACTTGTTCCCCTTGGCTTCCAAACAAATCTTCTCATTTTTGAAGTAGTTGATTTTGTTTCCTCTATTTCTCAGAAAATACCAGACATTTACTTATATCCCTTTGCCACCAACATTTTGTATGTATTAACTATCCAGAACTGCACTTAACTAGATTTGTTTAAAAATGTCACTTGTACCCCTTGGCTTCTCACCCTGTCATATTAGATAGGCTATATTAGATTACAGCTGGAGGATTTGGCTTCAAATCTAAGTCTGGTGTTTTCTGAAAAATAAGATTTAATAATTAAGTCACTGAAGGTGTATGCCATAGTGTGTATTATACAGTAGTTCAATACATTTTTTGAATTTAACAATAAATTTATTGTTGGAGGTATTGAAGCAGGCCCCAGAAAGTTTGATGTTGGGCCGTATAAGTTTGAGAGGGTGAACACCTTTGTATACCTGGGGACTGAGGTTCACACAATGAATAACATCACCCAGGAGATCAACAGGACAATTGCGGCGGCAAACTGATGCTTCTTTGGGCTCTCCAGACACATCAGAAGCCGATACCTCTCTCACAGGACCAAGCTCATTCTGTATAAAACGTTGGTTCAACAAGTTTTAACTTATGAGTCGGAAGCTTGGGCCACAACTAAAGCAGACGACTCAAGAATCTTGGCTTTAAAAAAAAAAAACTATATTAAGAAGGATCTTTGGTCCCGTTAGAGATGGGGAGCCATGGAGGAGATGGAAGAATGCAGAGTTGTATCGGTTCTATGGTGATATCGATGCTGCAAAATTCATTAAGATAGGTAGGCTTTGCTGGGCTGGCCATGTTCTAAGAATGGGGGATGGCAAATTAACTAAAAAGATGATTATAAGATGTTTGGTAAACGGAGAGTTGGCAGACCAAACTTGAGATGGGAAGATGCCGTCAACTCAGATGCGTGAGACCTGCTGGGAGCTAGGAACTGGAATGCTGCTGCACAGTACCTATGCATCTGGGAGTGGCTTTTGAAGGCGGCCCAGACCCGGTGACGGGTTGTTGTGCCGGATATGATGATGATGATACAGTAGTTCAGTAAATTTATTGTGAAGTGATAGTCAACCGTTGAGATTGAGGCGTAGATGACTGAACTCCGATCATCTACACCTTCTTATTAAATTTATTGAATTATAACAATAAATCTATTGTTGTATTATACAGAAGATATAGTCGACCGTTAAGATTGAGATGTAGATGACGAAACCCTGATCATCTACACCTTCTTATTAAATTTATTGAATTATAACAATAAATCTATTGTTGTATTATACAGAAGATATAGTCGACCGTTAAGATTGAGATGTAGATGACAAAACCCTGATCATCTACACCTTCCCTACAAATTTATTGAATTATAACAATAAATTTATTGTTGTATTATACAGTAGTTCAATAAGTTTAAAACCTAGTAGATCACTACACAACAATAACATTTCCTGCCTTCATATAAATAAGACGCTATTCCATCAATTTGAAGCATGGCTTCATTGGTTGAATTGACTTGACATGCCTGGATATAAAGCAAAAAAACCTTATAAGGCACTTAGAAAATTGAAATGGTAAAAAAAAAAGCATTTTTTGAGAAAAAATATTTAACAAAAATTGGTAAGAACCAATTTTGAAATCATTTTCGTTTTAAATAGATACAAAAGATGTTTAAAATGCAATCCACAGATCCGTTAGGAGGTATTAACGACAAAATAAATGTAAGTGCTTGGGAACACAAATTATAAAAGGAATTAAGTTCAGACACAAGTTTTAAGTGTTTATTCTTCTTCTGTTTTGAGGAAAGTTATGAAATTAACATAGGGATTTTATATACAAATGTCTTTTAAGTTCACATTAAATGCTGTATTATCAGTCTAAGGTAATATGTGATGTTTAATCAGTCTTACATTTACATAATATCATAAAGAAAGTAATTATAAAGAAGAATCTATATTTTAACAATCATATATTTAAAAAAAAGGAATGTAAAGCTTAAAACTATAAAGTAACCCTTAACAAATATTTTAAATAGAACTAAGAACTGTAGATGTTATGTGATGCTTGAAGTACATAGAGTTTACTTATCACAATATTAATCACTAACAGATAGCTTGACGCGAAGTAAAACATGCAAAATTACAATGTATGTTTAGGTGAAGTGTTACGTTTTTATTTCCCATAGGGAATTTTGATAGATTTTGTTTTCAGTGCTTCTTCTTCGTCTTATCTTGTTTTTGGAAAAATTCTTTTTTCTTAATGGGATCAGGAATGATCTAAAAAAAAGAGAAGAAAACATAACAGTAATTCATGGATCATTATATCAAGAGTGATTAAAGCAACAATATGATATAGTGAGTATAAGTGCAAACTGTTAAAAAATAAAAAATGTTTCAAATAACAAAATATAAATATTTTCTCTAAAAAATATTATTAAAAGATATTCTAACCACAATTAATTTTATAAAAATTTGTTAAATTAAATTATTTAATTGATGTAACTCTTCCTTGAAAAACAAAATTTTATTTATTTAGTATCTTATTTTAGCTAAAAAAAGTTCTTAGAATATCATCATATATTAGAGTTCAGTATAAAAGCTTGTAAGCAGTTTATCTGAAGCCTTTGGTATCTTGAGATACATTAAAATGCCATGCTGTTATGTGAGCCTAGTAGCATAACAGGCAACACACCCGAGCATAAAATGGGAGGTTCTGGGTTCAAATATCATCCTAGCGAGTTCACCTTGAAAAAAATTAAAGCTTGAAAACTTGTTTGTATTTTGTTTTTAATGCTATGTGCTCTAAGTTAGATCATTGCCTCTTCCAAAGCGTTTGCTCTAATGGAATCTAATGGAAACTTTTTACAGTGTATATTATTGCTCCTATTTCCTGAAGATCTTCTTTCCTTTCCTTTTAAGACAAATCACAACCTCAATAAAAAATCAACAGAATCACTTTTTATCTCAATTTATTGAGGCAAAACAATTAAGAACAATAGATTACAAAATCCTCTTTTAAAGATCCAAAAACAATACAAAATTCCCTTCTCTCCATAATTGTTTTGCAGTAATTTTGATTAGAGGAAAAAAGAATCTGTAACAATGACACATATTTAAAAGACAACTATCTATTTCAGAGTCAATAGAAATTTAGACCTAGTACACTCCATTTTAAAGGCAATGTAGAACAGATGAATACTATCTTACTGAACATACTTAACCCTTTCGTTGGTCTGAACGAGGTAACTCGTGTTCGACTTGCAGGGCTCCAGACACTCCACACGAGATACCTCATGTTCCACTTTTGATACCCCTGACACTCCACACGAGTCAACTCGTGGACTGAATTAGCCCTGTATGTTGCTTCTCCAGCCTAGTGCTATTAGCTCCTATAAAATCAGTGGGACCTAGCGAGAATAAGGAGCGTTCTCGGCTTCATTAAATCCACGTCAGAGATCAATATCTTATCTCTGAGGCATCTAAAGGAGTCATAATGAAATAATACTTTATGTTTTCTGAGCATTTTTAGAATCTGTAATGACTAATAAATAAAGGACATTTGGGATTATAAGTTAATAATTCCACATATATATCAAGAGGATGCTGAGTGAGTGGAAAGAGTCAAACGGTAGTGAGGTCGATATGAGGAGAGATTGGCGAGCGTCAAGAGAAGCTAGACGGATAAGTATCGAGCATACTGGGCGCTGTGTGTCCCTTCATTCGCCAGCAATGAAAGGGTTATAAAATAAAAAAAAATGGCCTATAGATATTTTTTTTATTGATTAGTGTCCATGTAAAACGCTGGTCAACCTTTACATCTTCGCAGAAAAAATAAAAATCCTTCAACATTTCATCGGCCTCTTACTTACAAGTAACACGGAGCAAATATATTTTCAAAAATATAATACAAATATGACAACAGGACAAGTATTCATCTAATATTCAGTAGGAATCCTGTAATATTTTTACTAAATGTATCCTAATGTTTGCAGATAGAACTTCCATATGATCAGATGGAACTAAGCTATTCATTTTTAATAGCTATTTTTAGATAAAGTATGAAGAAAGTGTATTAAGCAATAACTAAAAGAAAGAAATCTTACTGTGTCTTGACCAGGTTTCCATCCAGCAGGGCAGACCTCTCCATGTTCATCGGTATATTGGAAAGCTTGGACAAGTCTGAGTGTCTCGTCAACGCTCCTACCAACTGGAAGATCATTCATTGTGATTTGCCTCAATATTCCTTTATGGTCAATGATGAATAGGCCTCTAAAAGCATTTTTATATAGATCTAAATTATTATTAACCAAGTCTGAGGAGGCGAATATTCTTAGACTACAAATATTATATTTATAATAAACCATTTCATGTGATAAATCTAAAAACTTGGGAGATAGAAGACTTCAAAAGGGTAAATCTGTTGTGATGTGGGAAGCGTAGAACAGGAACTCTTAAGAAGAATTTCACCTACAGCTAAATAGGACCAATACTTCTAAAACTTCAAGCGCCGTATTTTCTGATTGGAGTGGCCCTGCTGAAATTTATACCTAAACCTATGTTGTAGGAAATTTATCAAGCTGTCGAATCACCTATCATTCTTTTGTATCTGAGTTTCTGATATTAAATAAAATATTAAAAAAAATCCAAAACTGCTTGTGTCTGTAGATAAAATATTTTGTTTGTAATACACTTTATATGTAACCAAAATTGATATACCTTAGTTTGGATGAGTGTCAAATGTATGAAACAATTATTCAACTCAATCCATAGTTTTATACAACAAAAATTCTAGTTTTCTCCTTTTCTCAAAAACTGTTACAGATATAAACTTGAAATTTAATTACTCGAAAATTTGCCACACAATGAGCTATTTCCAGTTAATAGTAAGTGCTCACAACCAGTTTCGGCTGGCTTATCCCCCATTTAATTTAATTTATTAACCTGCCTTCAAATCTAAGAAAATGGAGGAACTATCTTCCCTATCCCGCTGTGTATATAAGCATTGTTTCTGTGCACAGGTCTCTTTTTCTCTTCTTTTGCTTACTTTTTGGCTCTCTTTCAAAAGTTTTAAGTTTCAAGGAGGGGGGTTATTACACAGTCATAACAAATAAAAAAATAATCTTAATATAATTATGTAATAAAATAATTATATACAATGGAAAATAAAATGTGACTTTTGGCCACAGGGAAAAGAAACTGCACACTAATGATTTTTCTCTAAATGCTAATTATTATGATCATTAAAATGTCATTTGGCAAGTAAATAAAAATCAGTTATTCATTTCTTGTAATAAATTTCCCGACAAAATAAATATTCAATCACGTGACCAATGACGTCACTTCTGTTACACTGTTGCGGAGACCCCTAGCCATATTTTCATTTCAATTAGACGGATGATATATTGTTATAGAGTGTCAGAGTGGGAGGATAGGAGAAAAGATTAGAAAAGATATTTAAATACAGACAAGGATGGAAGTGTCAGTGAGGGAGAGAGATGCAGAAGGAATTGGCTCCAACGATGGAGCAGTCGAAGGAAGAGATTCTAAGAGAGGGATGAGAGCGAGTACTGAAGGATGGAGGATTTGAATAGGACTTAGCCTCCCCCCCCCCCTTAGGAAAGAGATTAAGTAAAAATGATTAAGTAAAGGAAGGAAGATATCTGTATTTAAATATCTTTTCTAATCTTTTCTCCTATCCTCCCACTCTGACACTCTATAACAATATATCATCTGTCTAATTGAACATCTGTTGGGGTCTCCGCAACAGTGTAACAGAAGTGACGTCATTGGTCACGTGATTTCATCCTGTACATTTGGATGAAATACTAGGCAACGGCGCAACAAATATAAATAAATTAATGAAATTCTTGAAATCCAGCAAATTAATTTCCAAAATATAAATTTTACATTTCTATGACATATCCCATTATTTGATAAAATTGAAAATAAACTAAATGAACATTTAATTTTCTTATTATGAAATTAAATAAATATAACAATTGTGAAAAAAAATGAATAATTTACAACTGAGAGAGAAACAAATATTTGCTCCTTCTGAAAGTGTTTCCTGAATACATGTGCCTGTGACAAGGCCATTGTCCAGAACTACATGCGAGGCATTAATTACCCAAGGGGTTGACAAGCCTTAAAAGAAAGAAGAAAAAAAAAGGAAGGAAGCTAAGAAGTACTGTTGACCAGTGGATAGGAATATCTCTAGTGTGATAGTGTAAAAGAATTTCTAAAATAAAAATTAATTACCTCAAAGTATGACCAGCATCTTCAAGATAAACGCCATAATCCTTGGAAATTTTATGAGTCAAATCAGAAAGTAATGGAATTTTCAAGGGACCCAAACCTCCATCTTTCCTAGGAGTGTTCATCCAAGCTAAATGAGTGAAATGGGAGTCCACTGAACAACCAACAACTTCTGCATTAAGTTTCCTGAATTCTTCTATGCGATCATTAAATGCAAGAATTTCAGTAGGGCAGACAAATGTGCTGTAAATAAAACTTTAAATTAATACACAGTTAAGCCAACTAAAGTATCAAAATAAAAAGTAATTCCGACTTCTAAAAAATATGAATCCATGTTCCTTTTTTCTACTTGAGAACAAATTCATAAGAGATATATTAGATGTAGAGGTGCAAATCTTGCAGTTGAGTATGACGCTGAGCTCATCAAGCACTGCAAACAACAAATGCCTGCAGTATCCCTTTAACCCTTATGAGACGGCAACCCGCACGTCCTTAGATGCCCGTGGAGCGAAACCCGTTTCACCCTCCTGGTTTTACAGGAGGGCATTAACATTTGGTGTCTTCCTTTTGTATTGTTATTTCGGCAAACATATAAGAAAAATAAATAAATGAAGAAACTTTTGAAATTATGGGCTTTTAGTGGATTAATTACAATTTAGTTATATGTCAAATACGTCACGACTGCGGGCCCGCTGAAGGAATTGTTCTAGCGGACTCAGTATCTTACGATACTAGGGTAGAAAGAAAGGCAAGCAATCTGCTGACGCACAAGCCACGACGCTGGGCCCGCAGAAAACATCTCTCGATGACACTGGGCCCAAACGTGTTAAAATAGCTGAGACTCTACTGTCCATCTCTGCTCATTTCTCGTAATACTCTGTCGTTATTTCTATCATAGAACAGTTTTCTGTCACCATTTTCTCATCTTGGGCTTTGGGCCAGACAACGGCTGGCTTAACTTTTTTTTTTTTAATTTTTTGGAATTTTAATTTTTTTTTTACATAATGTCATTCAAATATCTCGTAGTTGGTATAATATCAATGGAACATGATATCTAAGTACACATCAACTGATATAACACAAATAAGGCACTTCAGAGTGACTCGAACTATACAAAGGAACCAGGTATCAGTGAGAAAGCCCTATTCAATAAGCTCAAAATGTATTTTATGAACTCTTGCAGATACAAGAGCAACTAGATCTTACAAAACTTACTGCTATATATCGCAAAAAGCTGTCATAGTGGTGCTTTTCAATCCAGAAGCGAAGAAATGGACAAAAGTGGCCATGAGACATGCCAGCCCATTGTCACAAAAGTGGCTATCAGTCTTGAATGGGTTAATGTGTACAGGTACAGTATTTTAATAAAATACAAGATGGATACTTTTTTTATGTATAAGTCCTCTTGGTGATTAACAGACAAATAATAAATAAGTGAATTGATCATTTAAATGAGAGAAGTGCAGAACAGAATACAGCACAGTGGGGATAGTAATCATCTAAAAGAGCGATAGCTCCCTATCAAAGGAAGACAATTCGAATCACAATACTATAATTTGTTAAGTTATTTGAACTATTATTTAATTTTTTATTTATTTATTTGAACTATTATATAATATATATAAATGCTACTTACAAATCCAACGGATAAAAAAAGAATACAAGGTATTTGCCTTTGAAATCAGACAGTTTTAACTCTTTCAGTTCTCCATTGATCACAGCTGTGCCTTCCCATTCAGGAGCAGCTTTAGAAACTGTGGACAAAAAAAAATACATTTCTTGTTAAAGTTGCAATCATATCGAAACAATCTATTATTTTTCTTTCAGCCTCCATGGACAGTATAAATATATTTCCGTTGAAAAAAAGCGTTTGGCGGAATTCAAGACCATATTTATTTTTTAGGATTACTTGTAATCTCCTGTTTAAGACTAACAACAGTTTGGGCTTTCATTTTTTTCTTTCTTGCCATTTCAGTTAAAGGAATTGGTTTTAAAAATAATTTTCAAACACATGGAACTTAGCAAACTGAGGTATATAGAGAGCTTTTTGATTCATGAACTTACTTTACGTTGTAAAGTTAAAAATAACAAGACAAAATAAATTATTTAACTTCCAATTCTATTTAATAATTCATTAGGGCAAAGTCAATGTATTCAACTTCAAGGCCAGAGATAATTTCCAAATTTAAATCAATATCTTCATTTGATCACAGACACTTTATATATATATATATATATATATATATATATATATATATATATATATATATATATATATATATATATATATATATATATATAAATATAAGTATACACACACAGAAACTCAGGAGAAAAAAAAAATAAAAAAATACCTAGACACTCTGATTATTGTCTATTCTTTCTGGAAACTCCAGTAAATCAGTATGATTTTTTAATTTGTAGTAAGAATTAGGCATGTTGCTTAGGGTATTTAAACAAAGTATTATTATTAAACAAATACTTATTATTAAAAAAAACAGTATAAATGAATAATAATAATTAACATTGAAATTATGTCACATATCTGTAGTTGTTCAGGAGAGCCAATTTTCCATAAATTTGAACTATTAAAATTTGTTTCTTCATTACTTATAGAAACAGTTTAAAGATAATATTTCACATTGTTATTGGTATTGATCGGTAATTGGAAGTATTGAACATAGTCAAACAAAACCAAGTCCTCCACATGGTGTCTTTTACCTCTAATGAAAACAGACAAGATTTTATTTTTTAATGTTTTATCTTTGTTATTTATGGGAACAGGTCATAGTGCCCTATACCATTATATGGATCGAGTCAATTTAAGAAAAAAATGGACATGGTGCCCTTTACCTCTGGGCACTACCTTATATGTACGCACAAACCATTAATATAGCAAATTTAATTATGTTAACTGAACATGTAAATAGAATCTAATGTAAGCAGCTTAATGAAGGTAAATTATTTCATGAATAATTTATGATAATTCATTACATAGTAAATAAAATGAACAAAAGAACACGTATAAGAATAAAAAATAGATAATAACAAAAATGAATTAAAGGAGTGTATTTTTTTTTTTTGTTACAGTCCATCACAGGAATTAAAATTACTATTTTAGAAGATGATTGTTCTTCTAACATTTTTTTTTTTTTACTGAGAGGCTGTTGCTAAGGCCAATAGTACCAAGTTATCTATGGGTCACCAGCCTTACTAAACACCAAGAGCAGGGAGATTTTTCAATGAGCCTGGCACCAAATTTTTTTATTTTTTTTTATGAATATTTCAGCCATGGGATATGAAAAAATTCATCAGTTAAATTACCAAGTTCCAAATCAGATATTATGGTGTCTGGGTCATGGGTATCTGGAATTTTAAACAATTTAAAATAACACAGTGCTGTTAATTAGGAATAACAATTTCATAAATCACTGCTAATTAGCTTGACAATCGATACACTGAAAAAAACCAACAATTTCTACAAATAACCTACTCATAGTAATATATATACAAGAAGAATTTTAAATTAAGAAATTTCTAGAAAAATGTTTGGGTTATTTTTGCACTAAGCAGTTATTTTTAACGGATATATTTAATAAGAAACATGAGGAGAGAAGACTGAAAATAACTTTCGGATAGGCCTGATGAAGATCATGGTAGAAATAACTACTGAGGAAACTAAGATTTAAGGCGATGGAAGAGAAACTGACGTAAAGGGGGAGGGGATAAACTAGTAGGAATGTGTTTGCTGCAAAAACATTGGTTTTACAGAAGCATATTCCAAAATTGTCGTTGAACTAACGAATATAAAAGTATCAATAGTGAAGTTTGTTTTGTTTATTAACTAAATTGTTGAACAATAGGAAACTGAGCACTCTATGAGTCAATTAATTTAGTTATAATAAGTTATCCTGAAAAATAAATAAATGCTTTTATTCATTGACTTTGGTGCCAATAAAATTAACTAAACTTTATTTTTTTGTTTGATAAGTTTCTTTATTCATTAAAAAATCACTAAGATTAAAGAGTTGACAAATAAAAATGTATAAAATAAATGAATTAATATATTATTAGATAATAGAGATCTAAATCAAATATCTAAATCTGTCTTTAATAATGATTTAGTGTATTTTCAGCTTCTAGAGACACACTTCGTTGCAACATTAAGCTTTTTTTGGTTCAATATTGAACCAATGGTTTGCATAAGAAATATGTAAGATAAATGCATATTGTAGTAGGAGGCCTAATCAATTCTATTAACCTGACAAAATGTCAAAAATAATTTTTTTTTTTTTTTTATTCTTCAAGTCCCAATAAACATATCTGGCAAATTTTTCAACTAAGAAGTCAAAAGAAAACTAAAAAAAATGTGATTAAATGATACCTTACAGCAATAAGGTCTAAAAAAAAGGCCTATCAGAAAATAGATCGTTTACAGTTTTGATAAAATTTATTATTATTCTAAAAAGTGTTTGAAAAAATTTAAATACTTACTGACAGCTTTGGTCCACTGAAGTTTATGGTCAACACTTTTGACATAAGAACTTTGTGGGTAAACACTACCGCCGGCGTAGGAATGGCAACTTTCCTCAACAAAACTGTGAATTTCAGTGATGAAAACTATCACCAAAGTTAATATTAATCTAACAGCTAACATCTTGAAAGGACGTACTTAATGACAAGAGCCGCTAATCCTATCAAAACCATCATACAACCGGCTCCAAATAAGCAATAATCGATATACAAGAATCTATACTTTATCGATTCCAAATCGAAACAATTTATCTTAGCGTACTTCCATGTAATCGCTATTCCTGAAATGATTTAAATCCCTTATTATTTTGTTCTCAAATGGCTAGCTATTTTTGTCGGAAACTTTACATTATATTTAATTATTCATTTTGATTAAGGTTAAATTGAAAAGTGAGGGCCTAATGCGTTCACTAGCTAACAGCGATATTCGTTTGACTGGAGTTCAAAATATAGATTTTCCAGAAAATCTGATTGTTCTTATCTGAATCCCAACCATTCCTTGATTTCTTATCACCTCAAGGGCTACTATCTGCATCTCATTATGGCAGCAAAGGTAAAAGTAATTAACTCCTTCAATGGAACGAAACGTACACATTTGAAGTTTTAAACACAGATTATTCAATCTGAGCCTATCCAGCCTATCGAAAAATGTATAATAAACGTTTTTTATAGAAAATATATTAAAGTTTTGAATAATCACATTCTATTTACCACGATTTTTAAGAGAGTATGAGAAAATCTCAAAATTGCTCATTGTTCATAAAATATTTTTGTTCTAATACTTCCTCTACTCCTAACATAGCACAAATTTATATATCTTATTTTGGATTAATCAAAATAAGATACATATTTCAAACGTGTGAATACATTTTTCCTTGCAAGTATTTGTTAACACTAAAATAAAAGTTACAAGCACAAAAAAATTCATATTTTAATAGGAATTCATAGCTATTGCTACTTTTAAAATACAAGCTTTGTAGTTGTCATTAAATGTTTTCGATTTTTTCAGGGGAGTCGCGTTGCAGCCATTGCCCGATACGCAGCATTTTATAGCCCTCCTGTTCAAATCATTATTTCGAGTGGTTATATCCCGGTTATACTTGTGAAAAGTCGTGATGTTAGAGACTTAACACTCTAGTACCAGTGTGTGAAGTTTCAAAGACAAATATCCAGCCGAAAGCCAGAAAATAGTAAGTAAAGAAAACTTACTTTTCACTTTATTAGTCCCTTGCCCTAGCTAGGCTAGAGGTAGGGGGCTGCGTGAATTGGCAAGTCATCCCCTCCTTGCTGCCCCTTCAGCTGGCCAAATACTCAGGCCTTCAACAAGCTTCCCAGGACCTACTGCCAGCTCTCTCTCTGGTCTAGTGGATGAGTGAGAGACTCACGATCCAGAGGTCTGCGGTTCGAATCTCCACCCCGAGACTTATTTTATTTATTTATTTTATTTTTTTATTTTTTTTATTTTTCCTCGGCCTTCTAATCAATCACAGCAATTATGGGAGGAAAAAGAAAATCAAACAATAGAAGGCATCATTCTCAGGAGAATTCACCCATAAACTCACCTCAAAAGAAAAAAACCTTTATTAAGCGATCTATGTCACAGACATCGCTCGCGTCATCAACATCTTCTCGAGCAACTTTTATAGATACCCCATCCCTCTCAAAAGAAGCTCCATTTCTAAAGCCAAGAAATCCTTCCAAAAAATTAAATATGGACACAAACGCTAAAGTGGATACGTCACAATCAACATTAGTTCCGAAGCCACCGCCTATTGTTGTAAGAAACATCACAGACTTTAAAAAATTCTGCCAAAAAATCTCCAATTTAATAGGCAAAGACTCGTTCACCTGTCGAGCACGATTCCAGGACACGCTAATAAATACACACACCAGTGACTCCTTCCGCAAAGTAGTAAAATACCTCGGGGACATGGAGAGCGACTTCCACTGTTATCAGCTCAAGGAAGACAAGTCCTACAGAGTTGTTTTACGTCATCTCCACCACACCACTCCTCCAGATGATATTAAATCGGAACTCGAAGAGCTCGGATACAAGGTCAAAAATGTGCATAATGCAAAACACCCAGCCACAAAACAACCTATGCCACTATTCTTTGTTGATCTGACTAAAGAACCGAAGAGTAAAGAAATCTTCAAAGAAAAATATCTCCTACATACGAGAATCTCAGTTGAAGAGCCAAGGCAGAGAAGAGATATCCCGCAGTGCCGCAAATGCCTTGAATTTAAACACACAGCGAACTACTGTGAACACACATCTAAATGCGTGAAATGCGCAGGAGAGCATGACGCTAAGGACTGCACCCATCCCAAGGAACTTCCACCCAAATGTTCCAACTGCGGCGGTAATCACCCTGCAAACTACCGCGGCTGTGAAGTTTACAAGGCCGTGAAGACTCTCCAAAACCGATTCGCAGCACACCGGCAGGCAGCCCAACCTGATACCCTACCTCAGCCCTCCACTAGCGGCGAACCCACCACAAGCGGACAGTACTCTGCAAGACATCTACCTCCAACCAGGTTCATCTCGTCAGGAGTCACCTTCTCTGACCTTCTTCAACCGTCCACATCTCAACAAAATTTTCCACAACTCCTCAACCTACAATCCTCTCCTCAACCCACAGTTACTATCCCCAACCCTCAACCCCTCATGCAGCGTCAGCGTCCCTCTAGTCAAAGCCCGCCTACTTTTCAAGTCCCTCAGCATCGACTTCCTGTGCAACCTAAAGAACCTCCTGTACAATCTACCCCGTGCGACATCCCGTATAACTCACCTGAACCAAACAAAACCTTCGATCCCACCAATCTATTCAACTCCTTCTTCACAAGACTAGAAAACTTAATCAATCCTCTTATTAAGCTCCTATCCTCCTTTATTGAGCAATGCATCCCAGTACTTCTTAAAAAATGATCCCACCCAGTACACCTCCTATCCTTATCCTCCTCTGGAATTCCAACGGGCTGTTACCCCGAAGACAAGAACTAGAACTGCTACTTACAGACCGTGACATAGATATTGCACTTATAACAGAGACACACCTACGAACTCAACATTACTTTAACATAGCAGGATACAAAACTTACCGTACAGATCACCCTGACGACAGAGGCCGTGGTGGTACACTGGTCTTGGTTAAGAACAAGATATCCCATCATTCCCATTCCTATCAGTCTACTGCTTCTTCTCAATTAACCTCCATCTCCATTTCTTTACCAAGATTTCCGCTCGTCATCGCGTCCATCTATTGCTCTCCGAACCAACGGATGTATCACCCTGATTTTACCAATTTATTCCAGTCCCTTGGCACTCACTTTATCGCTGGGGGAGATTTTAATGCCAAGCATCTCCTCTGGGGAAGTCGCCTTACTAACTCGAGAGGCCGAGTGCTAAACGACGTACTGTACAATGGTGAGTATTCCTACATTTCCCAACCTCATCCAACCCATTGGCCTTCCGATCCCCACAAAAATCCGGACATCCTAGATTTTTTCGTTACTTCTGGCTTGAACGGTATCTTCACGTCGGTATCTCCCCTTTTAGACCTCTCTTCTGACCATTCCCCTCTCCTTTTGTCACTCAGTGCATCTCCTATCCCTATTCAAACTAAACCATCTCTAACCACCGGACCTGTAGACTGGGCTATGTTCCAGTCTAACCTAGACAGTATTCTGGACCTCAATGTTAAGTTGAAGACAGCGCAAGATGTTGACGATGCTGCGGACCTCTTCACCAAATCAGTCCAGGACTGCGCTAGACTTGCCAGCAAACCAACTCACAAACGTCAACCAACAGCTACTCCAATCCCTCATCACATACAACTGCTCCTCTCAGCCAAGCGACGTGCCCGGACACAATGGCAACGATCCCATCTTCCTGCAGACAAAACCATTTTCAATAGACTAACAAGAAAGCTAAAAAACGAACTGACTAAATTAGACAATCACCGACTGGAAGAATATCTTTCTTCTTTAACGCCCGGTAACCACTCACTGTGGGAAGCCACAAAAAGAATTCTTAAATTTCAACCTACCTCCTCCCCACTCCGACGTGAAGATGGAACTTGGGCCAGAAGTGACGAAGAAAAAGCTTCCCATTTTGCCAATCATCTAGAAGCAACCTTTTCCCCGAACCCAGAGTTAAACCCTTCCCATACTGAAGAGGTAATCACTTATCTTTCCGAACCCTTACCGATGTCCTTACCTCCACCTTCCTTTCACCCATCGGAAGTCAAATACATCATTAACCATCTACCCCTCAATAAGTCCCCTGGTCCTGATCTTATCACCGCTAAAATCCTTCGGCACCTCCCCCATAAAGCCATCATGTTCCTCATCCTTATATATAACAGTGTACTGCGAACCACTCACTTCCCTTCCTCCTGGAAACACTCCTCTGTAATCCTTATTCCTAAACCAAACAAACCAGCTACTGAAACATCATCCTACCGCCCAATCAGTTTGTTACCCATCCTCTCTAAAATCCTTGAAAAACTGCTGTACAAACGAATCCTTCCTATAGTTGAATCCTTTGGTATCATTCCAACTCATCAGTTTGGCTTCCGATCACTCCACTCTACCACTCAACAAGCTTTCCGAGTTGTAGACACAATTTCCTCAACGCTTGAGCGTAAGGACTTCTGTTCAGGAGTCTTTCTAGATGTAGCCCAGGCCTTTGACCGAGTCTGGCATCCGGGCCTCCTTTACAAGCTCAAGCGTTTTCTCCCCATCACCTACTACTTAATCCTAAAATCCTTTCTTTCATCCCGCCTGTTTCATGTCCAATACAATGCATCGAATTCCTCATCCCGCCACGTATCTGCTGGAGTCCCCCAAGGCAGCATCCTAGCCCCTCTCCTCTACTCCATCTTCACCGCTGATATCCCCACTAATCCCAGTACCATTATCACAACTTTTGCAGATGATACTGCAGTGCTTTCATGTTCCGCCAACCCGCAGCAAGCCTCAGAAGCGCTCCAGAATCATCTCTTAGAAATCGAGCAATGGCTAAAGAAGTGGCGAATCAAAGTCAACGCCGAAAAATGTAAGCACGTCACATTCACACTGCGGCGTAGTGAGTGCCCATCTGTTACCCTTAACGAATCCCTCATTCCCAAATCCGATGTTGTTCGATACCTAGGCTTCCACCTCGACAAGAGACTTACTTGGAACACGCACACAAAAACAAAACGACAAGAACTAAACAGACGCTACGGCCTACTTAGACGACTAATAGGTCCCAAATCAAAACTCAGTACTGAAAACAAACTAACAACCTACAAAACTATTATTAAACCGATTTGGACATACGGCATTGAACTATGGGGTACAGCAAAACCTTCCAACATAAACCGAATCCAAACCTTCCAGTCCAAAGTCCTTCGCCGGATCCTTAATGCTCCATTCTACGTGAACAATAATATCATCCACCGAGACCTCGAAATTCCCTTTGTCGCTGAATTAGCTAAAACCCGATTCTCCACTTTTCATTCCAAGCTATCCTTTCATCCCAATCCCCTTGCCCAATCCCTTTCCACAGATGCGATCCCCTCCAATCCTCCGAGACGCTTGAAAAGAAAGTGGCCTAGGGACCAGCTGTAATACATAAATGAAATATTTATAATTCCTCAGGGAGTGTCAGCAATGGCTGCCTTCTCCCCTCTATTCTTCCTTGTGCTAGTTTATGAGATACATATTTACTTATTGTATTATATGTAAACATATGTATACAGATTGTAAATATTCAATAAAAAAAAAAAAAAAAAAAAAAAAAAAAAAAAAAAAAAAAAGATTTTTTCAGGATTGTATTTGAAAGTAGGTGAATTTATTTAAGAAAAAAAAATTGTATTCAGTTAATTTTGTTTTAATTTAGATGTCCTCTTATTAATAATACAGATTTTTGGGGTGGATTATGTACAGGCATGGGTGCTTATAAGGGGGGCTGCAGCCCCCCAAATTTTGATTTAATTGGTATAAATGTGTCATAAAAACCTTTAAAATAAATTAAATAAGATCACTTAGTTCAGAAAAAATAATTTTTTGTGCGTGCAGTAGCATTTTAGTTGGCTAACTATTCCAAGGTCTAGCTTGTTAGTATTCCATACCCCCAAATGCTCCCAGTTTCCCTCTCCTAAAATGCTCTCTGCCCCCCAAAAATGATTTCCTATATATGCCCCTGTTTGCGGGTCAAGACCCTTTACTATCCAGAATAGGAGTGATGCCTTTCATTTTTTTCAAAAGAAAAGCCTCTCTGGATGACGGGAATTGAACCAACTATCCAGGGCACAATGTATTCACACCTTAACATTCAAGGCCATCAGCTCTTCAAATTTTTACTATAATAGTAGTAGTTATGGAAAACAATTCCAGCCTTGAAATTAATGGTGGTAGGGGTCAAAACTTAAGAAATAAAGAAATTCTTGAAAGTTAATTTGGATCCTTTATCATCTAAAATTAAAAAAAAAATAATAATAATAAAAACATTAATAAGAAAAATGAACTTTGTAACTGCATAATAAAAGTTTATTCATAAAATTTAACATGAGATGTGTCATAACAATAACATTTAACAACAAAGTATATTTTTATCACAATACAAAAGTTACTTAAACAAATTATATATTGTTTAAATCATTAGATTTTTTATACGTTAATTAAAAATTACTCAGTTCCTCCCATTGAAAGAATGTAATCAGTAACTTCTGTCCAGCCTTCAAATAACGAGAAACTTAAAGGTGTTTTATCAGAATCATTTTTTGCATTGATTTCGGCACCTCTCTCAATCAACAATTTTACTATGTTTAAGTAACCTTCTTCCGCAGCAAAATGCAGTGGGGTTGAATTGGACTGCGTTTTGATGTCTATATCCATACCAATATCTAGCAGCCAAATTGTTGCATCCTCATAACCGCATTTTGCAGTCCAGTGTAGCGGTGATAAACTATAATCGTCTTTAATGTTGAAGTTGTAACCAAACGTTTTTAGCACCTTCATTTGTTCAACACTCCCTTCTTCGATTATTTTAAATATCTCTATATCATCCATAAGTCCACCTAGTTCATGGAGAAGAGTAAAGGTGTCATATTTCGAATTCACTAGTGCTAGGTACATTGGGGAGTAGCCGTCTTCATTCCTGTAATTTATGTCTGCTTTTTCTGCAATTAAAGCCTTTACAACTTGTGTTCTGCCAAATTCCGCTGCTGCGCATAACGGTGTAAAACCTTCATGATCCTTTGAATCGACATTAGCACCTCGTTCTAAGAGAAGATTAACGCTTTCTTCATGACCTTCGGCAGCAGCTAAATGCAGAGCCGTCTTACCATCAGTTGTAACAAGATCTATATCAGACCAAGAAGGATTTAAAATTTTTATTCCTTCCAGATCATTATTTTTTGCAGCGATATGTAAAGCTGCTAACCCATCGATGTTAGTTCTCGATTCGAAACAAGTTGTTATAAGTAATTTCATGATGTTTACATCCCTTTTTAATGTAGCCACGTGCAAAAGAGAATCACCAGTCGTATTTACAAAGTCCTCAGCAGAGGTTTTACGCAACAAAATCCTGACTATGTCGCAATGACCAAGTTCCACAGCGATTAAGAGAGCTGTCTTTCCTTCATGATTTCTTGCTTCAATTTCTACGTCATGAATTAACAATGTCTTAACAGAGTTTAATCTGTTCTTTGAAACAGCAAACATGAGCAATGTTTCACCATGAAATAAAGTGCAGTTAATGTCTGCACCTCCAGCAATCAGAGCATCCAAAATATTGTCATTTCCACATTCTACTGCCCTATGGATAGGAGTTATCATATTATTATCCCGTTTATTTACTCTGGCTCCAAACTTTATCAAGAGATTTACTGCCTCCAACGCTTCCTCTTTTACAGCCACATGCAGCAAAGACTCCCCTTCATTATTCGTTTTGTTTACATCTCCGTCTTTGACAATATATTCTTGAATTGATAAAATATCATTTTTTGTCACATAATCAAAAATATTATTTAATTTAAAATCACTTCTATGGTTAAAAATCTGAAACAAAATTAAATTGCATGTTAATAATTTACTATTTAAATATAGAGAATTCAGATGAAGAACAAATATTTAAATTGTACTTAGTCAATACTTAGTCAAAGCTAAGGCTGAAAACAATTTAGACTATAAAGTTACCTGTTAAAATAGATGGTTACAAAGAGGGAAAAGAGCGTGACCTATATTCCCGGTAGAAAATTGCCAGTAAAAATTCTCTCAGTCATAACCTTATCACTATGAAATTTAAAACGTTTTCAGCATTAGCTTTGGCTAATATTAAATAATAAATTGGCTTTGGATAAATATTAAACACATATCCCTTATTTAACCCCTCAAAGCATTCCCTAGTCTTAAACAAGACATAATCAGTTTTTATAGTGATTCGCTTTAAGTGTTTGATCATTAAAAGGCTTTGCAAATGGCATAACAGATGGGAAAGTGCAGGGAGATATTCCCACCGACGTTCATGCCTGCACAATTGAACTCCTGGGTTTATCTGAACAGGCTATAGTTAACTCCTAGAATTGCCAGAAGATAGTGTAGTAACCTCCTTTTCAAAATATGCAAGCTTTATGGCCGTTAGCGCTCAGACCTTTTTATACCTGCTTTGAACACTCTGCACTTGTTGAGGCACCAGCCCTTTAGCATCCAGTCAAGGCCAAACCTTCCACTGCTCAACAGAAAACGGGTTAAGCAAAATTATATAAAAATATTTTTTCTATAAGGGTGAACTCCACTAGAGTATATTCAAAGCATTTTTTTGTTGAGCGATGTCTCATTGTTCAAATTATATAATAATTGAACAGGAATTAGTGTGAGCTTCACTTTCAACAAAAAAAGCATTTTATTTATATCATCATCCAGTGGATCGGTGTTGAGTTCGAATTTCGTATCAGCCTTCCTATGGCAGTTTCCAGCCAGATTTTTTTCATTCTCTGTATTTTGAGAGGGAAAGAAAAGCGAACTCAACATGGAAAATATACCTGTAGACTCCCTGAAGTGACCATATTCGGATGGCAGGAAAAAAAACATTTGATCGGATGTTGTGTTCGCCCTTTGTATCCACAATGCCTCAATTTATCCAACTCTTGTTTGATTTTTTAAATTGATATTTTGTCTCACTCGCTACTTCCTTTTTTTTTTTTTGTTTTGTTATTCCTTTTTTGTTACAGAGCATCTGCTTCTAAGTGCATTTTCTAAAGTTTACCACCCATTACAAACATCCATGGTGGAGAAGGAAGATCTGCCAGGTTTTGAAGATAGTCATCCTACTAGATGAAGGGTCCTTTTGGTAGTTGTATGCCAAATTTCATTGCAATATAATAAAAATCGGGGCCGTTAACATTAATGATGTGGGTATGCAGTAAACTCTCACTTCTAATAAACAATTTTTTCATATTTATTTTCGTCTCTAAGTTTTGGATGTTGTCTATCGAGCTTGGCATTAGAATAACAAAAATTACTCATTTATAAATTTTAACCTGGTTGACTTTTGCATGTATTAGGCAAATAAAAAATTAGGTAGAATTGATGAAGGTTTGAAGAATATTTTCAATGATTCTTTCGTGAATGAAATGTCAATAGTATATTCCTCGGGAATGTGTTAAAAATTAGTTACAATTAATAATTTTTGAATCTGTCTAAAGTTTTAGATTTATAATCTATAAAAAGTATCTTATGACAATAAAATAGGCTCACAAAACAATAATAAGAGGGAAGGTCCGGAGCGCCCCAATGTCAAGAAACATCATACTTTGAATAATTGTCAACCGATAAACAATAATAAGTGGCACCCCACTGGGGATCTCGATATTTAAAAAACATTTCAAATGGCTCCGCTCTGGAGCACAAAGAAGCTCTACATATATATTCAAATTACCTGTTCATTAGAACCAGCATCAACAGTTTCACAAGAAGACATGAAACCTGATGAAATTTCAGCCTAAAAATTAATAAAGAAATATTTATATTATAAAATATGAATTAAACCAATGATTAAGATTTGTTTTTAATTTATAAAGTTAGACAATCATATATGCAACATAATCATCATTTTAAAATTCTTCCAAAGTTAAATGAGTACCTCCAATTATTAGATTTTTTTTAACCACCTCATTCCAGAAAACTTGGATTATCCACTTTAACAACATGAAAAAATGAGCAGGTAAGTATAAATTCACTTCTAATATTTTATAGTTAGCTATGGCCAAATTAAGAATGAATTACATATAAAGCATATTATTCATTCCTCTATGAAGGTTACATGGATCATGATAATCAGAAAGGTGCCAAGTGACAATATCAACATTCTTTAACGCACACAGGGACATATATGTCCCACTTAAGATCCTCAGACTTTGAGGTTGTGAAGGGGTTCAGAAATTACTAAGATCTATCAGAGAGACATATATGTCCCACCCTATTTCTTGGAACCATATTCTTTTCAATGCAATAAGTACAGATTGGCAGATGTTTTTGAATGTCCTAAAATAAAAACAAAACTTGTTATTTAAAGAAACGTTTTGTGGGTTAAAGGGTTAAGTTGCAATATCACAGTGATTCAGTAAATTATTTTTTCAAATATTTTTTACTAAAACTATAATATATTTTCAATATTTTTCTATTAAGAATAACATTTCTGAAGCATTAAATAGCTGAAAGAAACCAACAATTCATTTTTTGAGCAAATTGTGCTAGGTACCTTTCTTATATCATCATATGTAATCTCTATTGTAAAATATGGTTGATAACATAGAATGGAAAGTTTCAATATTAAGAAAAGATCTCATTTCTGTAAGGAATTTTAATTAAATTGTCAGCATAAATAATCTGGAGATCCTAAGGCCGTGAGTACTCTGTGCCTCGGATTGTGGGTTTAATTCCCACTAGGGTAGGTGGCTTTTCTTTGGAAAACATAAAATACATACACACCTTTCTGACTAGAAAAGGGTAGTAACCTGTGGATAACCCATCCTAAGAATGTGTAATATTTATAAATGGGCTTTAAAATTTAAACAAATTATATTTTGTAACTGTACATTTTTTTATTTTTATTTTAACTTAAGGTTAGAGATTAGAGAAAATGGAGCATCTCAAATAGTGCTTGAAGTTCAAATAAATAAATAATAAATAAAGATTAGAGAGGTGGATAAAGATGAAATACAAATATTACCCTGAAATAGAAAAATACATTTTAATTTTGAAGTCCTTATATTAATAAGACAAATTTTTGAGTTGGGTATGCTACAGTTACCACCCTTATCTATCCAGGATAGACGTGATACTTTCGAATGAAAAGTTACCACCCCTAGTGTGAATTGAATCCACAACCCTAGGAACAGAGTGCTAACACCTTAACAATCAAGGCCAGTAGTACTCGAGATGTAAGGGAAAAAATAAATAATTAAAATAAATATTACCCTTGGTCCAGAAGCTGGTGTCTGACATCTCCCTTCATCATTTACACTCAATTCTTCTCGAAGCGAGTTCAGTATATTAAAAATATTTTGTGGAATGGGAGTAATATTATTATTTTTCAACCACATTGCTGTTTTAATAGCTTTCTGTATATAGTCTGAATCGAAACTAAAATCTTCCTGGAGCCATATTAAAAAATGCCTCGATTTAAAATTACTTATAAAATTCATTATTTCGACAAGTACTGAGACTAAAGCAATATCTTGACTGTTCAGTCCTTGAATTAATGCAAGAATGAGGGTACTTGCTACTCCAATTTCATCCTTGAACTCATCAGGCTGATATTTTGACATAGGAAGAATCTCTTTTAATGCCAATGCAATTTTTTCTTCAAGATGTGTTTGGCAATGTGAAAATATTCGTTGAGCAGACTTGGTAAGAAATCCTTTGTGTTCCATTTAAACAGCTAAAAAAAAAAATAATTGTTTTAAAAAACTAGCAGACAAATTTTATTTAAGTATATTTGCGAAAATATTTAGTGATTTAGTGTAGTGATGGTTTGAAAACCATTCTATTTTTGTAAAATCAATTCAAAATGAGGATTCCCTTTAACACTAAAGTGCCCCCCCCCCCTCAACCTTTGTATAATGAATGCCGAAACAAAATTAGTTGTGTTACAGAAACTTCATCAATAATCATAAAAATAAAATAATCATATATTATGGATAGGAATTCTGTAGTCTAAAATGTTTCAAATAAATACATTTAACTTAGCAAAGAGGGCACAGTAGAAGAATAAATTTTCTTGGTAAGAACACATATTTTGAAAAATATATTTATATATTTTACGAACTTCTAAGTGCTTACCTGACTTTTAAATCCTTTGTATAAAATGTATTTATTGTTATAAAAAGTCTAAAAATACATGTTCCAGACTATGAGTACAGAAAGCATTAAGCCAGCCTGGACCTGTAAACGATAATCGATAACCAGTTTCCAAATAATCCTTATATACATATTCAATTTTCATAAACATTGTTTCGAATGTACGCTTTATTAATGAACTCTCCAACTTTCAATAAAAAAAAAAAAAAAAAAAAAAAAAGTTTGGTTCTATGGCGTGATTCATTTTCTTGAAACTTATGAAAATGCTACCACTGGAATGTTTATTCTCAAAAGAAATATAAAACATTTTCGATAAAAAAATACATAAAAATAAAGATAAAAACTGAATTTAAACGTGGTTCTCATTGCTGTTTTGAAAACTCAAGTAAAATTTTGGGCAAATTGCTGTTATATATGTATGAAGCAGAGATGTCTCCAGAAGATGACGGGCTCGTGCGTGCAATGTTGCAAGCAAGAAGATGCATACAGTTGGAAAATGGCATGCCTCAACTCTTAGATAGATGCAGGACCTTCAAATCGCAAATCTACATTTCTGTGGAGTGTTCATTAGAAAGCTTAAGAAATTTTCAAAAAAAAAAATTGTTACTTCGAAAGATCATTCTCAGACAGACAAAATTGTGCCTATATTGCCCAATGTATTAATTTATTGATATATATGGAAACACACTCAAGTGACGCAGTGCCCACAAATAGAAATTTGGAGGCCAAATCAAATTTAAAAGTTCTTGAAACAATGTTCTCCTGCTCTGTTTTCATAAAGAAAGTCGTTTTTTTATATTCTTCTAATGTAACCAAGCCAAGAAGCTCTTTGCTTTGTTCATCTTTATCCGGCAAATCCCAGCTTCTATGATTTTTCTTTCCTAGCCATTTACCCAGAACAAAATATTATGCAAAAACGCGGATTATATTAGAGCAATGCTTTTTTTCAGAAAAAAGAGAAATTCTGTTACTTTCTGCTGTCGGTAATTTTAATGCAAATTTAGATGTGCCTTTATTTTACGCGCACCACATTATGAAATGCTTGAGTTCCGAGCAAGATAGTATGTTCCAAGACCAGGAGCGAAGTTCATCACGAGCAAAATTGCAAAATATATTATTTAAAAGTTATTAATCTATTCATGAGAGTAATTGTGATTTGAGTTTTTTTATATGAAATAAAGTATGAATGTTACCATAATATTAGACTGAGACTCTTGAGTGCCTAACGCTTTCGTTTAAACTTCGCAGTGAAACTGACGAGCAGTCTATCATTTAGCAACGTTTTACTCATTGAAATATATGTAGATTAAGTCCACTCAGTGAACAAAATGTCACCATATAAATTTTGTTATAAAATTATAATATAAATATCAAAAAAAGAGAATTAGAAAAGGTATGACCCCTATCCTGGCTAGAAAGGGGTGATAACCTGTTGATAACCCGTCTAAAAAATCCATGTTATGTTTAACTGGACGTTACAATAATAATAAAGAAGCGACAGATCTAAGAAGTAGAAAAGTTAGTCTTTGCTTGCTAACGAAGTATCTCTTTAAATGAACCACTTCACTCGTGAACGTCTTAAAGAAAGTCTCGGAATATTGAGCAAAATGTTTGTTTAAGTGTTGCCATTTGAACGTATCTTTATTATGGAAGCTTTCGTTTTAAGTAATATTTATTGCTGGTATAACAATTCCTAAGAGTAACTAAATAATAATAAGAAGACGCACATCTTGCATGATGAATTAAAAAAAAAAGCAATGGAGACATCAGGTATTCATACCCTAGGTATACGGTATTTAAATGCCTTATCTTCTTCCTTATTTTTTAAAGTTTCACCTGATTTTATGTCAATACTGTTTAATAGAATCTTGAAGCGACTAGTAATCATCCCAGCGTTAATTTTTAAACATATCTGTTTGGACCCATTGGGAAAATGTCTTTTCAGAAAACTATAACTTATTGATTTTGAATGTTATTTAAAAACTGGTTGTAAAACCATGAATGACAGTTTATAATTTCTTTTGCTAAGACATTCATTTTTATTATGTGTATCTCATCCTTTTAGAAATTTCTTAAATTTGTTTCATTGAAGATCTGTCTCATTTTCCCCTTTTGAAGTTATTTGTATTCATTCTACACACACTTTTCTTCTGTATGTTTGCTAACATTCTAAAGAAATAATTATGACAGTTTATAAAAATGCAAAAGATCTCCACCATAGTATTTTATTCTCACAAAACATTTCCAATGGCCGTGTGTCTGCTTTTTGCTCTAAGTGTCTGCTGGTCTCATGACTGGTTAGTTACTCATAATGGAAGACCAACGTGCCATCATTATCAACTCAGTTTAATTATAAATAAATGGATCATACGATGGGTGATGGAACACTTGCTGTTGGCATTATAAAAGGGTGGCAAGTTGTAGATAGCCCGGCGTTAATAGCCCAACTGTTTATATACCGTTAAACACACAAAAATGGATCATACAAGTACAAATATGTAATTACTTCATTATTTTAACTAATAGAACCTGAAAATAAACATTAATATTAAAATTCCTCCTTTTAGAATTTAAGAATCAATTTGACGTTCTATTAGTTATAGTAATGAACTTCACTTCTCAAACAATAATAAACTTTCTCACAATGTATTATTATTTATTATATATATGTTATTGTTGTTTCTTTTTTTCTAGGAAAACCTGAACTTCAGAGTTTGAAAAAGGATGACTTGGATGCACAAACAAAAACTTTAATCAGTGGCACTAAGAGCAATGCAGTTCTGGTTAATCCTCGTCAAGTTTGTATTCCCCTTCCATATTTTTATAATTAAGAAATTCAATAATATTAAAAAGGTTTATATTGTCGGGGTTTGGTTGTGTGGTATCTTAATAAAACTGCATTTTTCTTAAGAAAGTGTATCTTATTTATGCTGCCGTTTCGGCTTGAAATTCAAGCCTTCATCAGAGCGACGAGAAGAAGGAGAACCTCGCCTCTTGGGAAATGATTGCACATCCGTGAGGCATAGTTCTCCATATTTCAAACTGAAACATCGCCATAAATAAAACACATTTTATTCTATAAATTTAGTTACCACACGACTACTTTCAGAATGTCTATGAGCTCCTCTTTATGAATCAATAATATTGAAGTTTCCTGTTTCATATATTTACAATTTTACTTTTAAATTACAGAAATATATATAATTATTACTAGGGACCGGATTCATAGGTTTTCACCTATTTTTTCCTTTCTTCTAAACACGATAATGATCGTTTTTTATATGATTCGCGCCTCTATGCAAATTTGGAAGAACATAAAAAAACCTATTCAGGATGATATCACCTAACATCACCTAAATAGCGATGGAATGACCTAGACAGACATAATCTTTAAAATAGAAAATACAATTCAATGAACTCATTTCCTTGATCAAACAAATTTTCTTAAAAGGATCTTCCCCGGGTCCAGGGAAATTTAACTAGGAGTGTCGCTTCCACCAGAACCCATTTTAACATGCTGGGGAAAAAATAAAAACAGTAGTTGACACTTTGGATATGCATGAAGCAGCTGCCATTTCAAAATAATACAGATGAGTTAAGAAGTATGATTTATTAATCACTGATCTACTAGTTTCGCCAGCTGACTGATATCTTCAGTCATGACATGGCTCTGATAATGGAAGGTGTAGTTGCCTGCTTGGACTGTAAATCGAGCATCTAGGAAATAATTTTTTGTGGGGGCGATTTGGAGGTATGGATTACATAAAAACATAAGAACTTTAAATTGTTAGATAACTAAAACAATATAACACCACCTAAAAACTATTTTTTCTGAACTAAGTGATCTTATTTAATTTATTATTGAAGTTTTTGTGAAACATTTTTACCTATTATATTAAAATTTCGGGTGGGGGGGGGGGGCTGCAGCTCCCACCTTATATACACCCATGGTGTAAATAGCTTTAAGGAATGCTCCTGATGAGGCTTTAAGATGCAAATCTAGTAGAGCTATAATAATAATGAACAAATCATATTTATTATTGCTTGTTTATTATATCGTCCCTACCATGTCAAACTATCGAATATGCAAAATCTAGTTTTTCAGATTCGAGACTTTGCTCTTGGATTGTGGACGATACGGTTTGTTGCAAATTGTCACAACTCTAAGCCCTTTAGAATAGCCTTTAATGCCTTAAATAAAGTATCGAACAAGACCATTTTCAATATATTACTTCGTCAATGAATCGAATATGTTCGTCCTCTAGTTTGCTCCGATTTGCATATTCGATAGTTTGACATGGTAGGGACGATATGTTGACCTTCCACCTGATATACAGGATGATTCAGGTCTAAGTAGCAAACTTCAGGAGGTGATTCTAGACATCATTTCCAAAAAAAAAGTTCATTAAAAGTATGGTCCGATTCCGAATGGAAAAGGAGCTATGTCCAATTTTCTGATTTTTTAAGGTAGAGATATTTTTTATTGAATAAGAAAGGATTGCTCAAAAACTGTTGAAGATAATTAAATTCTAATTATGCCACCATAAAATAGACAAAATTACCTTTAATATAATAGTGATTTGATTCACTAAACTCATTGATAAAAGATACTCTCTGGACTTCCAATAACGCACTTCTGTTTTCCTTGATGAATTTGTGGTTTTTCAAAAATTATTTTCTCAGCCCCCTAACGGACTACAGATTCAGTACTTACAGGAAAACTTCTACATTTAGTTAGCATTAAATCTATGTAAATGAAGTGGAGGTTTATTCAGGAATAGGTTGAACTATTGGTTTCTGTTTGTCAAAAAATGTGGAAAGTTAGTTTTGTTGCTGCCAAATACCTTGTGTGAAGAAATGATTCATTATTTATTAGCCAAACTGGGGGAACCCATTTTCCAGTCCGAAAGCTATAAAAAGTAACTGATTGGAAAAGTTTTATTTGAGAGATGTGTCACATTTTGTGTTTTCCAAATTTTTATTGATAGTTGACACTAAAAAATGTTCTAATCTATTTAAAAAGTAAAAAACTTCCGAAATTCCAATTGGACCTTCGTCAACTTGAACGCTGGACAGCAATCCATAAGAACCACGAATCTATCTGTTATGTATGCCATGCTTACTTTCGTGGTGATCACGTTTGTGGTTTCATGACACCTGGACTCACCGGACCTCCACGAATCTATCTGTGTGTGAGCGGAATGTCTTCCAATTCAAAGGTTCGACCGGTCGGGAATCATGTTTGGTTGAAGAAGATATTCGTTCAACATTTCGCACTACAAGGATTAACATGAGACCAATTATGAGAATTTGGCCTTGTCTGTCTTCAGAATGTTGTGATCGAACAGAGGAATAAAATGTATCCTCCCGCAACATGTAGTTCTTTTCATTTATTTATTTTTTTTATTTTTATTTTTTTTTTTAGTGTTATTTGAAATTTTATGTTAAAATATTTACAATTATGTGTAAATTTTGGATTACAATTATTTAACTATCCTGAAATGTTTTAAATTATCCCTTCAAAATGTCTAGTCAAAACATAAGTCCCAAATACATAATAAAAAATGATAAATCAATAAAAATGATAAATCAATAAAATAATAAATGATAAATCAATAAAAATTTGGAAAACACAAAATGTGACATATCTTTCAAATGAAAAACTTTGCGAATAATGTTTATCAGTTACTTTTTATTACTTTCGGACTGGACAATGGGTTCCCACAGTTTGGCTAATAAATAGTGAATAATTTATAATTTCTTCACACAAGGTATTTGGCAGAAACAAAACTAACTTTCTACATTTATTGACAAAAATGAGCAATAGTTCAACCTATTCCTGAATAAACCTCCACTTCATTTACATATATTTAATGCTAACTAAATGTAGAAGTTTTCCTGTAAGTAGTGAATCTGTAGTCCGTTAGGGGGCTGAGAAAACATTTTGTGAAAAACCTCAGATTCATCAAGGAAAACAAGTGCTTTATTGGACGTCCAGAAAGTATCTTTTATCAATGGGTTTAGTGAATCAAATTACTGTTATCTTGAAGGTAATTTTGTGTATTTTAAGGTAGCATAATTAGCATTTAATTATTTTCCACGGTTTTTGAGCAATCCTTTCTTATTCAATAAAAATTATCTCTACCTTAAAAAATCAGAAAATTGGACATAGCTCCTTTTCCATTCGGAATCGGACCATATTTTTAATGAACTTTTTTGTTGGAAATGATGTCTAGAATCACCTCCTGAAGTTTGGCTACTTAGACCTGAATCACCCTGTATAATAAGTAGATTTAATAGGTACTTGTTAAAAGAATTGTAAAATAAATATTGAATTTAAATAAACATTTTCTTATTTCTGGTCATCATATTCCACATCTCACATTTGTCTTATTTGCTGCTATTTTTAGTATAAACTTTAAGAATCTTTTTTGGATTTCAGAGAGGCAACCCACTCCTTAAATCGGTGTCGATCGTTCCATGGGAATATGAAGAGACCATTATTCCAGATTATGTCATGGGAAGAACAACCTGTGCTTTGTTTTTATCACTCAAGTATCACAATTTGAAGCCTGATTATATTAATGAAAGACTGAAATCATTAGGAAAACTTTATGATTTAAGAATTCTCTTAGTTCATGTAATATGTTTTTTGTTCAATAATGTTGCATTTACTTTAAATAAAACAGGGCTTACAATGAAATTTTTGCTTCAGGTCGATATGAAGGATCCTCATCATTCATTGAAACATTTAACACGAATATGTCTTTTGACAGACCTCACTCTAATGCTTGCTTGGAGTTATGAAGAAGCTGGTAAAATTATAGAGACCTATAAAAGTTATGAACACAAACCTCCTGATGCAATTATGGAAAAAACTGAATCAGATCCTCATGTTAAGGTATTTATAATGATAAATTCTAATTCAATTACATTCACAATTTAGTTTATAATAAAAAATACTGTGTTTAAAACAGAAGTCAAAGGTTTTTAACTTGCAGATATCGCCCTGGAACACTACTTTTGTCAGTGAAATTTGCACAAAAAAAAAATCATAACAATTACAGATTTGGTTAACTCATTCGAGACTGAAAGCCACTTTCATGACAAGGCTAATTCTTCATTTTGGCACTGAAAGCCATCGCTGTGACAGCTTTCTGCGATATCTAGCCATAAGTTGTGTAGTCTCTAGTCACTCTTGTATCCGCTAAAATTAATTAAAAATGTAGTTTGAGCCCATTGAATGGTAATTTCCCTCTGCTACCCGGTCTTTTTGGATATCTCTGAAGGGCCTTATTTGTGTTTTACTAGTTGATGTGTACACAGAGATCATGCTCTGCGGATATTATTCCAACACTTAGATATTTGAGTTGATATTATTAAAAAAAAGGAAATGAAGAATTTCAAAACTTTAAAAGACGTTCTTGAGCCGTTGACTGGTACAAAGCCCAGAATAAGAAAATTGTAAGGAAAACGTTTTAATACTGACCTGTGAATCGAGGAGGGTGAAATGGGCTCCGCTCCTCGGGCATCTTCGGTCGTGTGGGTTGTCATCTCGTAAGGGTTAATCTACTAGATACATTTTTTATATGTATTTTGAACTTTATAATCAAATACTCCACTTTGCTTCCAACATGTACCTTTTTTTTTTAGATATTACTAGCTGTTACCCGGTGTGCTCCGCTACACCTACTTTCTCCATCTAGAAAAGCCCAAATAAATTAGAAACCAAATATGTAATATTAAAATCTAATAACACAACTCTGAAACTGTTCGGGTTCACAGTTCCGAATCCGTGTCCTCGGATGACAGTGATAGCCTATGACACTCCCAGGATCAAGATCTACATGTGTGTCAAGTTTGGTCAAATACAGTCAAACAGTTTGGACTTTTATAAGAAACAAACAGACAGACAAAAAGTTGATAGACGCTTTTGACCTAGCCTATGACAGTCCCCGTATCAAGACCTACCTGTGTGCAAAGTTTAAAGAAAATCAGTCAACCGTGTGGATTTGTATTAGGAAATAACATACAGACAGACAGCTGGTAGACCTTTTTGATCTAGCTTATGACTCCCCTCCCCCACTGTATCAAGATCTACATGTGTGCCAAGTTCCATAAAAATCGATCAAACGGTTTGGATTTGTATAATGAACAAACATACACACAGACAAGAGGTAGATGTTTTTGACTTAGCCTACGATACTCCCCGTATCAAGACCTACCTGTGTGCCAAGTTTGATGACAATCGGTCAAACGGCGTGGATTTTATAAGGAACCAACATACAGAGAGACAGCTGGTAGGCGTTTTTGACCTAGCGTATGACTCTCCCCTTGTCAAGATCTACCTGTGAGCCAAATTTGGTCAAAATCGGTCGAATTTTCTTCAGTTTATTCAAAAAGCTTAAAAGAAATATTTATTTTTATGAATATTTACTTAAATATTAAGTAAATATTTACTTAAATATTAAGTAAATATTTACATAAACCAATAAAAAAAAAATGACTTCCTTAAAAATAAAAAAAATCTTAAAACAGTAAATAAATAAATTACACATTTATTTTGAATTTATAAATTACAGTAACTAATACTGGGTCTAGGAGGTGCCCATTAATGAACCCCAATCACACATTAACCTCAAAAATTATTATTTTTACCTAGATCACGCATTTGAACACATTTTTACAGGTATTTATAATTAGAAAACGCTGACGTTTCCATATGGACTTAATAATTTGCTAGTCGCCTCTGTTGCGATCAAGCAGTAAATAAATAAATAAATAATTAGAAAACAAATGCTTTACCTTGAATTGATACTGATGACTACGCTTGTGATCTCTCCTGGAATTCTCGTATGCCCATATGTGTTTGTTGTGGTAATTAAATATCCCATTCCTAATTAATAAGATGTAGATAATCCTGTCTCGAGAAATATTATACTTTAATTACTTATCAATTGATGAATAACATATATTATGACGGAAACCACGCTATAATAAACTGCAAAAAAATTATATATTAGCATTAATTTTGATGATACATTATTTAACTCAATAAAAAAACAATTTATTTGCCGTGATGAAGCACGGGCATTAAGCTAGTACTATATATATGGCACTTAAAACTAATTTTTAGTTATAAGTGTGTTAACACAATTATAACTAAAACTGCTCTAATAATAAATCTAGATATAAAAATTAAAATAAATAAATTTAAAATCCATTTTTAAAATTCTGTCAGGTAAACAGAAAGCTAATTGAGTTTCTAATTATTCAGGTAATAGAATTTTATAGAAATCATATTTTAATTTCTTATTCTTGAAGAGCGTGATTACTTTTTCAGTTGGTGTCTGCTTTGACGTCTGTGAGATCAGTGAATAAAACGGATGCTGCTACACTACTCAACAATTTTGGATCACTTGAAAAGATTATTAAAGCGTCAAACCGTGAACTTTGCCTATGTCCTGGTTTGGGGCAACAAAAAGCAAATCGACTGTTTAATGCTCTCCATACCCCATTCATAAAGGGAGAAAAAAAGAAGAAGTTAGGTATAGAAAAGTATTTTGAATAATGTTGCCCCTGAAATACGTGTATGACTCTCTAGGAAACACACAAAATTTTGATTTATAACTGCTTTAGTTTATAACTTTTAATAATTGTGATATTTGTCACTGTTATAAGGTAGTTAGTCTTTTGGGAAAATGATTACACATCTGCGAATCTCACTTATCATTTTGAGGTGAAAAGTAAAAGACTAGCAAGAGTATGTCCTGCTTCAAGCACTAACCAAAGAATGATTTGTGTTGTAATTGGGTATATCATACAAACTCTTTTTGTCACAAGAGTCTTGGTGACTGGGATGGAGAGAGGCTGAGCTTAGGGCTCCATTGTATCAATAATATATTTTGTATCTCATCATTCTGAATAAAACATAGAATGATATATAATAATATAATTGCAGTTAACATACCTCAGAACTTGTTTATGCTACCTGATATATGTTAGTTTGAGATAAGGCAGAACAGATGAAGCATTAATGAACTTGATCTAACTAGTATAATAAACAGAAGAGATTCAAAAAGTTGTAAATAAGGTTACGTATACTCCTTGTTTTGAGTATATTTTGAAGGAATATGAAATGAAAATGTAACATAGTTAGTTCATAATGCTAGTGAAAGTTCAAATGATATTTTGCCCTCATTCTGGAGTGGAAACCTGCTTATGACAGTCCAACAACAAAATCCGTAAATGCAGGTGAGAAATGCACAGATTTCAGCATTCATAGGTCACAAAAAACTAGTCAACCAAATTTATGTGTGTTTTATATATATATATATATATATATATATATATATATATATATATATATATATTTTAGATGGAACGGCATTTTTCTCCAGCGGTGGTACTCCTCCTCACTTCTTCCTGGGATATTTCGATGGATTCATCTCCATCTTCGTCAGCCAGGTACTTATTGTTTCTTCCTCGGTGGTTGCCAAGGGAATGAAAATTTTCTCGATCAGGGCTCCCTTTATACTCTCTAGCCCCAGTATCGGCGGACCAATAATGTTGAAGCTCCCTGGTGTAGTTGGGATTCTGTCCGTTGGTAGCGCTGATGGTACTGCGTCTATTTTTTTTTTATTTTTTTTTTTTTTTTTTATTTTTTTTTTTTTTCTCCTCCTGTAATTTCCTCGCCGTAAGGTTTAATATGCTTGATGTTTATTTTTTGTCGCTGGGACCCATGGGAAAAATGGGTTGTAAAAATAAACTAAATCGGGTTATTTGGAGGGGGGGGGGGGGGTTACTCCGGACCTAAAGTACTAATATACTCATACCGGTCGTAATTTCTGCTGTATTGAAACGAAACGCGGTATACGTCGTGGGTATCTCATAAGAAAGAAGTGTTGTAAAAATGAAGTAAATCAGTCTATTGGAAAGGAGGGTTTACTTTAAACTCTGTTTCATTAGAATTAGCCAACCAGACGTAGGTTCCCAAAGCCGCCGCGAGGAATGCTATCTCCCACTAGGGGGACTGTATCCTGTTCATGCGTTAGATCCAAAGACGGAAAATGAAGTTTTTGTGTATTTATTAAGTAGTACAGTATCATGTATTAATATATATCTGGAAGCAAATTATTTACAAAATTAATAATGGAACAGTTCTCATAAGAAATGTAAATGAACAGACCTATTCACGTTTTTATTTTATTTATATAGGTTATTTACAGCAAATTATTCAGTAAACACTACAAAAATTCTGAGGAAAGTGCTTAGTTATGCAGCTCCTGCGTGACGGACTTTTATTTTTTTCAAAATCTCGAGATCTCTGGTTGGAAGGTTTCCCAAGCCATTTGGCCAGTAAAAAAAAAATACCTATCAATTATTTTTTGAAAACCTTTTGAACGACACCACATTTGACACTCCTACCCCCCCCCCCCCCCCCACCCACCCACGGAGGTAAGGGAGGGGAAGCTTTTTTTTGCAATTAGCGTTTATCCATTTTCATTTGAAGATCTTTTCGACGGCAATACACTGAAACCTTGCCTCACACCCTTACCGACTTCTTATTTGCTGAATCATACGTTAGATGCAGCTGATCGATAGTAAACGAAAAGTCAAAACAGTTGACAGTAGTCTAAGAGACAAAAAGCGGCCTTGTTCAGGGCCACTATCGTTAAAGTCTGCTAACAGAACACTTTTTTGAGATAGGGGTGGGGCAAGGTTTCAGTGTAATGCCTTCGAAAAGATCTTCAAATGATAATGGATAGACGATAATTACAAAAAAAAGCTTCCCTCCCACTCCCGTGGGTGGAGGGGCGGGGGCAGGAGTGTCAAATGTGGTGTCGTTTGAAAGGTCTTCGAAAAATACTTGATAAGTATTTTTTTTTTTACAGGCCAAATGGCTTGGGAAACCTTTCAACCAGAGATCTCGAGATTTTTGCAAAAATCAAAAATGGAAAACTTCGGATACCCAAAAGTTCCAACTTTTTGGTTTTGTGCCCATGGAGACTTTTGTTCAGAAAGACTTTCTCTATCCAACAAGCATAGTTTCGTTCAATTTGACCGAAAGCCATTTTCTATTAGGAAAGGGCGGGGTCCTTTGCTCAAAAATGAATTGTAAGGTAGACAGTTTTGGTGCATAGACTTTATGGTACACTTTGTGTTTAGGTATTTTTATGTGTGAAATGAAATTAACCATATTCTTGGAGATATCTCTAACCATTTTGGGAATATAACTAGAATTTTGGTTTTGGGTGTTCAGAAGTGATAGCAAATAGAAAATGTTGATGAAAAAGCCCGATTATGACAATGTTACTGGAAAAAATAAGGAAAATCAAATTATTTGGAGGGTACATTGGGATACAGACACACATCAAGTATTTTAATTTCAGCGTTAAAAATATGTTGCAACTAAAACGACATCCCTCCCCAAAAACGTCACGCCTCCACCCTCTTATCTTCTGTTTCATCATCAAAATTATAGTGGTACATATGGCGATCCAAAGTCAAATTTATCCGCTAATGAAGGAAAGGACTTTCATGTTGCAAGTGTCAACCTCTTCCCCTATACTGTTTCTGTTTATATCCATTCTTGAAATAAGTTGAGCAGTACCTCATCATTATCTGAAGACAAACGGATAGTTGAGAAAAAATGTATAGACAGATGTTTTTGTGTGTTTGGTGACTAAAAACCTGGTTTTATTGGATAAATGCATAATACTAAAAATTATTGTCGAGAAAACAGCAGCTTGTGCAGAATTAATTCTCACATGCTCCACAATATTTCTAAAATGCTCCAGAATATTTTAGTTTCTTGCAAGTAAGGCGATTCCACAACAGGATAGTCTAATATTCAAAATGCATAAATAACTAGTCTAATATTCAAAACATAAATTCACATACACATTATTAAATAATAGAGGAAAAGGACACAGCCTTTTGCTTTTGTCTGTTCGCCCTCTAGTAGGCTCAAAAATGGTCCGATTTTTAATGAAATTTTGTACACAAATTTTCCGTCTAATTTGAAAGGCCAAGTTCGTTAACCAGCAGAATCCGTCCACCGGAAGATGCTTTTTGAAGCGAAATTCGCACGACAAAAATCGTGACACTTACGTTTTGAGTTCATATGCTTGCGGGTGCTCGTTTTATAGGTTTCCTAACGTAAATAAAAACAAATGAAACCATTTTTTTTAGCGATATCTGTAACCGTTTAAGAGAAACATTGAAAACCCTACTTTTCCAAACTAATTTTCAGTTTGGGTATTCAGAAACGATTAATTCAATTGGAACTTGTTCCAGATGTTTCATATTCATCTAATCTATGACAGGTAAATTTTGGTTTCGTTTGGAGTTTAGGAAGTACTAGAAATAAAATATTTCATTAACAGGCATGAAAAAGCTTCACATTTTGATCTTGATGAGTTTCGCGAACCTACGTTTGGCGGAAGAATTCAATTCAAACATAGTACAAAGTAACACCCCCTCACCCTTCCGATTGACCGATTTAGTTCATTTTCATATCACTTCTTTCTTATTAGATA